>JAXQQM020070091.1:0-113171 GCA_034641835.2 Pinus albicaulis
AATAATCATCAACAAAGATCACATAGTACTTGTGCTTTGCTGTCGAAGCTACTGAGAAAGGTCCACACACGTCTGTGTGAATTCTCTCTCGAAGCTACTGAGAAAGGTCCACACACGTCTGTGTGAATTCTCTCAAGGATCGTCGTGGCGTGACTATCCTTCTCGTGAAAGGTGGCTTTCACAAATTTTCCCAAGGTACACCACTTGCACTGAGCTGACTACGCAAGAGTGCCCTTAGGAAGCCCAGTAGAAATCTGCTGCAGTATCTTCAAAGCTCCATGGTGAATGTGGCCCAATATCCGGTGCCACAGCTCGCCATCATCCCGGCTCACCACTCCTTCCGCCTTGCATGCCATTGTTGCGCATCCATCTACTTGCAACTGATAAAGGTTCTTGACTCGAAACCCTATCTTCCAGGTTTCTCCAGTTGTCTTACTGCGCGGGAAAGCCTTCCCTTCGCTGAAGACAACATCGTACCCCTTGTCTTCTAACATCGCCACAGAGATCAGATTCTTCATCAATCTTGGAACATGCAACACTTCCTTCAATACAAAGGGTTTACCAGACTCCCTCTCAAAGGAAATGGTACCGATACCGGTCGCACTGTATCTACCATCATCGCCCATCTCGATGTGCACTCCAAGATCTTTCTCATCCAGATCTGAAAACAAATCTCGATCTCCAGTCATGTGAAAAGACGCACCACTGTCCAAGAACCAAACTGAACCCATCACACTTGATACCAAGCATGCTATCAGCAAAAAATCCAGCTCAAACTGCGAGGCTAAGGCCTCTCCTGCTGCAGATCCAGCAGCATGCTTATTTTTCTTCTTCTGCGGACAATTTGTGGAATAATGTCCGTGCTAGTGACAGTGAAAGCACATCACCTTGGAAATGTCCTGCTTCTTGCCTTTCGCACCGGAATGAGAAGATTTCTTGCTCTTCCACTTCTTTTCTTTGGCATCCAAAGCGCAATTTTCTTCATCAGGTGCCTTTGATGAAGGTCCGTCCCTGGTACTCCGCCTTATCTCCTCTTGCATGAGATCCGACCAAAGTCGCTCCCATCCTGGAAATTTCTCCCGACCATTGACAGAGTCCTGATAGGAATTCCAACTCTTCAGAAGACCAAGAAGAGCCAAGTCCACCAAGTCTTCATCATCTACAGTCACCCCCACACTTCCCAGCTCATCCCTGAATTGGGTGAACTTCGTGAGGTATTTGGCGATACTGTCGCCTTTCTCCATCTTAATGTTTCTGAGTTTATCCTTGAGCGCCAACTTCCTTTGGTCGCTCTTGCTTTGGAATAAATTTGTCAGCGCTTTCCACATCAAGTATGGAGAATCTTTTCCATGCAGGCTGGATACAATGTGATCATTCATGCCCTCCAACAGAATCCTTCGACATTTCGCCATCTTCTTTTGCCAGGCCTCAACTTGAGCAGCATCAGTAGGCTTTGGGACATCAACATCTATGAACTCCTTCAGCCCGTTATCATCTAATACCGCCTCCATTCTGTCCTTCCATGCAACATAATTCAAACTGCCCTCAAGGGCATACTCGAGTCGCAATCCGTTGAAAGACATTTGAACTCCGGCACCAAGAAAACAAACTGCTGCAAAATTCGAATTCCAAGCTCAAAACTCAACCGCTTCTGGATCTGTGAGACCAAATTATTTCTAGCACAGAGATCGACTGTAGGGGCATTTACTGGATATATCACCTTTCAAAGAAAGGATGGATCCAGAGGCTACCTGGCCCGCTTACAGACTCTGTCTACCGAAATAAATTGTAATCACTGTAATAGATCCGATGATCAATTCTAGCTCTGATACCATGTAGAAATTTGAATAATAGCTGAATTATTCACCGAGATTATCCTGATTACACACTATTTAAGCTTCATGCATAATACATAACCTCTTCTATAATTGATCATCAATATGCGGAAATAGAAGCAGTCGCATGTGCACATTAAAACATAATCAAGCACACATATCAACACAGTATGTAATGGGGAAAGCATACAGCTGAAAACCCTCAACTATCTATATATTATAATGATAGAGAACATGTAACAATACATAGCACAAAGCTCTCACAGCTCTCAGCACTATCTCACATGCTACACACAAACTAGCTCTGAGATGAACAAGTCACAGGTTCAAATCTCCTCCACAAGTCTGCCTACCTCTACTACACAATCCAAGATGAGTAATGATGAGATCCAAGTTCAAATCTCATTGGCTTGAACTGCGCAATTCTCATTGGCAATCTCAATCAATGTGTGTGCAAATCCCATGCACAGCTATAGTCACAACTGATAGTAGACTCACCCTTTCACCCACCTCTAACACTGGTCTCCACTGAACTGTCCATGCATTGCAGTTAACTGATGTATTCTTTAGTTGGTTTATGAGTTAATAATTAGTGAATTAATTAATAATTAATTCACACCACTCATCACTAGTGTATTTATCAGTTAGACTAAATACAACTAGTTCAACTAAGTTAAACCGAACACAACTCCACCAGCTGTCTCATCAACTCCACCAAACTCTGCCACATGAGTTCTAACTGAAGTCAACCATGCAATAGCTCAACTAACCCTTAGGAAAAGCGTATTTCCTTCTGTCAGCTGCATGTGCCACATCCAAGCATCAAACTGAAGTGCTCCAAGAGGATAAGATAATGTTTACAGTCTAAATATTATTAAGGGTTAATAATATTTGACTATTCTATTTTTAGCCTGGTAGTATAAAAAGAGATTCCGCCCAATGTCTAAAAATAGAGGTCCATCCATTTTTACCAACTCGACCAATCATCCATAAATAGCATCCTGCAACTCATAGACCATGATCCATATGTCTAAAAATAGACTTTGCGCCAAAAATAGCCTGCGAGCCCACTTAGTGAAGGCGACTTCTTTTCACTAAGCTCCATCATATTGTTGCATTTTCAACAATAAAAACCACGGGTTTCACGCAGAGAAAAGGTGAGTAGGCAGTTTTGCCTTTTGGAACGCGATATGCGTCCCCGCCCGACACGTGGCATCAGAAAACCACCTATATCGCGTGATTTTTGAAAATTATCCTCCGTGCTAAAAGTTACGCAAAAATGTGCTTGAACTGTTAGATCTGGGGTCTCAGATCTAACGGCGGAGAGCAAGTGCGAATTTGAAAAGATGCGCAGGCGGAAGCGGGATGGGCAGTTTCATTCTGGGCCGTTGGATCCAAGATTTGAACGGCAGAGATTAGAATTTGGAGGGAGGCAGGACCCACAGGCGGTAGGCCTGTCGGGTTAAATATAAGCCGTTGGATGTAGAAGATTGACGGCCAGGATTGAATCTGGGGCGTGAACAAAAATAATACAAGGGCGGAGAAGGAGTAAATGAGGACCGTTGATCTGTAGAGATCAACGGTCGGGATTGGTCAAAAAAACATTATGAGTGGGGCTGCATGTTTTTAAACCAAAGTCGGAGAATGCGATCTGGACACGTGGACGGCCCAGATGCAATTGGGGGCATCAACATTGGCGGGGAAAATAATATGAAGGCACCGAAGTGATTTAGCATTGGTCGTTGATCTGAGGATTAGATCAACGATGGGGAGTGAATCGGAGGATTTTGAAGGTGGAGGAAGGCTAATAATCGGAGAAAATGTGGACCGTTAGATCTGGGAAGGCAGGGAGGAGATCAACGGCTCTCGATTGATCGGGAATGACCAATCGGGGAAAGAAATAAAATGTGCTCGATGAAAACTTTGCGATGTAGTGTAGCGCAAGCCGTTTGATTGGCTTAAGATCAACGGCGGAGATTATTGCAAGTATAGAACCGACGGAAACCCTTTAAAACGTATGAAAAAACCCAAAATTTAATATAATACAAAGTTTTGGCTTTGGGGGCGGGTTTATATATATGATATGGATTGGCGCTCGGCTGTGGGGCCTTGGTCTATATGGAGGACAAAAGGCCCGGGGCTTATGTATGAGGGCCAATCGCATCGAAACTTTTGGTGCAGTCTTTCAATCTAACCATTTTGAATTTTGTGATGCGATTAGCGCTTCAAGATTTAAAATCTTGGTCTCGGGCGCAAGTTATATGGAGTGAAGCGGAGGGCAAAGTTTATGCAAATGGAGGCTTCAATCGCATCGGAACTTTTGATGCGAGTATTTCAATCTACCCATTTATATATAAAAACATGGTTTCGGCGGGTTTTTAGACCAAAACTTTGGATAAAAGGGTTTTTTGATTTACAAAGGGAAATAATGGATCAGAGATGAGTTATACAATGTTTTTAGCGCCCGATTGCGGGCACAAGGGTTTATGAAGCACTGATAGGATCGGGAGTTATGTAAAAAGGGCTTAATCACATCGGAGGTTTTAATATGGAAAATAGACCTGCGCATCCTAATTTCTCCGATGCAATAAGCACCGAAAAGGCTTGGCACTTGGTTTCAGCACTAGGGCACATGTGGGGAAGTGGTTTAGGATTTAGCCCAAAGGGTATTAAACCCTTAGTACAAAATTGTATTTTTTATGAATTTTTCAGAGTTTTCTGATGGATTTGGGGGTTTCGTCAGAGTTTTAAAAGGAGTTTTTAAACTCTGCAAGGTGGATTTTATGAAGGGGGAAATGGAAAAAAGGGAAAAATAGAGGAATTTTATGAGGAAAATATGAGGCAAAATGAAGGTTATTTTTGAGGCAGAGAGAAGGGAAAAATGGCTTTTGCAGCATTCTTTTCTCTATGGGATCAGGAGGATTTCAAAGTTTAAAATGGAAACAGCAGTGAATATTTGGACGGAGGGCATGATGTCTTCATGAGTCTTCAAGGGATAACACTTTTTGCAATAAAACTTGTTCCTTGAAGGCTCCAAAAAATGTTTTAGCCACCATTTGATATGAAAATTTTTATTGGTGGCTGACACCATCTAAGTAGACTAGACTCATGGTTAAATCACATAATGAAATAAATAATCATGGACGAGGGGAAAAAAGACCTATGTTTCGGTTTTTTATATTTTATATTTTTTTTGGATTTTTTGCATAAATAAGGCATGATAAGTACTCACATCACACAGTAACCAAAAAATCGATAAATCATCACACTCTTATGTACAACATGTACAAGCGCAGCTCAATCTGGTAGGTCACGCTAAAGTATGCCCATAGCCTGGCACAGGCCAATGGTTTCTATACGTGAACTTATGGGAAGAAGAGGCCATATGGTTCACCAATGTAAACCCATGCCAAATGAAGTTGAACTGCCCCACTCAGAAAGTTTGACCATGCTAGGGACAGTCTAACATATTAATACTTTCAAAAGTATCCCTAACACATAAAGGAGGATGAAGACATAATGGAGGTACAAGATGCTCATCGACAAGTGGTGAGGAGTTGGACAATTTAGTGGCAAGTTCAGTATTCAAAACCCAAGACTTGACTCAGTCCAGGGGTGGCAGTTCTAGGGAAGGCCGAGGAGATGTCCCCTCGGTCGATTCAAGATTTAATATGCCGAGCTCAACATGTTCCAAATCAGGGAGATTAGAGGTAGAAAGAGTCATAATCTCCCTATGATTATCATTGGATAGATCTATGACCTTCAAGTTGACTAAGTGGAGAGGCTCGTCATCAAGGGAGTCACGTGGAACAAGAGGAGGGGCAGCCCGTGTGGGAGAAATAACCTAATCATATTCCATATTGGGATGGATTTTCTGACCAACGTAAGGGGTACTAAAGGGACTGCCGAAGAGGAAATATTTTCCACAATATATGGTGGAGGGTGCTCACTTGATTAATCGTCCTCTATAAGGACAAGCAACACTACCCACAGATCAAGAGATCTATGGGGTCCACAGGTGCCAGAAGAGATCATATACATGGGAACAGTGGTAGGAGATGAGGTAGCGTTGGGTGGAGGGAGTTGAGGAAAAACTCCCATAAGAGTAGAACTTTTGAAAAGTCCCACTCCAACACTTTGAAACTGACCAGGATGGTCCCCCATAAGTGGTACAATAGTTCCAGTAGTGTAAATTTGGGTCAATGGCACGCAATAGTCAAGCTGGTCAATGGTGACAATATTTCCTTCATGTGGAAATTGTTAGCCCCCTATGAAATTTTTGACAAGCAAATAGGGGGCTAAATCATTTTTGAGTCTTCAAGGAATGCATTTCCCCTGAAAACACAGTCTCCTTGAAGCCTCTTCGTGTATTTTATCCTTTGACAAGTCCCCTCTGCTGATTCCCCTTTTAAAGCCTCTCTGTCATGTGAAGAAATGCCCAAAGGCCCCTTTTTCCCTCTCATTTCCCCCACTTAACCTCTATTTCATTCCCCTTGTCTTCCCCTTCTATTTCCCTTCTTACCCTTCATTTCCCCCTAAAATCCCCTTTAAAGTCCCCCCCTAACCTTTGCTGACCTTCTTCCCCCTTTATTTCTCTATCATTCCCCTTCCCAACCTTAAAAATCCATTTAAATGGGCAAAAAACCCACTTTCCGACCTTATTCTAAGGCCTAGCCCCTTCCCCTTAACCACTTCCCCACATGTGCCCAGGCGCCAGGACCAAGTGCTTAAGTCCACGGTGCTTATCGCAATCGCAACATGCATCGTGCACCCCCCGATTGATCGCATCGCGCTCTGATTGCGATCCTCCGATTCTATCCTGGCCGTCCATCTCCCAGCCGATCCAATGGCCAGCGCTCCATCGCAAGTTCCCCTCCGATCGCAATCGCAAGCCTTTCCTCCCGTCCCCCGATTGCATCTCTACCGTCCGTTCCTCCTCCAGATCGACGGCCAACGCTCAATCGCTTCATTCCTCCCGATCGCCGATCGCAAGTCCCTCTGTTTCCCCCCCGATTAAATCTCCGACGTCCATCTGTTCCACGATCCGACGGTCATCGCAACTCCCAATCCCCCGATCGCACTGCCCCTCTGATTTCATCTGAGCCGTTGATCTGGCCTTCAGATCTAACGGTCATCGCTCAATCGCATTGCCCCGCTCAATCGCAATCGCAACTCACAATGGTGCCGCCCCGATTGAGATCTCCCGATTACATCATAGCCGTCCATCTCCCTGCTGATCCTACGGCTCAGCGCTAATCGCTTCATCGCCCGTCGCCCCTCTTCATTTCCCGCCGATTGAATGGGAACCGTTGATCTGTGTCCCAGATCCAACGGCCAGCGCCCAATCGCAAGCCCTCCCCGACGTCTTCCGATTTGATCTCATACGTCCGTCTGACCAACGATCGGACGGCCTGGCGCTAATCGCATCCCCTTCCTCCATCGCAATCGAAACTTTTGAACTGTGTCACCCCCGGCCACCTCTGATTGTGATAGCCCAATTTCATCTCTGCCGCCCGTTTCCTCCATGATCTGACGGCCCAGGTTTAATCGCCCTCCGCCTCTGCCGGGTCCCACTTCCCAAGCTTTCGCTCCATTGTTTTTCATTCGTTCCTTTGTATTTCGGCCCGACACTAAGTTTTGGGTTCTACACTGTCATTTCTCTGCCACTTTCCATTGGTTCCCCACTATCCCGCCACCATTCCGCCGCCTCCACAGCATTTCCTCCACCACCACCACCCGGTTTTACAGTCTCTTTCCACTGTGCAGAATAGTACAGAGATGGCCCGTTCAGCATTGCCAGCGACCAGCAGAAGAAATTCAAAGGGGTTGGTGCCTGTTATTAATGAAATTAAATGTCTTGCCCCGTACGCAAAGGATCAAGGCATAGTTCGAAGACCAAGAGCACGCGGTAAAGTCTTATCTGTGTTTATATATCAGCAGAAGTACTCTTCTCCAGAAGGACATCTTCCTACAGCAATTTCCATGCCTCCTCGAGCCCTTAAACAGATTAATGCACTGGCGGAGCTTCATTAGAGACTGTCTGAGCAGCAGTAATGGAGGTATGGAGAAATCACGGATTTTCATCCAGTTCATTTATTCCAGAGTGGCAGCACAGAGTTCCAGACCACCAGAAAGGATCCCAAAAGAAATATCCGAGGTCAAAATCTGACCTGACAGAGATCTCCGAACCAGATTACAGAGTACCTATAGCACTGCAGAGAGCCATTAAGCAGTATGGGTGTGAACACTTCCGCCTTACTGTCTTAATGAGTCTCATTTATTTGTTTATCTACCTCTGTCTCTTCCTCTTCTCCTATAAAGATCCCCGAGAACATAATGTAAAGGTTGTTGTTGCATTATCAGTGAATTGCAAGCATTTTTGTCCCGAGCCAAGTTTCCTGTGTAATAGTTGTATGACAGGCTGAGAAATATGATGTATTCAGGCTGAATGTAAAAGCTTTGGGCAGTGATGTGCCTGATTGGTGTTGTGTTTAACATGATAAGCAGTTTTCATTGGATCCTGATCTACAGCAGTTGGTGATGTTTTTCTTATCTCTGTGGTTATTTCCATTTCATTTCATGTTCTTCTGACTGACATCTGAACGCATGACATAAGATTTACCCTTGTTAGGTACCTTATGTCCCAGCTCTCTCAGTCTTTAATGTTTTCTTCTCATATGTGTATCTGAATATTTTTTTTAATTGACTAAACCAGTTTAGTGGATGATTATTGCCTGCTCTCTGATGTGCAAGTTGACAGAATCAGTGTTCAGATGTCTTTGTTAAGATTTAATTGAAAGAGGTTAGGAACATTGGGAGGTGTAAAGCCTGTCGCTGCCTCTTCATAACCTGCCCTTCCATACAAACCTTTTCAAGACCCCTTGTGTTTCCTATGGTTTTGTCCAAGCAGGCCTGGAGTTAAATGACCTCTGGCCTGATCTATAGACGGAATCAGATGGTTTTCCATCCTTCATTCTTATTCCTTAGTGTTCCATCCCACCAATCAGTCTTTGAGATCCAAATGCTCTAGATGACTAGCCCAACTGAAGCTTACACATTGAATATAAGTAAATCCTTTCTTGACTCCATTGCCCAATGGCCTTGATGTTCCCTAAGTTATCTATCCTTGCCTAGCTTCCTTCTTTACCCATCCTTGTCTCATGGTGAAACCTTCCTTCCTGATTCTCAACAACCAAACTCATACAATCAAACAAACAACCTTGAGCCTATAACTAGCCTAAAATCACAATTGAGAACTTCAAAGACATATATCCTTTGATAATCATAGAGAGATCCCTCTCTGGACCTAGGAGGGCTAGATCCTAAGGTCTGAAAGTGGTTCTATGTTGTCTCATCTTTTGGTCTCTGTGAACCTGGCCAAAACATGGGAACCCCAACATAATGGCGACTCCGCTGGGGACAGATCAGTCAGCTTTGATTTGGTAAACCACTGTGGTGGACAGTAAGTTGTGAATCATCCACCTGGCGACTCCACAATTCTTGAATAATAAAAAGACTCCACAGGTGATCAGCTGGCCACTGATTATCTTGGTTTCACATAAGACTCCACTGGGAGACCATGTCGCAGTACAACATCATCCATGCCAAAGATCCAGTCACTTCGCTAATGGAAGACTCTGAAAAATTTGCAGAAATAGATCCAAGCCTCATAGCAGAGTTTCAGCATGGAGTAGCAAGTGTACTGGCAGAAATTGAATGGGAGGACCTTCCAAAGGTTTTCCCTATTGGCTCAGCACTCAATCATCTACCTGCGCTTAAGAAGATGTTTCTTGATTTGGTGGTTGACAGATATGAAGCTGAGCTCGAACTTTTGAGCTCACAAGAGAAATCATACGAGTTCAGAGACCCGAGAGCCTTCTTGGAAAGTCTCCCGCCCCCTAAAAATACAGAGATTCCGCTGCTGTTCGACGTGCAAGAAGAAGAAGATTCGGTTCTCAGGAGCCGCTTTGAGAACACAGTGGAAAACGAAGAAATAATTGAAGCTGCCCAGGACGTAGACAACCTTCCAATACTGGGAGGCCTAACAGAAAGAAATGTACATCATATGTTCGTGGATCCTGTGGCAGAGTACATGGAGACCTTGATATGCTCGAACGCTCCAGCATTGATCCTCAGCAAGGGCCAGATTCATCAGAAATGGTCACTACTGATGGTGACCACAGTTTTGAAGAACCACATGCAGAGCGCCCTGTGGTTATCTCTGACAGGCAGCCAGTGCTCATATCCTTTTTCACTACTACTTGACTGGCTGTATTGGCTTTATCATATCACCTAGAACATCAGAGATTTCCGGTTAGGGTAGGGTAGGTAGGAAGCTCAATAAAGCTCAGCCTATGAGCATGTAGTTAGTTGTTTAAATTTCTGTCTTAGAATGTAGAGAAGAAACCTGCTAGACAGTCTAATCCTAGCAGGTAGTAGTGTAGGTAGAGAAACATATGAGGCCAACAGTCTAATCTGGTCTCATGGAGTAATAAGGGTAGAGGTAGAATAGGTTTATTTTTCCTGTTTGAAAATATTGATGATGTAAAGGGTCTGCAAGTCCAAATGCACCCAAGAAGAAAAAATGATAGGACTGTAGTGTGGGTAGGTAGTTGTTTGGGAGAATTGTTTCTGCTGATATGTTGTCTTCATAGCTTGTGGCAGCAGATCAAAGAAAGAGATGGATGGTTCAAGCAGCAGGCATCTGGCCTACACCAAGAGATCAATTTCTGAATTCTTGACTCCTTCAAGAAGAAGCCATCCCCATGTGGAGCCACTGTTAGCCCCCCTATGAAATTTTTGACAAGCAAATAGGGGGCTAAATCATTTTTGAGTCTTCAAGGAATGAATTTCCCCTGAAAACACAGTCTCCTTGAAGCCTCTTCGTGTCTTTTATCCTTTGACAAGTCCCCTCTGCTGATTCCCCTTTTAAAGCCTCTCTGTCATGTGAAGAAATGCCCAAAGGCCCCTTTTTCCCTCTCATTTCCCCCACTTAACCTCTATTTCATTCCCTTTGTCTTCCCCTTCTATTTCCCTTCTTACCCTTCATTTCCCCCTAAGATCCCCTTTAAAGTCCCCCCCTAACCTTTGCTGACCTTCTCCCCCCTTTATTTCTCTATCGTTCCCCTTCCCAACCTTAAAAATCCATTTAAATGGGCAAAAAACCTACTTTCCGACCTTATTCTAAGGCCTAGCCCCTTCCCCTTAACCACTTCCCCACATGTGCCCAGGCGCCAGGACCAAGTGCTTAAGTCCACGGCGCTTATCGCAATCGCAACATGCATCGTGCACCCCCCGATTGATCGCATCGCGCTCTGATTGCGATCCTCCGATTCTATCCTGGCCGTCCATCTCCCAGCCGATCCAACGGCCAGCGCTCCATCGCAAGTTCCCCTCCGATCGCAATCGCAAGCCTTTCCTCCCGTCCCCCGATTGCATCTCCGCCATCCGTTCCTCCTCCAGATCGACGGCCAGCGCTCAATCGCTTCATTCCTCCCGATCGCCGATCGCAAGTCCCTCTGTTTCCCCCCCGATTAAATCTCCGCCGTCCATCTGTTCCACGATCCGACGATCATCACAACTTTCGATCCCCCGATCGCACTGCCCCTCCGATTTCATCTGAGCCGTTGATCTGGCCTTCAGATCTAACGGTCATCGCTCAATCGCATTGCCCCGCTCAATCGCAATCGCAACTCACAATGGTGCCGCCCCGATTGATATCTCCCGATTACATCATAGCCGTCCATCTCCCTGCTGATCCTACGGCTCAGCGCTAATCGCTTCATCGCCCGTCGCCCCTCTACATTTCCCGCCGATTGAATGGGAACCGTTGATCTGTGTCCCAGATCCAACGGCCAGCGCCCAATCGCAAGCCCTCCCCGACGTCTTCCGATTTGATCTCATCCGTCCGTCTGACCAACGATCGGACGGCCTGGCGTTAATCGCATCCCCTTCCTCCATCGCAATCGGAACTTTTGAACTGTGTCACCCCCGGCCACCTCCGATTGTGATAGCCCGATTTTATCTCCGCCACCCGTTTCCTCCATGATCTGACGGCCCAGGTTTAATCGCCCTCCGCCTCTGCCGGGTCCCACTTCCCAAGCTTCCGCTCCATTGTTTTTCATTCGTTCCTTTGTATTTCGGCCCGACACTGAGTTTTGGGTTCTACACTGTCATTTCTCCGCCACTTTCCATTGGTTCTCCACTATCCCGCCACCATTCCGCCGCCTCCGCAGCATTTCCTCCACCACCACCGCCCGGTTTTACAGTCTCTTTCCACTGTGCGGAATAGTACAGAGATGGCCCGTTCAGCATTGCCAGCGACCAGCAGAAGAAATTCAAAGGGGTTGGTGCCTGTTATTAATGAAATTAAATGTCTTGCCCCGTATGCAAAGGATCAAGGCACAGTTCGAAGACCAATAGCACGCGGTAAAGTCTTATATGTGTTTATATATCAACAGAAGTACTCTTCTCCAGAAGGACATCTTCCTACAGCAATCTCCATGCCTCCTCGAGCCCTTAAACAGATTAATGCATTGGCGGAGCTTCATTAGAGACTGTCTGAGCAGCAGTAATGGAGGTATGGAGAAATCGCGGATTTTCATCCAGTTCATTTATTCCAGAGTGGCAGCACAGAGTTCCAGACCACCAGAAAGGATCCCAAAAGAAATATCCGAGGTCAAAATCTGACCTGACAGAGATCTCCGAACAAGATTACAGAGTACCTACAGCACTGCAGAGAGCCATTAAGCAGTATGGGCGTGAACACTTCTGCCTTACTGTCTTAATGAGTCTCATTTATTTTTTTATCTACCTCTGTCTCTTCCTCTTCTCCTATAAAGATCCCCGAGAACATAATGTAAAGGTTGTTGTTGCCTTGCTAGGCATTCTGTTGTTAGAGGGATTCAGTTTGACTATTAGAACAGTCTTAGGAGGGAGTAGCAGAGTAGTTGTATGTAATAGGCTAGGAGGAGAAGTCTGGACTGTATTAGCCATTGAGCTACATTGTACATGACTGGTTTTGCATCAATTAATCAAAGCACATTTCACAGGATCCTGGTCTATTACTATTGGTGATGTTTTTCTCACTCTGTTATTTACATTTTCATACTGTTTCATGTTCTTCTGGGCTAGCATCAGAATAATGGTATAGGATTCACCCTTGTTAGGTGCCCTATGCTGTCTGCTCTCCTTGCCTTCAATGTTTTCAGCTTTGTGTGCTGTCTAAGAGTGAATTCACGTGGTTTAACCAGTGCAGCGGATGTTATTGCCTGCTGGCTGATGTATGAACTCGGGGGTTTGCTGCTTGGATGTTTCTTTGTCAAATTTATCTCTGTTTTTCCCCTTGGAGTTGCTAAAGCAGACCTGGAGTTAAATGACCTCTGGTCCGATCTATAAGCAGCCCCATTGTCTCTTCGAGGGCTGCCTTTGAGTATGTCCAAGCAGGTCTGGAGTTAAATGACCTCTGACCTGATCTATAGACAGAAATTGGGTTGTTCTCCTTATTTCACTTTTCTCCCTTAATGTTCCACCCCACCATCTAATCTAAAGATCCTCTAGTATTAGATGACATGCCCTTTGAAAGCCTTGGCTAGTGGATGCAAGTAATTCCCTCTCATGACTCCATAGCCCAATGGATGGCACGGTCTTGGCCCATCCTCTTTGCTGAAACAACCTACTGTTTTGTTCTTTTCCTCCCACTGCTTTCTCAGTCCATGATCTCGTCACCAACCCAGTGTTAGACTCATATACCAATAGGTTTCATTTTTCATGATTGTCTTGATTGAACTATGGAATATGTTCAAACCTTCTTTCTTGAGCAAAGGTGTTCCATATTCTTGAAAAACCAAAAAATCAAAAAAATTTAAAAAATGTAAAGAGGGTATACCCTAAAAGAAAAATCAAAGGGTAAAAAGAATAAAATGGTCAAAAAAGACAAAGAAATGAACCCCAAACAAAAAATAGACCAAGGAAAGTGTGCAAATCCAAATGCCACTACTATTTCATTTTTGCAATAAAGCAATTGTGTTCAGCTTGTCAAACCTTTGCCACAATTCATGAATAAGTCAAAATGTTTAAACTTGACTTACTCATATTTCAATTTCATGTTATAGAATAGAGAATAAATATCTGACCAAACAGTTTAATCTTGGCAGATAAGTAGATAGGTAGAGTTAATAAGAGGTGCTCAATAGTTTAATCTGAGCCCTTGGATGTAATAAGGGTAGAATTAGATAGATTTTCCTTGTAAAAAGAAAAGATTGAAAAGGGTTTGCAAGTCTAAATGCACCCTAATAAAGAAGAGAAAATGGTAGTGTCAAGTAGATAGGGTAGGTAGATGGTTGCAAATTTTTCATCAGATGAATGATGATGTTACATGTTTTGATCCTTTACTTCATCACAAAATACTGAAGCAGGGAATACAGTGGAAAATCACTGAAAGCAAAGTCAAACTCATTAACTTCCCTCATCACTTTCCCCTTAAAGTTTTACTAATTTCCCCAAAAGTACTAGGGCACTTGGAGATCAAAGGGGCTCAAGGCATTTCCTTGACTTTTGGAGGGACCGGACCCTCGGCCTAATGATCAAAAAGACCTAAGTACTTGAGATAATTCATCATTATAATCATTCACCTTTAACTTTATCCTAAGTAAAATCCTATTTTACTTAGGGAAATCATGCAAAATTCCATAAAAAACCCTCAAGATAACTTGCTATTCTAAGTTTAAGTGTTGAAGATAAGATATTGCAATTTACTTCAGAAGTTATCACTTTCTTAGATGTGCAAAATATTTTGATTTTCCTTGTCCCTTTGTCATATTAATGTTTAACCCTATTTACTAAATCCCTAGTAAAATGCCCTATCCTAAGTATATAACTCCTTTTTATAAATACCCCAAAAACCCTTCTATTATAAAGTTTAACCAAAGTAATTATTTTCCAAAATATTCATTAAAAACCCCGCTTCACAAGCCCTTTGGTTAAATATATCTTTATATTACAATCCCGCTCCTTATGGTAATTAGATAATGTTATTTGTTACCATATAATAAAAACATATATACAAAAACTTTAAACATGCGATATGTATGTTTAATACAAAAATATGAATAAAACTAAAGTTTTAAGTCCAAATAAAACTTCGGAAAAGCCTCGTGCCACCGTGGAATATCCACCTGGCATTCCACTTAACCAAACCCCGCCGCAACCCCTTTTTTTACGCATACGGGATTAATTAGTCATCAGGACTAATTAATAACATTTTTTCCGCTTATTAGATATCCCCCGGAATGATTAAATAACGTTAAAACGTGTTTAAAAGCCCGACGGGCCCACTCTTTAACCCTCCGCGATCTCCCCATCATTTCAGCCATTTGATCACGCCTCCGCAGATCAACGATCCCTGTCAATTCCGCTACCCATCCCTTGTCAGCCTTTTAACCAGCGGGGGATGGGTGGTATTTGAATAGTCCACCATCCACGTGGCAAACGTTTTGTGGAATCGCTGCCCTCCCGATTTAAACCACCCTCATTCAAAAGCGGTGCGGGGTTACCGCTTACCACTTACCGCCCGACCTTCACTCACGTCAGCCCGTACGTCGATGACGTCACTCCTCGGAAAAATAAAAACCCTTTTAACATGTAAATAAAGTCAATTTTCGTGTTTTTTCCTGTTATTTTCGCTGTCAAACGCAATAGCGCCTTCTGCTGAGATTTTCGAATTTCCACTGAAATTCACTGTGTTATCTGTTCTTGCTCCAAGATTCCGCTGCACCTGTGTTCGAGTACAGTCCCATCATCGCCTGATACCTGTTAAAAGTCTATTTCTTCCAAAAAACAGGTATTTATCCTTTTCCGCCCCGAGCTGCAAGTAAAAATCAGTTTTCGTTGTTTTTCGCCGAATTAGTGATTAAAGTCATCACTCAGTTCCTCCCCTGAGGTTTTAAAACTGTGTAATTGCTCCCTGAACCTACAAATTGTGCCAATTTCCTTCATTTTAGAAATCCCGCCCGGCCTGTGAGGAAAACCAAAAACCTCCATTTTGAATCCACAAGAACCAAGATGGAGGTCCCGGCAGCTCTAAATATCACTCCACTGAATGCTCCTCACCATGAATTGGAATATTTACCTTTGATAGATGAAGATTTCCAAATTAAAGACTTGCATTTTGATGAAAGTCCCCTATTGAGTTATTGTCACTGCAGAGACGAATACTCAAAGGGGCAAGATCTTATAGGGTTATGGGAATCCAATCTCTCAAGGTATCTCATCCCTTCAGTCATTTATTTCCCAGAAATCATCCATTATTTCCATTCAAACTATGATCCCACACGGAGGGCTGTAATAGCTCCTGATCAAAGTGTTCTGTTTCCCATCACTCCCTAGGCTATCAATGCCATGTTACACTTTGAACCAGACCAAGAATTAGCACCATTTTCCATGGAAGGAATGATTGAGAAAACCAGGAAATTAACCCCAACAAAGCTAAAATCCATGTGTCAGAATTTCATGTTACCTGAGCATCAGCCAAAAGGGTCTCCTCCCTATGGTTTTGACTATTTCAATCCATTGGGAAGGCTCATTGTAAATATAATATCTTTTGTCTTGGGATTCAACACCAGTGAATATGTGGATGAGATAACCTTGGCTCTGCTATCCATTTTTACTCCTGGGAAACCTCCTGAGATTAAATATGACTTTGCTTCCTTCATAGCCAACAAGATCCATGATCAATTCATAAGGCTAGATGTTGAAAAAGAGTTTTTAAATACTCTAAGTCATCTGTCATCTCATTGTCTACTATCATTCAGAAAGGTTCCATTTTCACATTTAAAACTTGATGCCAAAAACCCCGAGTCGATTATATTTTGGTCTCCCATAACCCATTCTTATGAGTCTCCCTATTCCTATTCTGAGTTTATAGATCTTTTTGTATATCCTGCAACTACATTGTTGACAGGGATTCCTCCCCCAAGACTCAGTAATGAAATAAGGAAGACCTTGCAACTTTCAAGGACCTATAAAGTTGGTGATTGGTATTTGTATCAAAACCATACAGTCATCAGAATTTATGGATGTGAATTACATCCATTCAGGTTACCCAGATATGTGCCCATGAGGATTTTTGCCTTGGAATACTTCAGGCAAATGAACAATTCAGATGTGATTCATTTTTGTAATGTAAAGAAGAAAGCTCAGTTAAGGATCAAAAGCCAATTAGGTCCTTTTATCTGCAACTCTAGGGAGGCTGAGAGAGAGGCAGAAAATTTATTGCAAAGAAAGTTCCAAACATCTTTCCGTTGGGTTCCTTATGACCCGGTTGGTTTTATTTGTGAAAAGAGATTAAAGAATAAATCATCCCCTTATATACACCACAAGATTCCTGATCTAGAACAGTATGCAAATCAAGATGAATGGGTTGAAGGAACACTTGTTGAAGAAGAAAGTGAAGCAGACAAAATGAATAAAATTATGAAAGATGTTGAGAAGAACTTTGACCTAGAAACGTGTGGTCAAATGCAGGTACCCTACATTGGCACTTCTTCAGCAACAACTCTACAGCACACATTACAGGAAAGCAGTTCATCAGTTGCAGCAGAACCCAAGGGTAAAGGAAAGGAACCTGTAATCCAGGTCATTGAAACTTTGGTCATGGCGGAGAAACCACAAACTTCCAAAGCACCTGAACAATCACAGGTTTCTCCCACTCAGGTACAGCATCCACAGGTTCCAGAGTTACAGACTCCATCAAATGTGGAAATAGGAAAGAAAAGGCTGGTTTCAGACACCACTCCTCCAAAAGAAACCTCACAGGTACATCAGGTCAAGAAACAGAAACCAAATCCACCTCCAGATGTGGAAATTATAGATGAAGTATTTGATGATGGAAGAGAAGATAGTCAGCAAACTGGCATAGCAAGTGAAACAAACATAAGCCAAAAAGGGAAAGCTTTACAAAAGCAATTAAGTACTGAGGTATCCTCTTTCAGACCACCAAAGACATACACAGGGGATATTAAAAGAACCTTCATTAATATTAAAGCAAAGAATGATCCATTGAAAATGAAGGTATATGATCAGTATATGAAGATGACTCCCCAAAATCAAGAAAGGCTAATGTCAGCGTTTGACCTGTCACAAGGCAAAATGCTGATGAGCCACTTCAAGACAAAGGTGCCAAACCCTACTTCAGCAGCTGATTACATCAGAACAAATTTTGAAGTTTTGGAAAAAGATATCCATCCTCTGGACCAGATAGAGCTACACAAACAAACTGGGGAAATGGTCTATTCAACTCTTACCAACAAGGCCATGGCAGCTATAACGCTGCAGAATTCTTTGAATAACACAACTGCACAATTTCACATTGAGAAGGCCTCTTCACAGGCCAAAGATAATAGAATAAAGTCTTTAGAAGACATAATCATTGGTTTGGGTCACAATCCCAAAGACATTAAAAGTATTGAGGCATTAATAAAGAAGAAAGATGATGACATAGCTGCACTCAGAAAGCAGCTAAAATTGCCAGCCTCAAGGCACCCTCAGACCCAAGAAGTTCTAAAAGGGAATTCACAGGAAGAAATAATGGAGTTGCTCCTAAATATGATTGAGCGACTAAGTGAAACGGAGAAGGAATTGGAACAAGCTTTGCAGGAACAGGAAACTATCAGGCATACATCAACAACAGGTACTACAACAACAGGTTAGCAAACACAGCCATCCCAGGTAAACACTTCTGGTTTGAGTTCTGATGAATTAATTAAACAGATGGAAAGTCTACAACTAAGGGTCACAGAACTCCAAACAACGAAATTGCAATTAGTAAAATTGGAGGAAAAATATGATACATCTAAAAAGACAGTTGCTGATAACACCAGGGAAATAAAAAGATTAGAAAAATTGGTTCGGGCTTTGGAAAAAGATCTTTCATTGGAAAAGCCTTTAAAGGAAATTAATGACATTCTTTGGGGTAACATCATTGAGTTAATAAAGGGTGTTTGGCCCTCTATTCAAGCTATTTTTGAACAAAATGAGTTGGTTAAAATAGCCCAAGAAGAAATAAACAGAACCAGAAATGAATTAAGAGGCAGGCCTGAGCAGGCCAATCAGCTTATTCAATTTTTGAACACCCGGACAAAGCAACAACTTGCAGTGTTAGGGATTGATGACAGGACAGGCACAGTTTTAGAAATAAAGAGAGTTTTCATCAAGAGAACTTTCATGCAGAATTTAGAAAGGAAGTGCACAGATATTTTGGTTGATATCAATATTTTCAGAGAGAAATTTCAAGCTTTGTTGGATAGTGGGTTACCAAGTCCTATGCTCACAGAGGATCAAATAATGGACTTAGAAACCTATATAAAGAAAATAAATGCTCATGCTCAAAATACAGCTGCTTGTTCTCCTAGTTTACCACAATCAACATTACCAACAGGGAGAAATATCTATGATAAAGTAAGGAATTTATTTCATCTGGAACATGAAATAAGGTATATGTTTCCTAATGAGCCCACCTTCTACAAACTCACAGAAGCAGATGAAACATTGAGAAAACTCAAAAGGACCATGATACCAGATAATCAATGGTGGAAGGAAATGTTGGAAATTCTATAAAAGTTATTTTCAGGATGAGAATTTATCTTTACTATCAATTAAATGGTAAAAATGAGTACAGATGAAAGAGCATCAGTTACACAGGTTAAAGAGTATCCGTAAAGACAAAGAGTATCAAGCAAGCAAAACAAATTACTCCAAAAGACAGCAACGAGCCCTTTTTCAGCACTTACCTCCAGCACATCCACAAAGAAAGGAAACAGCACATCAGCAGTTACTTATTATGCTATCTACGAGACCATTTGTCTCCTGTTTACTTGTAAATTAATCCTTAGTCACCCAAAATATGGGCTAGGATAGTGTGAGATATTTTCAATTATTTAGTGTATAAATAAACCCTCAAAGAGAGTATTGAGGGTGGATTCTATTACTTTGCTGTAACATTGAGATTTTCGGAATAAAAGCATTTTGGAGAAATTTATTCGTGGCTTACTGGATGACGATTTGAAGCTCGGGACTTTTTGCAGGATTCATGTGTTGGACTGCAGTTCAATAAGTCTTTCTACCCTTTGTCTTAAGTTTTATATCAGTTTATAATATCATTATGTCCATTTCTGAATAATTTACATAAAGGATTGAATCAGAATTTACTTAATTGTACTATGATTTCAGATGTAATTGTTCTTAATGTTTTCCTCTAAATTGGTTATAAGCATGAATTCTTAAATGCTCTTGCTTTGCTAATTTAAACATTGTTGATTACTATAATAAAGAATTCTTCATTTCTCTTTGTTTGTAGTCATCTCATTTCTTCCTTTTGAACATGGTGAAAGATTCTTAGCTGCCTTTCATCCCTTCAAGATCATCCCATCCACTTTAAATTTTAAGGATTGTTCTATGTCTAGCTATCTTGCCCTGTAATACCATCTTGTGCTTAGAATAGAAATCCAGTAAAGCCATCCTTTGACTCCATAGCCCAATGGACTGAAAGCTCTCAACCTTGCCCTTAGTTTGTGGATTCCACCATTTTCCCAAAACAAACTTTGAATCTATAACTAGCCTAAAACCTTCCAAGAACAAAGATAAATTATAAACAGAGAGCCCTCTCTGGATGCAGATTGGCTAGATTATGCATCTAAAAGGTTAGTTTGTGGTTACCTCGGGTATACTTTCTTCTTACACAACTTCTAGGAAAACCTGAGTGATAACATAGTGGCGACCATACTGGGGATCTGAATCATTTTTATTTGTTATTATTATTCAATTATAAGCTATAGACAGAGTCTGAAGATCAGCCAGGTAGCCTTTGAAATTGCTTTTTCTCTGCAATTGCAAAAGTAAATAAAAGCTGCTTCAGTCTATCTCTGATTTAGCTTATATACTGAACCTTAGTTTCAAAATTTTCAATCAGATTCTCTAGTTTAACAGATCTTTGAGGAAATTTTAATCATACATCATTATTTCTTGAAGAATTTGTAGAAGTTGTATTTATTCTTTCAATAAAAATCAAAAAATCCAAAAAACACATAGTCTAGGAAAACTGGCTTCAGAAAGGATTCGACATACTAGGTCAAACCCTGACCCCAATCCACCACCAATATTTGAAAATCCAAATCTGATTCCTAGGATTCTTAGAAGACAAGGAAGTCAAGAAAGTTCTGAAAGAGGAAGTCAGGAGAGTACAGGGAGTTCTAGACCACTTTCTAGATCTGCATCTTGTCCTGTGAAAATTATATATATTGATGACATTCCTTTTGATGCACGATTTGAAACATCTTTGTTTGTGAATTTTTCTGAAACTAAATTATCTAGATTAGTTCCAGATCCATTGTTCTTTGAAGATTTGCAATACAGATTTGTTTCACATCATCTTGACAGAGAATTGCATAACTCTATTCAGTCTGAGCAAACCTTTGAAGAAAGTTCAAACATCTCTGTAATTACTGAAGCTTCTGCGAGTTCAGTTGTTTTTTCCCAAGCTTTTCAAACACCTGTTACACCATCTACTCCTCCATCTCCTCCTGCTAGACCATCTACTCCTGTTATCCCACTTTATCTTCCAATGGCTAATCGATATGCCCCTTTACAGTTACCAGCCAACCCTCCAGCTTTACCTCAGGACTACCAGAGTAAGATCACACCTTTTGATGGATCAGGAACTTACACAGCTCAACAACACACCAAAAGAATGACTGATTACTTTGAGTTTTATGAAATTGATACTGATAATATCCGAATGAGAATTTTCGTTCAGAGTCTTACTGGAGAAGTTAGAACTTGGTTTAGGGCTCTTACCCCGAACAGTATTGCTGATTTAGAAGCTTTGTATAGGGCATTCTTGAATAGATGGGAGAAAAATAAGGATCCTCTTCAGATCCTATCAGAGTTTGAGAAATTAAGAAGAAGACCTAACGAAACCGTGCAAGATTACATCATAAGATTCAATGAATCATATAATGCAGTGCCTCAAAACCGAAGACCCCCACCTGACTCTGTATTAGTTAAATTTCCAGATGGTTTTGACTCTGATATAGCTTATTCCCTTAGGGAAAGAGCTCCTCAAACACTAGAGGAAATGCAAAGCATAGTGGTGAGTGTAGAAGCAAATCTGATAGAAAAACGGGCCAGAGCTAGGGCAGAAAGAAGAATGCCTATGAATGAAGAACCTTCAGCTTTTGAAAAGAAGCTGGATGTAATCATTAAAGGTATGGAAAGATTAGGAGACAAAGTGGAAACCATTGAAAGAAAGTCTTCTACTGACAATCAAAACGTTGCAAGAAACCCGAACTTTAGGAGGAATCTGAATCAAAATAGTGGAAAGAATGTTCCTGACCAGAACATTAGGCCACCTTTCCAAGAAAACTTTGTTGAAGGCTCAACTTCTGAAGAACCTACAGAAGATGTAGAAATAAACAATGTAACAGATGAAAAAAATGAACCAGAGGTTTTCCTATCCCAGGATGATCAAGAGAATCACATCCTTGAAACATTCCAAACTCATTCAGGTGAGACTTTTGATTTCAAGGAAGGCTATGACACAGCAATTTATGAGGTTCATAAACAGTACAACTTGAGAAGTAGACAGATTGATGTACCAGAGAATAGCAAACAGAAAACTGCAAAACAAAATGTCAAAGGTAAAGTCAACATTCCCCCTGTACAAAACAGTCCCCAAGTACAAATTTTGTCTAGAATAACTCCCAACCCTTCAAATCCAATAATTGAAGATGTCTCGAACAACCAACCAAACAGCAAACAATAGTCTAATACATCTCCTCCTGTAGGAAATGTAGAAGAAACAGTAGAAGTTAGTCTTGAAACCTCTTCAAAACAAAACTTCACTCATGAAAAAGAGAAAAACATTGAAGACCCAAAAAACAGAGAAAACCCAACTGTGCAAAACACTAAAACTCAAATGGAAAAACCTTTTAATCTAGAGGCTGAAATAGGTAAACTCAAGATAGCTGTTCCTTTATCAGAATTGGCTAAACATGATGTCTATAGGAGTCAGATTACCAAGTCCCTAAACATTGACATTACTGGATTAGATGATTCAGTAAACATTCTTGATGATCAACCCAACTTCTTTTTGGCCCTGAGGTTAATGGCAAACCAGAAAGTGGAGGAACTCCTCCATTTTATGTAAGCCTGAATGTTCATGACAAGATACTCCATAATGCAATGCTTGATTCTGGAGCATCTCACAATTTGATGCCAAAAGCAGTAATGGAAAGATTGAATCTAGATATTACCAGACCATACAAAGATTTGTTCTCATTTGATTCTAGTCAAGTAAAATGTTTAGGGTTGATTAAAGATCTGTGTGTCACTTTGGTACAATACCCTGCTAAGTCTGTTTTAATGGACATAGTAGTTGCTGATATTCCACCTAAATATGGTATGTTATTGTCTAGATCTTGGGGTGCTAAACTTGGAGGTTCTATTCAACTGGACATGTCATATGCAACTATTTCAGTATTTGGTTAGCCTAAAAGGTTATATAGAGAAACCTTGATGAAGTACTTAGTGAGTAGCCATGAGAAGCCTGAAAACTTCCATGTTTACTCTGTACATTCCGATATGGATTCTTTTATTTTATACAATGCTGAATTAGATCTCCCTACTGAAATAGAAGCTCCAGAATTGAAAGCCATGAACAAAACCACTGTTAAAATTGAAGAAATCTATGAAAACAAAGAAACAACAGATGATCAAGAAATACCTGAAGAAACTAAACAACTAGCTCCTGTCAAGAAACACTTTAAAACAATTGATGAAGATTATGAACATGAAATTCTATGGCATTTAGAGTTTGATGGCTCAGTAAACAAACTAGGAGCAGGAGCTGGGATTTGGTTACATAATGTTGAGAATAATCATGCAGAGGGTCATGCTTATAGGTTGAATTTCAAATGCAATAACAACATGGCAGAATATGAAGCTCTTTTATTAGGGCTTAAACATGTCAAGAAGTTAGGGGCTATTAGGGTATCAATTATAGGAGATTCCGAACTAATCATTCAACAGATTAAAGGAGAATGTTCAACAAAAGACATGAGACTGAAACAATACAGAGAGACAGTTGTAGAGATTCTCAACACATTTTTACAAGCTCAACTTGCCAAGATTCCCAGGAAACAAAATTTACATGCTCACAGTTTGGCAATGTTTGCTAGTACATGTAAGTTACCTTTTGATCCTAATCATTAGTTTTCAGTTGAAATTAGGCATAGGCCTGCTATACCAGACAATCTTTTGAATTGGCAAGTATTTGAGAATAACAATCAAATCAATAATTTTTTGACACTTCAAAGTGAGTTTTCTAACTGTAATATAGATGAGGATATAACTATTGATGAATCTGATCATGGAAAAGAACAAAAAATAGAAATTTCAAGAGAAAATGCAATTCATATGCTGCATCCTACCACATTCACTGAAAAAGACATGCAAAATTTGAAACACATGGAATCGGATGAGATCATAGAAGATGAGACAGAAATCATTAATTTAAAGGATAATCATTTGCCCAAAGGATTAACACCTTTGGAAGATCTGTTTGACTCAAATGATATTCCATTTAGACCTAAAATGGAACCTGTCAAGGCTGATATGGAAGAATGCAACTTAGGAACCCCAGAAAATCCCAAAATGGTTAAGTTGTCCAAATCTCTTCCAAAAGATCAAAAAGTTAAATATGTTGAACTATTAAAAGAATTCCAGGACGTTTTTGCCTGGAGTTATGAAGACCTCAAATCTTATGATACTTCCATCATTCAACACACTATACCTTTGAAACCAGACCAGAAACCTTTTAAACAAAAGCTTAGAAAATTAAATCATGTTTTATTACCCTCAATTGAAAAGGAAATCAAAAGGATGTTTGAAGCAGGGATTATAGCTCCTATCAGATTCTCAGAATGGGTTTCTAACCTGGTACCAACAAGAAAGAAGACAGGAGAAATTAGATTGTGTGTCGACTTAAGAAATTTGAATAAAGTTTCTTTAAAGGACAACTATCCTCTGCCGAAAATGGACCACATTCTGCAAAGGGTTGTAGGATCTTCGAGAATATCACTACTGGATGGATTTTCAGGGTACAACCAGATTCTGGTTCATCCTGATGATCAGGATAAAACAACATTTACAACACCATGGGGTACGTTTAAATATGTCAAAATGCCATTTGGGCTCAAGAATGCAGGAGCTACATTTCAAAGAGTAATGGATATTGCTTTTGCTAAAGAAATACATGATTTTCTGGTTATTTATCTAGATGATCTAACTGATTTTTCTAAAACAGATCAAGAACATTTAGATCATTTAAGGCAAGTATTTATAAAGTGCAGAAAATATGGAATTTCTTTAAACCCCAAAAAGTCATTATTTGGTCTGGAAGAAGGAAAGCTCTTAGGGCACATTATTTCTAAAGATGGCATTAGGATTGATCCAGAAAGAATACAAGCAATTTTACAGATACCTCATCCTAGAAACATAAAAGAGTTGCAAGCATTCATACGAAAAATTAATTTCTTGAGAAGATTTATTTCTAGTTTAGCTGAATTACTTAGATTGCTTACTAACATGTTGAGGAAAGATTCAAGCATTGACTGGACTGTAGAAGCCAAACAATCATTTGAGGAAATTAAAATGGCTTTAACAAGGACACCAGTTCTTACTAGTCCCAAATTTGACAAAGATTTCATTTTTTTTCATTTGCTTCTGAACATACAGTTGCAGCTATTTTACTTCAAAAAGATGACCAAGGGTGTGAAAAACCAATAGAATTTTTTAGTAAAGCACTTAGGGATGCATCTCTGAAATACAATATTATGGAAAAACAGGCTTTTGCATTGGTAAAAGCAATTAAAGATTTCAGGATTTACATATTATATTCTCATGTGATAGCTTATGTGCCTAATGCGGTAGTTAAAGATATTTTGACTCAAGATGGCATTGAAGGTAAAAGAGGTAAGTGGATAGCTACCATTTTAGAATATGATATTGAGATTAAACCAACAAAACTCATAAAAGGTCAAGGATTGGCACAACTCATGACGGAAACTAATTGCCAAGCCTTAGACATTAATGAACTGGATGACAATCAGGAGATGGCGACTCCACAGATCAGTCAAGCTTTCTTAGATTCACCCTGGTACACTGATATAATTCATGTTTTATTAAACCTGCAAGCTCCTCCAGGGTTGTCCAGAACCAAAAGAAGATTTGTAAAAATGACATCTTTGAAATATTGTATTTTAGATAGCACTTTATTTTGGAAAAATCATGAAGGAATCTTGTTGAATTGTCTCTTAAAAGATGAAGCTGATAAAGTACTTAATGAATTTCATGCAGGGGATTGTGGAGGACATCTCTACTGGAAATCTACTGCAGACAAGATCTTAAGGGCTGGCTTTTACTGGCCAACTTTATTCTCTGATGTTAAGAAATTTGTAACAACTTGTCATAAATGTCAAATATTTGAGGGAAAAAGAAAGTTGTTACCTCTGCCTTTAAAACCAATTTCCACAGAAAGACCTTTTCAATAATGGGGGTTAGATTTTATTGGAGAAATTCATCCCCCTTCTTCAGGGCAACATAGATGGATTTTAACTACCACAGACTACTTCACTAAATGGATTGAAGCCATCCCATGTAGATAGTCCAATGATTCTGTGATTATTGGGTTTTTAGAAACCAACATACTTTCAAGATTTGGCTGTCCAGAAAAGATTATAACAGACAATGCTGCTGCATTTAAATCAAAGAAAATGATTAGTTTCTGCCATAAATATCATATTACTTTAGGCCATTCAACAGCCTATTACCCCTAGGGTAATGGACTAGCAGAATCTTCTAATAAATGCCTTATCAATATCATCAAAAAATTATTGGAAGAAAACAAAAAGAATTGGCACAAGAAACTGACCAATGCATTGTGGGCAGACAGACTTACAACTATGAAATCTATTGGGACTAGTCCATATGAGTTAGTTTATGGCATTGAAGCAAGATTCCCATCATCTTTAGGAATTCCTGTTATGAAATTACTTCAGGAGGCTCAAGTGGAGCCAAATGACATTCAAAGAAGAATTAATCAAACAATTCATCTGCAACAAACCAGGGAAGAGGTATACCAAAGATCACAAGTATTGCAGGAAAAGCTAAAGAAAATGTTTGATAAAAGGACTAAATCAGAAGATTTTCAACTAGGTGATAAAGTCCTGAGATGGGATTCTAGGAGAGAAGAAAAAGGGAAACATGGAAAGTTTGATTTCTTGTGGAAAGGGCCTTATATCATTCATGCCTTGCAGGGAAACAACACTTACTTTTTGAAAGAATTGGACAATTCAGAAGTTGAAGAAGGACCAGTCAATGGTCGAATGCTCAAGCATTATTTTGATCCCATTTACTAGAATGCTTTGATTTTTCTAACTTGTATATAATATATCCTTTTTTCTAATGCAGTTTTGGATTGGATGGTGACTTCTTGGAATTGAAGCCCGAAGTGAAGGCCCTAAGTTACAAAAGTTTCACTATCATATGTAAAATAAAGCTACCAGAAGAAGGAAGATTTCATACTTTCAGTTTGAAGACATTTTGAGGCATCTGACCTGCTGTTCTTGACTTTTCACAAGGAAAAGCCATCCCCAAGTGGAGCCAGTGTTAGTCTCCTATACCAATAGGTTTCATCTTTCATGATTGTCTTGATTGAACTATGGAATACATTCAAACCTTTTTCTTGAGCAAAGGTGTTCCATATTCTTGAAAAACCAAAAAAATCAAAAAATTTAAAAAATGTAAAGAGGGTATACCCTAAAATAAAATCAAAGGGTAAAAGAATAAAATGGTCAAAAAGAAGTGAAAGAAATGAACCCCAAGCAAAAATAGACCAAGGAAAGTGTGCAAATCGAAATGCCACTACTATTTCATTTTTGTAATAAAGCAATTGTGTGCAGCTTGTCAAACTTTTGCCACAATTCATGAATAGTCAAACTGTTTAAACTTGGCTTATTCATATTTCAATTCCATGTTATAGATTAGAGAATAAATATCTAGCCAAACAGTTTAATCTTGGCAGATAAGTAGATAGGTAGAGTTAATAAAAGGTGCTCAACAGTTTAATCTGAGCCCTTAGATGTAATAAGGGTAGAAATAGATAGATTTATCATGTAAAAAGAAAAGGTTGAAAAGGGTTTGCAAGTCTAAATGCACCCTAATAAAGAAGAAAAAATGGTAGTGTTAAGTAGATAGGGTAGGTAGATGGTGCTGCAAAGTGTTATCTGATGAATGATGCTACTACATGTTTTTGATCCTTTACTTCATCATAAGTACTAAAGCAGGAAATACACTGGAAAATCACAGCAAGCAAAGTCAAACTCATTAACTTCCCTCATCACTGTCCCCTCAAAAGTTTTACTAATTTCCCCCAAAGCACTAAGGTATTTGGAGATCAAAGGGGCTCAAGGCATTTCCTTGACTTCTGGAGGGACCGGACCCTCGGCCTAATGATCAAAAAGACCTAAGTACTTGAGATAATCCATCATTATAATCATCCATCTTTAACCTTGTCCTAAGTAAAATCCCCTTTTACTTAGGAACATCATGCAAAATTCCATAAAAATCCCTCATCATAACTTGCTATTCTAAGATTAAGTGTTGAAGATAAGATATTGCAATTTACTTCAAAAGTTTTCACTTTCTTAGATGTGCAAAAATATTTTGAGTTTCCTTGTCCTTTGCCATATTAATGTTTTACTCTATTTTACTAAATCCCTAATGAAATACCCTATCCTAAGTATATAACTCCTTTTTTATAAATACCCCAAAAAACCCCTCTATTATATAGTTTAACCAAAGTAATTATTTTCCCGTGCATTCAAAAGAAAACCCACTATATAAGCCCTTTGGTTAAATTATACCTTTATATAATAATCCCGCCCCTATGGTAAATTAATTGTATTAATTGATTTGTCATATAATAAAACATATATATATAAAACTTTAAACATGCGATATGTATGTTTAACACACAAATATGAATAAAACCAAAGTTTTAATTCTAAATAAAACTTCGGAAAAGCCTCGTGCCACCGTGGTTGTCCACCTGGCATTCCACTTAACCAAACCCCGCCGCAACCCCTTTCTTTACACATACAGGATTAATTAGTCATCAGGACTAACTAATAACCTTATTTTCTGCCTATCATACATCTCCCAGGGTGATTAGATTAAACTTTAATGGTTTTAAAACCCGACGGGCCCACGCTTTAATCCTCCGCGATCTCCCCATCATTTCAGCCGTCGGATCAACCCTCCGCAGATCAACGATCCACGTGAACCCCGCTACCCATCCTTTGTAAGAACTTTAACGAGCGGGAAACGGGTGGTATTGGAACAGTTCACCATCCACGTGGCAAACGTTCTGTGGAATCGATGCCCTCCCGATTTAAACCACCCTCATTCAAAAGCGGTGCGGGGTTACCGCTTACCACTTACCGCCCGACCTTCGCTCACGTCAGCCCATACGTCGATGACGTCACTCCTCGGAAAAATAAAAAACCCTTTTAACTTGTAAATAAAGCCATTTTTCCGTGTTTTTCTGTTATTTTCGTTATTGAAAACGACAGCGCTCCCTGCTACTATTTTCGAAATTTCTACTGAAATTCACTGATTCACTCCAAGATTTCGCTGCACCCGTGTTCAAGTACATTCCCGCCATCAACTATTACCTGTTAAGAACCAGCCTTCTTCTAAAAAACAGGTATTTATCCTTGTCCGCTCCGACTGCAAGTAAAACTCAGGTTTTTGTTTTTCGCTGAAATAGTGATTAAAAATCATCACTGAGTCTTCCCCAGAGATTTTAAAACTGTGTAATTGTTCCATGAACCAACAAATTGTGCCAATTTCCTTCATTTTAGAAATCTCGCCCGACCTATGAGGAAAACCAAAAACCTCCATTTTGAATCCACAAGAACCAAAATGGAGGTCCCGGCAGCTCTGAATATCACTCCACTAAATGCTCCTCACCGTGAATTGGAATATTTACCTTTGATAGATGAAGATTTCCAAATTAAAGACTTGCATTATGATGAAAGTCCCCTATTGAGTTATTTTCGCTGCAGAGACGAATACTCAAAGGGGCAAGATCTTATAGGGTTGTGGGAATCCAATCTCCCAAGGTATCTCATCCCTTCAGTTATTTATTTCCCAGAAATCATCCATTATTGCCATTCAAACTATGATCCCACACGGAGGGATGTAATAGCTCCTGATCAAAGTATTCTGTTTCCCATCACACCCCAGGCTATCAATGCTATGTTACACTTTGAACCAGACCAAGAATTAGCACCATTGTCCATGGAAGGATTGATTGAGAAAACCAGGCAATTAACCCCAGAAAAGCTAAAATCCATGTGTCAGAATTTCATGTTACCTGAGCATCAGCCAAAAGGGTCTCCTCCCTATGGTTTTATTATTTCAATACATTGGGAAGGCTCATTGTAAATATGATATCTTTTGTCTTGGGATTCAACACCAGTGAATATGTGGATGAGATAACCTTGGCTCTGCTATCCATTTTTACTCCTGGGCAACCTCCTGAGATTAAATATGACTTTGCTTCCTTCATAGCCAACAAGATCCATGATCAATTCATAAGGCTAGATGTTGAAAAAGTTTTTAAATACTCCTCAGTCATCTATCATCTCATTGTCTACTATCAGTCAGAAAGGTTCCCTTTCCCTGTTCAAAAACTTGATGCCAAGGGAAACCCCAGGTCAGTTATATTTTGGTCTCCCATAACCCATTCTTATGAGTCTCCCTATTCCTATTCTGAGTTTATAGATCTTTTTGTATATCCTGCAACTACATTGTTGACAGGGATTCCTCCCCCAAGACTCATTAATGAAATAAGGAATACCTTGCAACTTTCAAGGACCTATAAAGATGGGGATTGGTATTTGTATCAAAACCATACAGTCATCAGAATTTATGGATGTGAATTACATCCATTCAGGTTACCCAGATATGTGCCCATGAGGATTTTTTCCTTGGAATACTTCAGGCAAATGAACAATTCAGATGTGATCCATTTTTGTAATGTAAAGAAGAAAGCTCAATTAAGGATCAAAAGTCAATTAGGTCCTTTCATCTGCAACTCTAGGGAGGCCGAGAGAGAGGCAGAAAATATATTACAAGGAAAGTTCCAAACATCTTTCCGTTGGGTTCCTTATGACCCATTTGGTTTTATTTGTGAAAAGAGATTAAAGAATAAATCATCCCCTTATATACACCACAAGATTCCTGATCTAGAACAGTATGCCAATCAAGATGAATGGATTGAAGGAACACTTGTTGAAGAAGAAAGTGAAGCTGACAAAATGAATAAAATTATGAAAGATGTTGAGAAGAACTTTGACCTAGAATCTTATGGTCAAGTGCAGGTACCCTACATTGGCACTTCTTCAGCAGCCACTCTACAGCAAGCATTACAGGAAAGCAGTCCATCAGTAGCAGCAGAACCCAAGGGTAAAGGAAAAGAACCTGTAGTTCAGGTCATTGAAACTTTGGTCATGGCGGAAAAACCACAGACTTCCAAAGCACCGGAACAATCACAGGCTTCTCCCACACAGGCAAAGCACACACAAATTCCAGAGTTGGAAACTCCATTAAATGTGGAAATAGGGAAGAAGAGGCCGGCTCCAGATACCACACCTCCAAAAGGGGCCTCACAGGTACATCAGGTCAAGAAACAGAAACCAAATCCACCTCCAGATGTGGAAATTATAGATGAAGTATTTGATGATGGAAGGGAAGATAGTCAGCAAACTGGCACAGCAAGTGAAACAAACATAAGCCAGAAAGGGAAAGCTTCACAAAAGCAATTAAGCACTGAAGTATCTTCTTTCAGACCGCCAAAGACAGACACTGGAGATATTAAAATAACCTTCATTAATATTAAAACAAAGAATGATCCATTAAAAATGAAGGTATATGATCAATATATGAAGATGGCTCCCCATAATCAAGAAAGGCTAATGTCAGCGTTTGACCTTTCACAAGGTAAAATGCTGATGAGCCACTTCAAAGCAAAAGTGCCAAAGCCAACTTCAGCAGCAGATTACATCAGAACAAATTTTGAAGTTTTAGCAAAGGATATCCATCCCCTGGACCAGATAGAGCTTCACAGACAAACTGGGGAAATGGTCTATTCTACTCTTACCAACAAGGCCATGGCAGCTATAACGCTGCAGGATTCTTTGAATAACACTACTGCACAATTGAAAATTGAGAAGGCCTCCTCACAGGCCAAAGATAATAGAATAAAGTCTTTAGAAGAGATAATCATTGGTTTGGGTCATAATCCCAAAGACATTAAAAGTATTGAGGCATTAATAAAGAAGAAATATGATGACATAGCTGCACTCAGAAAGCAGCTAAAATTGCCAGCCTCAAGACACCCTCAGACCCAAGAAGTTATAAAAGGGAATTCACAGGAAGAAATAATGGAGTTACTCCTAAATATGACTGAGCGACTGAATGAAACAGAGAAGGAATTGGAAAAAGCATTGCAGGAACAGGAAACTATCAGGCAGACTTCAACAACAGGTACTACAACAACAGGGAAACAGATACAGCCATCCCAGGTAAATAATGCTGGTTTGAATTCTGATGAATTAACAAAGCAGATGGAAAGTTTACAACTCAGGGTCACAGAACTCCAAGAAACAAAATTGCAATTAGTAAAATTGGAGGAAAAATATGATACATCTAAAAAGACAGCTGCTAATAACACCAGGGAGATAAAAAGGTTGGAAAAATTGGTTCAGGCTTTGGAAAAAGATCTTTCATTGGAGAAGCCTTTAAACGAAATAAATGACATTCTTTGGGGTAACATCATTGAGTTAATAAAGGGCATTTGGCCCTCCATTCAAGCTATTTTTGAACAAAATGAGTTGGTTAAAAAAGCCCAAGAAGAAATAAACAGAACCAGAAATGAATTAAGAGGCAGGCCTGAGCAGGCCAATCAGCTCATTCAATTTTTGAACACCAGGACAAAACAACAACTTGCAGTATTAGGGATTGAGGACAGGACCGGCACAGTTTTGGAAATAAAGAGATTTTTCATCAAAAGAACTTTCATGCAGAATTTAGAAAGGAAGTGCACTGATATTTTGGTTGATATCAATATTTTCAGAGAGAAATTTCAAGCTTTGTTGGACAGTGGATTACCAAGTCCTATGCTTTCAGAGGATCAAATAATGGACTTGGAAACCTATGTAAAGAAAATAAATGCTCATGCTCAAAATACAGCTGCTTGTTCTCCTAGTATACCACAATCAACATTACCAACAGGGAGAAACATCTATGATAGAGTGAGGAATCTATTTCATTTGGAACATGAAATAAAGTATCTATTTCCTAATGAGCCCACCTTTTACAAACTCACAGAAGCAGATGAAACATTGAGAAAGCTCAAAAGGACTATGATACCAGACAATCAATGGTGGAATGAAATGTTGGAAATTCTATAAAATTTATTTTCAGGATGAGAATTTTATCTTTACTATCAAGTAAAGGATAAAATGAGTACAGATGAAAGAGTATCAGTTACCCAGATTAAAAGAGTATCCGTAAAGACAAAGAGTATCAAGCAAGCAAAGCAAATTACTCCAAAAGACAACAACGAGCCCTTTTTTCAGCACTTACCTCCAGCACATCAGCAGTTACTTATTATGCTATCTACGAGACCATTTGTCTCCTGTTTAGTTGTAAATTACTCCTTAGTCACCCCAAATTATAGGCTAAGATAGTGTGAGATATTTGCAATTATTTTGTGTATAAATAAACCCTCAAAGAGAGTATTGAGGGTGGATTCTATTACTCTGTTGTAACATTGAGATTTTCGGAATAAAAGCATTTTGGAGAAATTTATTCGTGGCTTACTGGATGACGATTTGAAGCTCAGGACTTTTTGCAGGATTCATGTGTTGGACTGCAGTTCAATAAGTCTTTCTACCCTTTGTATTAAGTTTTATATCAGTTTATAATATCATTATGTCCATTTCTGAATAATTTACATAAAGGATTGAATCAGAATTTACTTAATTGTACTATGATTTCAGATGTGATTGTTCTTAATGTTTTCCTCTAAATTGGTTATAAGCATGAATTCTTAAATGCTCTTGCTTTGCTAATTTAAACATTGTTGATTACTATAATAAAGAATTCTTCATTGCTCTTTGTTTGTAGTCATCTCATTTCCTTCTTTTTGAACATGGTGAAAGATTCTTAACTGCCTTTCATCCCTTCAAATTTATCCCATCCACTTTAAATTTTAAGGATTGTTCTCTGTCTAGCTATCTTGCCCTGTAAAGCCATCTTGTGTGTAGAATAGAAATCCAGTAAAGCCATCCTTTGACTCCATAGCCCAATGGACTGAAAACTTTCAACCTTGCCCTAAGTTTGTGGATTCCACCACTTTCAAAATCAAACTCTTGGATCTATAACTAGCCTAAAACCTTCTAAGAACAAAGATAAATTATAAAGAGAGAGCCCTCTCTGGATGCAGATTGGCTAGATTCTGCATCTAAAGGTTGGTTTGTGGTTACCTCGGGTATAATTTCCTTTTCTTACAACTTCAAGGAAAACCTGAGTGATAACAACATCTACATGACTGGAAACATGTCTTTCCTATTTTTGGAATGATATTGATTGCAAAACAAACTATAGTTCATCTATAAATTGAACACCGATCTAAGTGTTTGAGAAGGAATAATTTGAGTAGAGAAATGCTGGAGAGTTTTCAATTGAGAGCTTGGTTTTTGAAGCTGTTGCTGGAGAGATTTATGCTGTGATGAGACTGGGGAACTTTTCTAGAAGGTCACTTCAAATCAGTCGCTAGGTTTTAACCTCTCCTTCTATCATCAATAAAGAGTACTTCTTATTTTTCCCTACATGCATCTATGTTAACTTTGATTTTCCATGTTGTAAGATCTTGGTTGATGAATATAGTTTATGCTTTACTGATTTAGCTAACTAGCTTGAATAGATATCTATATTTTTGCATCATATGTTGTTTCAGTGTTATTTTTTATAGGAAACATTCAGTTCACAAACTTCTTGAACTTGAAGCTGCAATAGAAGCAACAGAAGGAGCCATTTGGAAGCGATTGAACAAGTAAGCCTCCAATCCTCTCTATGTATCTATTTTGAGTTAGGAGAAATGGTAGTATAGTCTTTCACCTGTTGTTCTAGACTAGCACCTGTCTAGGGAAGCATAATTTATCTGTAGATTATAATTCTAGCCCAACAAACTGGCGACTCCGCTGGGGAGAATTTCTCTTAGTTCTAGGTGTTTTAGTCTCTGATTTTTCTTTGTAAATCCACCTAGTAGCTGTTACACATAAAGATTATAATTTTTCATAACTTAATTTGCAAAGACAGTGAGTTAAACAGTAGCTTTTTCCTTGTCTATTGTGCCCAATGCAACCTTAGACTGGACATGGTGCTTTGCAGAGCATTGTCTCCCTTCCTAGCCTACGTTGCAGAGCACTATCTCCCCTTGGAGACTACGTTGACTCCTGAAAGTGACTAAATTCCCTTGAATTTGACTTTGAAACTTGCTTCAATTTTGTTTGTTGATGTGTTCAGAAAATTTTGATGCTCAATTGACCAGTAACTCTATATACTTCTTCCTCCTTTGGTTGAAAATTTGTTCAATGTTTGTTTAGAAAAGTTTTTCTTTATCATTGACAAGTTGATTTCAAAGTATTTTTTATGGTCGCATTAAGAATCATTTTCTTTCGAAATAGGAAATTGTCGTAAAATCTTCATTTCCTTGATAGGAGAAATTGTTGTTGAAATCCTCATTTTTCCTTTAAAAGAGAAATTGTTGTTTGTATTCTTCGTTTCTTGAAAGTAAAAAGAATTTTGATTATTGATCTAGTGCACCTAGTTTCTTTTCTACATTCATAACATTAAGGAAGCTGAAAAGAAAAACTTGCATTTGCATGTATGATTGTGTGTGCTTTGCAAAAGGAACATTAGGAAATCTACATTTAGTTTGTGATTCATTGATTTTGTTTTTGTTCATTGATTTGTTTGGTCATGAAATATTTTCTCTCTTCCCTTAGTAGCTAGGTTCTTCATTGAAAAATTTGAAAGTGAAAGTTTGTTTATCATTCTTATCTTGCATTTTAGTAATTTCATATACATCACCATGGTGAACCTGAAAGGGAAATTGTTAAGCAAGATCAACATAAAATAAATCTTAATTTACTTAACAACGCATTGGAACATTAACAATAACATTTAGAAGGTCTAGGATAGATACGTGTTCTGGCGTCATAAAACATAGCAGCTGTCTTTAACTTGTCTACGATACATTCTAAGTGTGATACCTCACTCCACGTACGTAAGTATATCGTAGCTCATCCATGTACTTTCGAGCATATCGGGCGGTGTTACAGTATGATAAGTATAAAGGGGTGCTCTCATTGTGCGGTTTCATATCTGATAGCGCTAATACGGACTTAGGCCTCCACGTACCTTCGGGTATATTTGGGAGGACAACTTTTAGGTGTTATCCATCTGTAGTGAACCAAGTCGGCCACCCTAAAATTGTGATACACCGAACATAGCATTCGAGGAGATTACCTGCCCGTACTTCTTGGTTCGCTAGGAGGTATTCTGCAGTTCACAGTTTCTTGGTAAACCCTTTTGCCTAGCATTACCCTCTTTTTTTTTATTTGTTTTTGGATAAAATAAATCACTCATCGTGGAAGAAAAAAACACTTTCCCCCCTTCATTCGCGTAGAATAGCATTGAAGCCACCTTTACCACTAGAAGTTACTCTTTGTCGGCAAAGGCGGCATCACTCTACCGAAACCAGTACTATCAATACCTCTGGTGAAGCATTATCTTCCCATATACCGGAGTTGGCACAAGTTGTTTCTACAAATCCCAGTTTGTCTACTGTTGTCAAGACAGAGTCCTCATAGCTACCCATGGTCACAATCCATCTAATCTGTGAGACCATACCTCCTGAACCCGACGTTGTTTAGCTAGAAGTTGATCCAGCTCCCATTGTGCTTTAGGGGGTAGATTTTATTGGTCAAACTGGACATCATCTCCAAGACTAATGAAATAGGGTCTATCATCCCCTTATATTTCAGTTGCTATCTTCCCTAAGTGGAGAAAATATTGATCCCGAAGTCAAAAAATTAGAAGTTGTTCCTATATTGGTCACTCCAAATTCTATTGTAGCCATTGAGTCTCCCATATCGCGCAGTCAACCACTTGAAATATAATTCTTGCTAGATGGTGAAGTTCTTCCACCTGGTTTGATTTCAGTTGAAGAAATATCACAAGACGAGACACCTTTAACTCCAACTCATTTTCAGTAGGAGCTTTACCTATACAAGTCTTTTCCTCAATCACCTTTCTTTGCTTTTGTTGATCTTGTTTCACTTCGAGTTCTCGTAGATTCTATAGGGTATACATTGGGTCATTTGACCATGGCTGAGATTACATCCTAGACTGAACCATCTATTTCAGCTGCAACAACATCTACTGTTGCTTCATCTTTGATGTATTTTCCATGGAATTCACCCATGTCATCATCTGGAATCCTATCTGGTTCCTCCTTTATGAGTACTGAATGGCTTGATCCTTTATTCACATCTTCAGTGCAATATCAAGTTGATCCCATCAGATATTCTCCTTGGTGGCTGGTGATACCACATAAATTACCCTCGTAAATTCCAAAATTCAATGAAAACCCTGGAGAAGACTCGTTAATGCATGTTATAACTTATCATTTGTGGTATTCATCAAACTCCTTAAATGATGACTTTGTTAGACTTCGTATTTTCCAGCACACACTCACTAGTCCAACTACACAATGAGGATGGTTCTTTTTCTGTGTCAATCTCGTTAAAAAATGAAATAGAGTCATGAGGATAGTTCTTTTCTCTTGTGTCAACCTCGTTAAAAAAATGAAACAAGTGCCCATGAGCATAGTTCCTTGTCTTGTGTCAAGCTCGTTAAAAAATGAAACAAGGTTCATGAGCATAGTTCTTTTCCTTTGTCAAGCTCATTAAAAAATGAAACAAATCCTCTCCTAATTATGACGATTATTCCATCTGATCTTGTAAATGAACCTTCATTCCATCCAACTATTAGTAACCAATAGTTTACTTAAGTGAATGAAATGTAGCATGCGGGGCATCTTTTGTTGTAGGGAGTATTCGACAGGTGCTCTTGTAGGGGGCATTCGAAACATTATTACCAATTGCACGCAATTGACCGCTGAAGTTTGGGGGGAAATCAGGTTCAGAGCTCCAAAATGCAAATGGTAACTATGGAATGGTAAAAATGAATAGTAAAACTACTTTTAATAGTCATTTAATTATTTACAAATCGTATTTATTGCTATGACTATAGTTTTATTATGTTTTTATCATGAAATAGGTATTTTTAATCCATTTGATGTTGTTCTAAATAGGAAATACAACTGATGAACAGATTAGTCATGCAGATTTATTCAAAGAATGATTTGACCACAAAGCATACTTTTTCTCCTTATTTTTCGAGCTTTGTTAAAAATGAAAAAGGATTTGAAGCACACTTTTATCTCTTTTTTGAGCTTTGATAACAAATAAAAAGGAACCCCTGGAGTCTTCTTTCAGCTCTTTTCAGGCTCCGATAATGTGAAAATATTTCCGAGCACTTGTCTTTTCGAACTCGTTAAAGTAAATGAATTGATATCTATTCAGTATAAGTTTAACCCTTTTCTGGACTGAGATGGATTATTTACGAAAAACGAATACCTTGGTTAAACATGACCAAAGAGTTTCTCTCAGATATTATTTTACACTTTTTCGAATATGAGTGAAAAATTTATGAAAAAGTACTTTTGGAGTTCTCTTTCGTCCTCTTTTTCATATTCTCACTACTAGAAAAAATCACATTGGTGAGGGGCGAAAATGGTCACCATAAGCTCATTGGTGAGGGTCAAAAAAGCCTTCGTCACCAAAGGTGGCGTCGCCGAAAGTATAGGTGTTGTGGTGACATTCAAGGTCCATCACCAATAATGATTTATAGTGACGAATAGTGACCGTCACCATTTCATATGAGCAATGGTGATGGACAATAGCTTCCGTCACCAAAAAACTGAACGTCACCAAAGGTGGCGTCACCGAAAGTATAGGTGTTGTGGTGACATTCAAGGTCCGTCACCAATAATGATTTATAGTGACGGATAGTGACCATCACCATTTCATATGAGCAATGGTGAAGGACAATATCCTTCGTCACCAAAAAATTGAACGTCACCAAAGGTGGCATCGCTGAAAGTATGTGTTATGGTGACATTCAAAGTCCGTCACGAATATTGATTATAATGATGGATAGTGACTGTCACCATTTCATATGAACAACAACGATTTTTTGTGATGGACCTTTCATGGTCGTCACTATTGGTGCATATATATGGCAACATTCATTGACCGTCACCATAAACGCATTGGTGACGTCAAGGTCCATCATGAATAATGACTATAATTACAAACAGTGACCCTCACCATTTCATATAAACAACAACGATTTATGGTGACAGACATTTAATGGTCGTCACTATTGATGCGTATATATGGTGGCGTTCATTGACCGTCACCATTTCATATTTTGGTGAGGGTCGAAAAATGTCACCATAAGCTCATTGGTGATGGTCAAAAGAGCATCCGTCACTAAAAACTGATCTTCGTCATTCCCTATATATGAATATCAGGGCACGATGGAATCGAACCACCAACCTCCTGCTTGTAAAGCGGGTGCTCTTCCATTGAGCTAGCACCCTTTAAAGAATTAGACTTTAAACTAGCAATTGCCCCTAAAGGTGCAAAGATACACCAAAGGAATAAGAACCAGGAAAACTGAAAGAATTCGGTGTCCTTGCTCCTATTTTTATTCTACGACACTCTACAAAGTATGATCTTGATCTATGACGTATTTGTGCCGAGTGGTTCTAATTTAATAGTAAATGTTATATTAGATAAAATAAATGAATAACTGAGAGGCCTTATGGGCTAATTTTTAATCCTTACACCAAAATCTCTTAATATTCAAGTCTATGGAACAACTCATTCAAAGTTCAAACTGAAGTAGATTTTAAATGGAAAGCCTAAAACCAGCTAAGTAGTTTACAATTTAACATTTTGGATATAACTTCTGTTCAATTTATATGACAAGTTATGCCATAACCTTGAAACTAGTTTCTTAGCTAAAAGACTTTCTTAAGTCAACAATGACAAAAAAAGATAGTCATGGCGAGCAAAATTCTCTTGTTTTTTCTAATGAGGGTGCATGTAACTTGATAAAGGTTGTATGAGTATCAAACCATAAACAGTTTCACTAAAACATGGAAATGACAAAGTCTTGTTAAGCAACAAAGGTTTAGTTGAATATATGAAAAGCATCGAGCTAAATGATATAATTAAACTAAAAGTAACTGTAAAAAAATGAAATTGCCATCATATACCATCTGGTTTGGTTAGTTCTTCAGAAAGAGAAAGTGCAATTGCATGATCCAGCACCTCATCTTGATTATGTAATGGACCATCCTGAACAAAAATGTCCACATACAACAATAAATGTTATTGTATTGGTAAGACTTTTGATATAATCTATCAAAGCATGTACTATGTAGGAGAATAACTGGTAGTTGAATTACTTCTCTACTCGCATGTACTACCTTTGGTAGTTGAATTACTTGGAAATAAAAATCCTTATTAGAAGATAACGCAAAGAAAAGAAAAAGCCTTTGAATATGGATGGCCATCTTGATTTTATAGAGTTATAATTGAATGCTAAAGGACTAGGAATGCTACAATGAAATAGATGGATGGAGTGTAATAAAAAGAATTTGGATCATTTAGGTTGCACATATCTTTAAATGGAACCACTTTTTCCTTTTGGATTCCCAGTCTTTAATATGCAAATAAAATTTTCGATTCAACCAAAGAGCACAATATTTTGAAGTCTTAGTTGCCTGAAACAGGGTAAGGACGACATTTGGAAACGGGGATGACTTTTGAAATGACCACTTTCAAAACCTTTGGAAACAGAGCAACGAGCACTTCCACACACAGGTCCAAAAGTAATGACTTAGGAGCATGAGAAGACCTAATTCAGGGATGATTAAATATGAAAGGAATTGGGCTGCAATTATACTCAATTAAATGTAAAGCAATGATTAAAATCTATATAAATGACTTAGAAAACAAACATGACAACTTTGGAATATGTTAGAATGTTGGCATAAAAACTTTGTTCATTATACATTCTCTTTCGTTCAATTTTTATGCTTTACTTCCAAATTAGATGTTTTCTTTGTTGGAGATAGCAATCTGTACATCTAGGTCGAACCATTAATGATGCCCACAATGAAGGGGCATGTAGCTCAGTAGTACAGTAGCACACTGGCCAAGGGAAAATTTGGGGTAAATCTTAGTATGTATAATTTTCAAAACGGGGATAGAGCTAGTTTTGCTTGAGGTTAGGCAGGGGACCTTAGCCAAAGTGTGGCCTAACGAGGGTGATGGAAATAGGAATACACACTTCTATGCTGAACCCTTAAGGGCGTCCCTCATGAAGGGGCAAGTGGCTCAGTGTTAGATAAATCCAACCAGCCAAGGATTTTAAAGTTTCGGAAATGTTTCAAGTAATAGACATTGTTAATTAGTCTATTGTGCTAGACCAAACGGTGGACGACCTGCATTGGAAAGTGTTTGCATGGGGCAAGTGGCTCAGTGTTTGATTAATCCAACCAACCAAGGACTTAAAATTTTCGTAAATGTTTCAAGTAACAAACAATTGTTAATTAGCCTATTGTGCCAGGCCAAAGGGTGGACGGACTGCATTGGAAAGTGTTTGCTGACCAATATTGAGGCACTTCCCAGGTTCGAAACTCAGTTAACCCACCTCATGAAAGGGCAAGCGGCTCAGTGTTAGAGCAATCCAATCAGCCAGGGACTTTAAAGTTTTAGAAATGTTTCAAGTAATAGAGAATAGTTAATTATACAGTGATATGTGGTTTAACGGTAAGTTTCACTAGGTGAAACTAACAATACCGCGGTTCAAATCCCATTGATTATATGGCCTCACTAGGTGAAATTAATGAGACCGTGGTTCAAATCCCATTGAGTATATGGTCTGCTATGATCTCGCCTCAAGGAGTAGACTCCCCATTTCCTAGAGTCTCCGCTCTTGCTAAATCATAAGATCCGGTATATCTGGCTTATATCTGGCTTACAGGTTGCTGGATATACTGTTGGTGTTATAAGGCTCTTGCTAAATCATAAGATATCGTATATCTAGCTTATATCTGGCTTACAGGTTGCTAGATATACTCTTGGTGTTATAAGGCAGCCACAAAGGTTGATCCTGGACCTCCCCAAATTAGTCCAAGGAAGAAAGTTTTTGCTGAGCAATATTGAGGCCCCACCGAGGTTTTAAACTCAGTTAACACACCTAGTGTGTCTGTGGGCAGTTGCATAATGCATTAGGTTCAGGAGTATAGGGTCAGTCCCTCAGACATGACCCTAGGCCTCCTCAGAGACAGGCAGTAAGTTTAGGAATTCTCCTAATACCCAAAAAATAAAAAATAAAGGAAAAAGAAAGAAATTCTCCTAATACTGAAAAAAAAAGGAAAAAGAAAGAAATTCTCCTAATACTGAAAATAAAAAGGAAAAAGAAATAAATAGAAAGAAAAATGACAGTAGTTAATTATCGATTCTCGTGATAAAAAAAAATAAACGAAAAGAAAACAAAAAATAGTTAATTAGTAGTTTCCAGCTTTTCACTAGCATGTCCTAACATTTTTTGATGTATATGCAGAAATACTTTGACTTCAGGATGACTCAGGGGTTGCTTTCTCAAAGTTTACTTGCGTGCCAAAAACTGTTCTGATGTCAACCAACATGGATAAAACATGATCATAAAGAGATAAAATATGATAAAACTTCAACAAAAAGCATGGATGAATTTCACACTCGACAACAAGACTGACATGGGAAGAAACATCTAAAGCAAACTTTTTAAGGTTCCATATTTCCACTCCTTAATGATAGGTTTAATAAAATAATCAATTCTTAATGAAGGTGCTACCTCCCCGTTAAGTTATAATCTTCTGTTCCCACATTTTAAGAGTAAAAGATAGCATCTCAAGGCACTGTGGCTGTTATAAGTGAAATTGTAAGTAGATATATTGTGATGTTCGGAATTTGTAAGTGACTGGTGTGGAATTCTTAAGCCATGGGTGGTTATTAAGCATGGATTTAAGCTTGAACCCTGGGGTTTGCAAGATCATAATTAATATAAAATATATTCAATGGTCAGAAATTGAAAATTCAGAAGTTGCGTGAAGAAAAACACAGAAGAAGCACCTGGAAAATAGTCTTGGAAAAGAAAGTGTACCCGCAACAGAATGAGCATCGACTCATGCTCAATTTCCAAAGGCCAAAATTATAACCAATATGTATGGTAGAAGCTGGGAGAACCTGATAAGACTGACCATCCTGGGCAGAAGATGGTTTAGGATACACGTTGGAGAAGCCAATTGAATAATCAGTAGGAGAATAGGACGTCTTTATCTTATACAGGTTTGCAACAGGATATGTATTCCCTCATCCTTTCTCTGAATCATGGCTATTCACCTGAGAACAACTTGTGGGTATTTACCTAGAGGTAGAATGAAATCAGTTTTTCAAGCTTCTGGGAAAAAATATATTGAGAAGAAACAATTTAGTATTTTCTCCCTTACTCTTACTTGACCCATTTATATAGCTTCCACTTGTCTTCCTCTTGTCCTACTTTCCTAAACTCCTCTCCTCTGCTTTATGTTTTTTTGTTTGCACTTCCTCATTTGATCTCTTCTGCATGGAAGCCTTCTGCTCCACCAAATCACTCAGGGACAATCCATAATCTGATTCAGGCATTCCTTCAAACATTTTCATGAGCTCCTGTCTGCCTTTGGCAATATCCTCTACCCTGAATGATATGGGGTATGGATATGAACATGCCATGTCTGTAGATATGGGATAAGAACTTGATCCAGGACGCCATATCAGAGGAGAGGTACATGAGTGTTCATCTTCTTTATGTTGAATAGCCCATGAGAAAAAACCTAAAGAACCCAATTCAGAATCCATCATGGATCAACCCAATTCATCTCTTCTCAATCAATTTTTTCTTATAGCTTGCCCTCAAACATTTGTTCTAAATGCTTGTATTGGGTTTTATCTACCAAATCAGCCCCTCCAAATTAGTTCCAGCATATATCATGGGTTGATGGGAAATCAATCAACCGCACAAAGTTAATGCCAATCCTCCCTGTCTTTCTTAGAAAGCAGAGTGGGTCCATAGCACAATTGCGATATGACTGATTGTCTCTTGCTCCATTATTTTTGCACCTTAATGTCCCTGTCAATGTTGTTGGCACTTTACCTCTATGAATTTACTCCAAATTTGACATGCTAAGCCCCCGATCATCTCTAGTTGCCCTTAGTGATTCGATCACCTGAATTGACATAAACCATAAAAAATGCATAGAACATCAAGAAAAACCTATTCCACTGCAGAAATGAGACATATTACAAGAAAATCAAAACTGATGAATATGACAGCTAGTCCACCTTGTAACGAAATGTCTCTGCACCTAGTGAAAATAAGGATGGCTTTACATATGTTTAAGGTTAACCTGCCCACTTCTCCTTCCTTTGACTGGTTTTCATGGGAATCTTGAATCCTAAGCTTATAATGGTGGGTGCAAGTTTCCTATCCTCCTATTAAACCATCTTATATCATTCAACAACTAAATCCATGCATTTGCACCATTATATTAGCGTATGAATTCGCATCAATGTACTGAATTAATATGACTTCAAATTTTGAAATTTTCCTACAAGATAACATTTATCATTAAAAAAATCTGATCAAACATTAAGTAATCTCATGAATCCTTCAGATTTATATTGCAATATCCATCTCAAATCGATAGATCCAGAATCTTAAATATTCTTATAACTAGAAATTGCACCAAGAGGTGCAAAGGAACGTCGGAACATGGATAAGAGAAGTGGGGAGATTGTATAAAGAAATAATCAAGAGAAATATACTAAAAATGAAATACAACCCACGTGAGGCTAATTTAAATTCAATTGTTGTGAATTTTCAAGTGAAAGAAAGTTTGTAACTGGCGTCCGGCAAGCAGGACTCACAAAAATTGTTATAGAGAAAAACTTGGAAGTGCAATTGAGGTTTTAGGTTTGATGATGTTGATGAAGCACATATTCTACTTGGTGAAAGTGTCCACTGCAAGGATTATTGGGGTTCAGGCTTCTATAGGCAGGATAATACTTTTGAGCTTGAAACAACTTTGCACAATATAATTTTTAGTTCAAATGGTGCAAATACATATAAATCAAGAAATTTGAGACCTTTAAATGTATGGTCAGAAGCAACAACTCCAGAATCTGTGAAAATGCTTCTAAAATCTATTTTAAAAGAGGAAATCAATTTGATCATTGAAGGAAACTTGTTTGGACCAGACATTGGTGAGTTGATAAGCAGCTCAAAAAATTGGGTAGAGATTATTATGTGGTGTATTTTCAAAGGGATCAAAGAGTATATATTTTGGGAGATGGGTTTGAAAATACAGGTAAGAAGAATCAGCTAGCGTCTGAACAGTCAGGGATGAATTTGAGAAAAAACACCAAAGATCTGTCAATTTTGTTGAATGCCTCTGAGAAATGTGGTTTATTTTTTGCTATCAATTCCTCCTCAGTCATGGATTGCAGGCTTGCAAAAAATAATAATATTCTTATGATTGATCTCTGTTCTGAAGTGAATAATTTAAAACAATATACTCATAACCTAGCACAAAATACAGATTCAGCAGAAGTAAACACGGAAAACAAGAATAGTGGAAATGATGATTTTGGATTTCAAACTGAAGGAGCATATAAGGGCGAGGATGAAGTGCTTTTGAAATTTCAGTGGGCAGAGGAGACAGAAAGGATGGGCTACATCAATTTTTTGGAGTCTCGGGATAGAAGAGAAAGGAAAAGAGGCAAACTTCAAGTTCAAAGCACAGAGTAATGCCCCCTGGAAGGAGAGATTTTGATTCTCTTGTTCAATCTCAACAGGAAGTAAGCAATGCCTTTGGTCAAGTTGACATTCAATTGTCAGATTCTTTATAGGATGAAGGTGATGGCATTAGCCAAGAGAAGCAGCTGGACAGGGTTTCACATGAATATATCCTTTCTTCATAAATGTATAGGCAAAAATAACTAGATGGAGGAGGAAGGAAAAAGAAATGTATAGGCAACAAGAACTGGATGGAGGCAGGGAATGAACAAGTAGAATATTCATCTCCATTTATAAGGATTGAAACAAGTTTGGACAGTGCCACCCTCAATGTATCTTCTCATCCCGTGAGAATTGATTTTAAACACATAAAATCAAACAGATTCAAGGGATGTTGGGTTCTTTATTAGATGAAAATAAGAAAGAAAATGTGGAGGAACAATTCATTGAGTCTAATGGGGATTGTGATATCATGGAGGAATTAATTGGAGTCTTAGTAAAAGATGCCAAGTGGCAAGGAGGCTATTGAAAGAGTGATAATGAAAGGGATACTAGAATCTTTGTTAGATGAGAGAAATCAGACATGTTCGATTGTTCCACTGGAAGATGCTCTTCTGGCAGACATCGAGGAAATACCAGATTTGATATTTGATGTAAGCAAGGAAGATCATACAGCAATGCATGCCAAGGAGACTTCTCGGCAAGATCATTTACCTACCAAATTGGAAAGAGTGCCAGGCCAAGAAATGGATGGTATTGCACCTTTGTAGGTTCTGTTAATAATCTAGACGCAAGTGATAACACAGAAGGTGAAATGTGTGAGTTTTCAAGAAAGAGGGATAGATCAATTGAGGAGGCATGAGAGATTAACACTGTGAATGGATCCTCTTATGAAGTGATGGATTCTTTTGGATAGAGAGAAAGCCATTGGATTTCAGGCTCTGTAGTGAAGCATCTCAAAGAGGAGTCCCTCAAGAATGTTCATACGACAAATGACAGGAGATTTAAATTCCTTTATAGATCTAAGAAGTGAATGTGCTAGAGTAACTACATATGAAGATATTTCATTTGTAAATGTTGTACGGTAGGTTGGAGTTGGTGATTGATGTAAATGATGAAAGTGATGTAGAGATGCATGCAACACAGGTTGACTGTAAGAATGTAGTAACTGAGGCAGCTTGTTTAATTTATGTTGTTTATGGATGTGCAAAAATCCACTGGAATTTAAAGTCGTTAGTTGGAGCAATTCACATAGATAATGCAGGGAAGCATAACACAGGGCCGTTATAGGAAAATGTTTCTTTGGTGGAAAAACAAGGAGTTTTATATTTCTTACCCTGCAAAGGCATTGTGAAAAGCAGTGTGTTGGTGGAAAAGAGAATAGTTTTGGATTTTTCACTGGAGGAAACTAGTGAGAATGATGTAAGAATGCATGCTACATATGCCCTAGATGAAGGTGCCGCAATAGTGCATTTGCAAATATTATTGTTGTATTCCTGTAAAGAATAAAATTTAGTGAAATATTAAGAAGTTTCTGTGGAGGAAATGGAAGAAATTCTTGTTCTATTATCGGAGAAATCTAAACCAGGGGAGAATTTTGTAGGTGCTTGTCAGGATGCTTTTTTAAAGAATCAAATGCAAGGAATGTTCAGTTCATTTTTGGATGAAAGTAGTCAAGATAATCCACAGAAGCATGCCATGGAGACTGCTGAAGCAGACATCGCAGTGATTGGATTGCAAGAGGTTCCAAAACCTTTAGTTCACATTAATGAGAATCCTCATAAGCATGAATTCAATCAAGGGTTTAAAAGAGTCATCTGGATGGATTGCAATTGTTAGGAAATGACGATGAACAGATAGTAGTCAATTCTCGATGGATTTTATAAAAAATTTAGACTGCTCATGTGCTTACCAAATGAAAATCTCTGACCAAAATTCTAGTTAACAAGCACAATGAAAATAATTAGTTGTTGAAAGATTCAGGATCTGTTTATAAAAATGTCATGGAAGAGGAGTTTGCAATCAGAGATGTGGAAATGGTGAACGATAATGAGTGTGTTTGGAAAAAAAAACTCCTAAGTATGCCCAGGTAAGTGTTACAAAGTTGTCATCAACAACCTTGAGTCAGAGAGAAGAGGAGTCTTCTATGTTACCATGGACTAGTGAAAATATGGCACATACATGTAACCATAAACTAGCTTCTTATATGGAGAAAACTGAGATAATTTACATGGCCAGTGTAACAACTCGATTTATGGCCTCTGAAGTTCAAGAACCAGAGGATATTTCAAGGCTACATTTTTTCCCTCAGGACAACCTTAGTGAGTAATGTATTATACAATAAAGACATTACTGAGCCAAGTAAAGCTAATTGTGCACAAAGAAAAGTGTTATCTACAATACAAGCACGTGAATTAAAAGAAGATGGCCATTCTTCTCCACACAAATAAAAAACATCACTGAAAAACATTTGTCTGTTGGAAGTGCATTCTGTGTAATAACATGTACTTCTAATTACCCAGGTTATGAGGAAGTGGCAACACAGACACTGCAGTTTTTTCTTCTTGCCAACTTACAAGTTGAAAAGGCATGTGAACAAGCCACTCACTATCATAATAGTGGATCACAAATTAGGAAATCACTTAGCACTGATATTCTTACTCTTGAAAATGTCCAGGATCTGAATGTTTCATTATTGACAGATTCTAAAAAGTTTGAAAAATCTGTCATTGCTAATTTGAGTGAAAGTGATGCACTAAAAAAATTAGAGACTAAAAAAGTTTCTACTTCAATAGAACCTTTACCTTTCCACAAGGTGAGCTATTACAAGTCTTAATTATTTGATCATTAAATATCTAACACCCAAGCATAGTAGAACTCTGTTGGAACATGAATTTTAGCTCTACAATGTCCTTAGTTTCGTAATCTGTCATTGCTAATTTGAGTGAATGTGATGCAGTGAAAAACTCAGAGACTAAAAATATATCTACTTCAATAGGACCTTTCCCTTTCCAAAAGGTGAGCTATTACAAGTCTTCATAATTTTATCAGTAAATAGCTAATGTGTATCGTAGAACTCTGTTGGGAAATGAATTTTAGTTCTGCAATGTCTTCAGTTTCATAATCAAGTCTAAATGTAAAATGAGGGAAATCATTTCTCATTCTTCTTTTACTGGGAACTTCACAAATCGACACAGATTAGAAGCCTCATCTTAAACAAAAATCTAATGAATTAATATTGAATGTGTGGGAAAGTGAATTGATGATTATAGACACATTATGAAGATAGCCAAAACGGGCATGGCAGCAGAGAATGGAGATATTGACAAGACTTATCCATTGGTAGAGGAACCAGAAAATATTTAGAAATCAGTGCAGCTTGCACTAGAAGCCACCTATCCTCAGAAACTTAATACCCTAACATTTCCTATGGAAAAAATTGTGACTGATGGTTATCAGCAAGCAATGCAAAATGTTCAATTTAGCATGAAGATAGTGGATAGGTGTGCAAAGCAAACTGAATAGAACTAACAGAAAAACACTTTGAAGTACCATTGTATCTTACTGAAGATAGCCTTCCCACCTAGAACTCACTTCATTACAACAGTTATACCTATAAGGAATAATTCATAAAGGAGGATGGTCTTTCTTTCTCACACTAGTACCACCAATACCTCTTATTTCATTCACCAAAAATATGTGAGCTCAGGATATCTGCACATCATGATCTGAAAATGGTATCCTTATATCTGAAACTTATAAACTACATGTAAAAGAAATAAATCCCAAGGGCATAGCAATGATGTCAATTTTAGTCCAAATTTGTGCCCAGCTTTTTTTCAGCAGCTTTGAAAGACATTTCTCAATGATCATTTGGAAGAACACACTTATGTGTTTTTAGTTGAAAGCTAGTTCAACCTCAATTGTGAGCCACTGCTCATCAAGTGCCACATTTATCTCCTCAGCTCAGCAAATCCTCTTCACACACAATGACAAAAATTTACCAAGGAAACATCCTTTCTCAAAGACGAAATTGAAGTAAAAAAGGGAGGGCATTGTTTAAAGAATAGAAGACATTAGTGCAACATAAGTAGGAAATTTCTTAGGTTGATGAATCGCCTGAGACATGGACTTATATGCTCCCACTTTTTCCTGTACACCCTACAATGTTTGAGTAAGCCATCTTAACTTCCTGGCTACACTAGTAAGTAATTAGGTCTCTGTTCCTTGACTAGAATCTTTCTGATCTGACTTTGATTTCTTTTTCAGTTTTAGAACATAATCTGGAATGAAATTTTCGCATGCATTAATCACTATAGGATGTTTCTATGGTTTTGAGGACCATTCATCTTCATCAAACTTCGTATCCTTGCTCACCAATGTCTTAAGTTGCACTTTAATTTAGATCATGTAGGTCTTGGATATCTTACTCTATCCAACAAATACCGCCTTTATGTTCAAGGGTTCAAGATTAGTCCTTTTCTGATCATGAATATGAATATAAATTTGACAAAAAAAAGGAAAAAAAAATTAATACTTGTGGCTTCTCACCAACAAAAGATTTCTTTGGTGTTTTGTCCTTCAAGATCCTGTGAGGACATTGGTTCAAGATATAGACAATCTGTTGCAAGCTTTGGCTTAGAGACACATGGGTAAATCCATGTCCTCGATCATGGTTTTAGCTATCTCAATGATGGATTTGTTACTCTAAAAGCCCATTCTTAGCATCCTCTTGATCCTTGTTTCCCTGCAAAAGATATCAAAGTCCTTGGACAAGGTTATAGTCCACTAGATCTGTCTCTCCCCTAACTTCCAAGGTTGAATGTAGGAAACTCAAGACAGAGTAGCAACAAAATGGGCATGTCAAGAAATTTGGTTTGGGAAAATACTTGCGAATATGCAATTTCATTAGGATAAGCATAATACTTTTTGCGATAATGAGAGAGTTACCAAGATGGAAAAAAGACCCACCTTCGATATTAATTAATTGCATTGAGGTGCACATATTACAACACTCTATGTTGTTATTTTTTTTTTGTTCAAAATAAGGGGAAACACTTCCCCACTATAACATGGGAAGAGCACTGTCAAACACAGTGGACCATTGGCTAAGCTGTTGCATTTGAGGGTTTTCTATGCCCATATAAAATCCATTTGGACTAGAATTTTGTATTTTCCTGTTGGTCTCATCATGGGCCCATAGTAACACAATGGAGTGTGCTTGTCAGGGTTTGAACCCAAGTCATCATATGAACTCCCTATTATTTGTAGACCATTTTTTCTTGTAGCTATTTTTGATAGCCAAAAGCCCTATTAAGGGTGGTGTTGGCACGGGATAAATTTTAAATTTACACTTTGTCCTGCATATTTTCAAATTCATTAGCGAAAATGGGACAAATTTGAAATGGCTTCACCAACTAGTGCCCCACCACCTGGACCTGCTACTTACGTTGTATACTGCCTCAGTATCTTGAATCTTATTGACACTCACAACAATGAAGCCCTTAGCCACTTGTTAACAAAGATAGATACACAAACCAGTGCCACTTCTAAGGGTTTTGAATGTGCTCCTTTGGGCGCAAATTTTGTAGTTCCTGTTTCAAGTCCATCTGTAGTAGAAGTGGCTACAAGGAAACTTCCCGTAACCATTCATCTCTCAGAAAAGACAGAGTTGGTAGATTACTTGGGGAAGGCTTACAAAAAGTTCTTAGCTATTCATAAGAAGTTACCACCTGGTGGTATACTGGTATTTGTCACAGGACAAAAGGAGGTAGAATTTCTATGCAGACAGTTGAGGAAAGCCTTTGTGAAAAGAAGCAAAAGCAATGTTAAAATACAAGATATTTCTCAAAAAATCAAAGCCCATTGTAGACACAAATGATGTTGCAACTGAACCCAATATTAAGGTCATTTCTCAAGCTGTGGATGGCACAGATGATAGTGGGGAACACAAAGATGGAACTGATAGGTTTAACTCATTTGACGATGAGGGGTTTGAAGTTCAATCAGAGGCAAACTCATCTTCCTATGATGCTGAATTTGATTCACATTCATATAATGAAGAAGAAGAGTGTCTTGACAGTGGAAGAAATTGCAGTTGATAGTGTTGAAGCAATAAGTGAGGGAGTAGATATGAAATTGGGAAATATGTTTGATGTTTCAGAAACATCAGTGTCTCTCCCATCCAATCAGCCTAATATATAACCAGATAAGAAGTGCACTGTGGTAGTTGATACATCAAATGAAATAGTTGGTGATGGATACATCCCTCATGCATGCATGGGTCGGTCACGGAGAATGAAAGTACCAAATGTTGATATGCAACATAAATTCATGATTGAAGCAGTTGAAAATCATATGCCTCAAACAACTATTATTGATGAAATTGGAACAGAGCCTGAAGCAATGGCAGCCAGTACTATTTCTCAGCATGGAATCCAATTGGTTAGAACTACGCATGGAATGACTATTGAAAATATCATAAAGAATCCTTCTTTAGAGATGCTTGTAGATGGTGTGCAGAGTGTTACCCTTGGAGATGATGAGGAAAAGAGAAGGGGAGTTCAGAAGGCTATACTTGAGAGAAAAGGACCATCCTCATTTACTTATGTTGTAGAGATGACATCAGGGACCAAATTTCACATTCATCACAGCTTAGAAACAACTGTGGATGCCATATTAACAGGTGCTCTATAAATTTTTTCATATCCATCCCAGGGGATAAATATGCTGTATGATACAGTATGCAATGTCAATTCAAAAAAAGAAATAATTAATCAAGTATCTATCTTGGCCTGTTCAAAATTCATATAAAATTTCCATGATATGTTTTGAATAGGAAAATCTCCATCATTTGAGGTCTGCCAGATGGTTATGAAGGTAGTGACAGATGGAAGTCTTGCCACAACAGAACTAGGCATTGGAAGCCATTTTAGGAGCATTTGACATGTTTAGAGTCTGATGGTGTTTTTGAGGCTGGTAATGAGAGTGGTGATGATGATATTTTTGGGTTGAAAGGTAGTTCTGAGTAATTTCGGAAGGATGATGATTCACCAGTTATTTTATATACTTATAAAAGATCATGGAGGCTGATCTGGAGCAAGTAGTGGAAGTAATGGGCCTAGAGAATGCAGTTAAATTCACAATGACATTGGAGCAGCTGATGCAATTCTTGCTTTACATTCTAAGCTCAAGGAGAATTCATGGATTTGAGGAGTGGCTAAATATCAGCATCTACCCATATTTTTGATGAAGAAAAACATGATGGCGGTGATGGTAAGGGTCATGCATACTATTCTTGGTTTGGAGACTCTTGGTGCAAGTTATTTTAGTTCATTCAAAAAGCTTAAGAATGATATTGAGATATCAGATGGAGCAGCCAAGAGAAGATCTTCCCAAGAAGAGATTGATGCTTTAGAAGAGGCCATACTTGCTATTGAATATATTGTGATCCCTGGAGGGCAGCCATTTGAACTTATTCCAAGATGTGTTGACATTATTGCTCATCAAATAAAGCTGGTGGAGAGTTATCAATTAGTAACAGATAAATCAGGGAGATAGCAAGAGTGACAGCCGATGACTACCCATGTTTTAGAGATATGACATTGCAAAACATTGAATCAGCAAAAAAAGAACAATGAAATAGTAAGCCTTAGTAAAGATTCTATTGAGCATATACATAGAGGCTGTGAAGATTTTAAAATGACTGAGCTAGTGGTTCAATGTTATAAATATGAAAACAAGTCTTTTCCCCACACTATATCAACAACGACAGGTGTGTCTAAAAGCAATATAAACAATGAAATGGCTGAATTTTTTGTCAATTTAGAATCTATAATTACAAATGAGCAGAGATCTCCTGAAGTGGAGGAAGATAATCCCAAGATGAACCTGATGCAAGTAAGGCTATGCGTGTTGGTGTTTCGACAGAGGATGGTCTGGTAGAAGGAGATTTAAGAGCTAAGAACTATAACACTATGGCAGTGGAGCTTCTGCCGATATTATGCTCAACCTCATGCATGTTCGACTTATGAAGGATAGCCGTTGGTTTAGATTGACGGTTCAAGTTCATTTCGAACCCCCTCGGTGATTCGAATTTTAATGGAGGAGGGGGGGTTCAAAATGGGTACTTTTCAAACCCATCCATTAACCATGTGACAAGCGAAGGATATGTTCACACCCCCCTCTCCCCACCCCCATCACAATACAGCTTACCATCTGTTGGGCTCTCCAAAATCCGGTTTCAGTTTTTCGTAAAACAAATGCTCAAAGTCTATACTTGGAATGAATTTTTGTTGCTGGGAAAGGAAAGGAGGTTTGAACTATCATTACCCAAAAAGAGTGATATTTGCACGATAATGTACACTAATGGCACAACTGGTGAACCTAAAGGAATATTGATCACAAATGAAAACATTGTTTCTATGGTGAACGGAATTGCTTATTTTCTTAAATGTCAGAATGAAGAGCTCACAGAGAAGGATGTTTATTTCTTGTTTCTTCCTATAGCGCATATATTTTATTGGGTGACAAAGGAATTTTTCATATCAAAAAGTGCTTCAATAGGCTTTTGGCGTGGGGATGTGAAGCTTTTGGTGGATGATATTGCAGAACTAAAACCAACTATCTTCTATGGTGTCCCACATGTTTTTTGATCACATATATTCAGGTTTAAACCAGAAGATTGTCGTTGGATGATTTATAAATAGAAAGGTGTTTGAATTTGCATACAAATACAGGCTTAATAATATTCGCAAAGGGTTGAAATATGAAAAATAATCTCCACTTTTTGATCAAGTTGTCTTTAGCAAGATTAAACAAGGTCTGGGAGGACGTGTCCGTGTAATGTCATCAGGAGCAGCTCCACTTGCAAGACATGTGGAAGAGTTTCTACGAGAAGTGACATGTTTCCATGTTGTACAGGACTATGGTTTGACGGAAAATTTTGCAGCAAGTTTTGTTTCCCTTCCAAATGTTATTTCAACAATCGAGACTGTTGGTCCACTCGTTCCAAATATTGATGTTTGCCTTGAGTCTGTCCTTGAAATGGGATATGATGCACTTTCAGAAGTTTAAGCTTTCACAAGGAGAATACGTTGTAGTGGAAAATCTCGAGAATGTGTATGGCCAGTGTTATGCTATTGATTCGGTTCGGATGTTGTTGAGTTCATCATTTGTCATGCAGAGGTCTTAATTGCCTTTTTCCAAGAGGCAAAGCTTCCTGCGATTTTTAAATTCTTTCAGCTATTAGTTGAGCATGAAAATGCCATGAGGAAGGCTACAGAGGAGCGGAAAAGGCGTTCCGATTATAAACCCATACTTGAGCAGGATGGCCTTGTATGGAAGTGTTCTTCCTATCAGGGGAAAAAGAGGGAGAAAACAAGAGTAGAATCATTAGCTGAAGTAAGAGATTACAAGCGGCAACAAATGTCATATCGTGGAAAAAAGGTCAAGTGAACTCCAACACAGGTGTTACAAGATATAATTGAGGGCCACATGGAGGAAATTAAGATAGCAGGAGGAATTGGTTGTTTTGTAAAGGGTATATTTGAGATACCACAGAAGGCAACACAATCTCTTCCTTCAGATAGTGTGACTGAGCGTAAACAGCAATGTGAAGCCACCAATTCAGCCTTTCCTAACAGGGGTGAAGGATTCTCTGTGTCTAGCTATCAAAGGATGCAAAGTGTCATGCGACTAAAGTTTCTGTAGGATGCAATGTTTCGTCTTCTCTGATAAATAGGATTGATGCTATGCTTCACAAGCTAGGAAAAGAAATTGGCGATATAGATGCAAAAATTGGTGACCGATGGAAAATATTGGACAGAGATATTTGAGGGTACACATGGTAGCCAGCGCCGCATTAGAACTAATGATCCAACAAAGGCGGTCTGAATGGCAGAGCCAGATGTCAAAGCCACCCAGCATTGCCTCTTCGTGACAACCTCAGCCACTTTCAGCATGCCTTTTTTATTTACGAAGAGCTGCCAAAGTTAATGTTACAGTCGGTTTTTCCATAGATATTTTTTGTTCGGGCCTTGCATGGCCACAGTTGTCAAATTCTAATTAAATTGTAGTTAATGAAGATTGCCGAAGTAGATTAGGGCAACCAGCATAGTTGCAGTTAAATACTTCTTGCATTTTCATTATCAAGGGTTGGACCTTGTTAGACTCTGCATTGTAAAGATCATTGTATTGGAGCACTGTAGTTTTTGCTGGGGCATCAATAATAAGAGACTGTTCACAAGATTCTTGAGATATGTTAATGGTGATGTTTCTTCTGTGTTAATTTTTTTCTCTGCCTTTCATGTCTGATTGTGAAACAGAAAATTTAGATTAAGATTTGCTAAGAGAGCACCTTAATTTTGTCTGTGTTTACTATCTTAATGTTTTCTTCTCAAGTATAGTTAAAAAAAAAATAATTGCTCTTTAGCTATTACTGAACTCATTGTTTTCTTCCATCTCATATTCACACTGCCAGTAAGATCTAGTCTGCATAGTTATCTTGCCCTATGAATTCCCTTGAAAATTTGATGCACAATTCAACCTTTTATGATTCCATAGCCCAATGGATTAAGTTTCATAGCTCTATCTGTCCAACCACATAATCAATAAAAACAAATAGCCCTTATAATTTCTATAACTAGCCTAATATCAACCTTTATAACCATCAAGATAAATCATAAAAACAGAGAGAGCCCTCTTTGAGTCTAGGAATGATAGGTTCTGGACTCCAAAGCGGTTTGATGTTGTCCTCTGTCGTTTATTCTTGCCAATATTATAAATTACAGGGCCACAACAGGTGGCACTAATGTTGCAGGCTAGCCAATCAAGATAGTCCTAATCAACTTCTATGCCTATAGGGAATAGAAGCTTGGTCTCCAGCATCGAAATTGGTCCAACTTACCACTAGACCAAGCCCTATGTAGGCTAAATATTGATGGTGAGAAATCACCAGAGGGAGCCACTGATGTTGGAAGCTAGTTAATGGGGATAAACCTGGTCACTTTTGTGCCAAATAAGAATAAAACATTAGTCCCTAGCATGGTATATGTTCATAAATTACACTAGAACAAGCCTAATCAACTCATATTTTATTAGTAGGAATGATAGAGACATGATTTTTAAGGATGGTCTGGCTTTAATATCTTCTCTAGGTTGTTATTTTATTTTTGGTCAAAAGCAGGGGAAACACTTCCCCACTATAACATGGGGAAGAGCACTGTCAAACACAGTGGAACATTGGCTAAGTTGCCGCATTTGAGGGGTTTCTATGCCCATATAAAATCCATTTGGACTTGAATTTTTTATTTTCCTCTTGGCCTCATCATGGGCCCTTAGTAACATAATGGAGTGCACTTGTCAGGGTTTGAACCCAAGTCATCATATGCACTCCCCCTTATTGGTAGATCATTTTTTCTTGCATCTCATGTTGATGGCCAGAAGCCCTCTTAAGGGTGCCACTAACGTTGCAAGCTAGCCAATCAAGATAGTCCTAGTAAAATTCTATGCCTATAGGGAATAGAAGTTTGGTCTCCAACATCGAAATTGGTCCAACTTACCACTAGACCAAGCCCTATGTAGGCTAAATGTTGACGGTGAGAAATCACCAGAGGGAACCACTCATGTTGGAAGCTAGCAATGGGGATAAACCTGGTCACTTTTGTGCCAAATAAGAATAAAACATTAGTCCCTAGCATGGTATATGTTCTTATTGCACTAGTACAAGCCTAATCGACTCGTATTTTTATTAGTAGGAATGATAGAGATGTAATTTTTAAGGAGCGTCTGGTTTTAATCTCTTGAAGAATGTTCCTGTTGATTTCCCTCTATGTGTGAGATTTTCTAAACTGGCTCCTTAAATTCTGATGACTAGAAACACTAAAGAATATATGTAATTCCTAGTAATCTTGTTAAAGCTTTAAGTGAGAATGTTAGCAGCTAGCTATAATTTCTTGTTTTGTATCAATAGTGAATTGAAGGAATTTGGACGCTAGCTGAGAAATTGGACTTCACCTGTTGATTTTGGAAATGCACCACTCAGGTACACAAGATGTTATGGATTCTGTAACTTTTTTGTAAACTTCCAAAGTAAGAAGTTGGACTAAGCTAAGAAATAATCAAGATGATAAGAGGAAGGAAAATTCAACTGGGTTTTGGCATATGTAGAAATGGAGAAATCCTGTCTGGAATATAAGCGGTGTATCATTTTGTATTTGTCACAAGAAGGAAAATTTAACTGGGTTCTGGCACATGTAGAAATGAAGAAATCCTATCTGGAATATGAGCAGTGTATCTTGTCTTGTTTTTATGATTAACCTCCATATTATCATCTAGAGGATCAATGGAAGAAGGAAGGATTCAAAGAATAGATGCAAGGTAACAAGGTTGTTTTGGATATTTGTGTAATAAAGAAGGGAAAATGGGCACTTAAAAGGCATTCTTGTGCTCTCAAGGAAATGAACTGTTAAGAGCAGATAAACAATCTAGGTTGGAAAGAGAAAATAAACAATAAGGACATAGTTAAATCTTTGCTCCATCAATCATACTGCAATAGCTAAAAGTCTAATGATGGTTGGACAAAATTCTCATTGTAGCATATGCTTGGCATTAAGAAGCAAGGACTGTAAGAAGGTTCTTGTACCATAATTTCTTATAATTTGTGAATGCCATTGCCGAAACTGCATCTGACTTTCATGTGTGTCAGGGAAGAGTTCAGAAATTTGCTTCCTTATGCAGTTAGAGAGGAAAATGCTAAGGCTTGCTAAAATCAGCGATATGCCCGCTACACAGTGGAAAACTAGATAGATATAGTTACATTTTAACTTTCAAGAACTTATGCTTGACTAGCTTAAAAGTATTGGATTTTTTTTCTCATGACCTTGAGTACAAAGTCTCATAATCAACTGGATGAAAAATCAATTCTATCTTTCAAATGTTTGAACCAGGACTATATAACTGGTATTACAGCAATAAAAGAAATAATTCCAGCCTATAGAAAGATAGCACAGTAGCAACATACTTGAATTTTTGGGGTGCTTCAAACAATCTCGTCCTGAAGATAGGATTCCAGGTTGTTTGCAGTTTTTAATTGGCGAAGTTGGCTCTAATTTTGGAACTATTTTGGCCCTTCTATAGGTATCATTTTGCACCAATTCTTCGCCAGGTCTTTTTCTTGGACTCACTAAAGGAGTTTCATTTTACGCATCCTTTGTATGATTAAACCTTCAATAGAACATTGGTTTTCCATACAAACTTTCTTAGAGAGAAACTGGCAACTCGAAGCAGGTTACAAGACCTCCTTCTATAATGGACAAAGGTGACCCCAGAATGTGGCAACAATTTTCCACTTCAGCCGTTGTAAAAGAAAACAAAGAGCTTCTCTCTAAACCTCTAAGGCCTACATGGATGGCCTATTCTGGCCAAAACAGCAAAAAAGTACCTCTACGTTGTTATCTTGTGAAGGATAACATTTCCCTTCATTAGTAACTTTTTCTATAGTCCCTGCTTCTTGATCCATTAGTTTTGACTTATTCATACACTAAAGAGCATTAAATATTGTATTATATTGCACAAATATGATCTGAAAGGGAAAACCTGTTAAAACATAGTATTTCAGTTGACGTATCAAATTCTTGGTTGCATACAAACAGAAACTGCTTGTTCCGTACAAATAGAAACCACTTGAAGATATCTATGAACCACCTGAACATCAAATATGTTCAGTCTCGTAACTCTTAATTAAATCTGTAAAGAATGTGACATTAGCCTTCTTGGCTTAGTGAAAGCCCTAATGTTCTATCTTATTTGACAGTCTTAAAAATCTCACAAAAACCTGTAAAGATTTTGGAATTCTGTACGCCCAGCCTCTAAAAGCCCTAACTTTCTATCTTCCTCTGTGTAATTTGAATATAATACCATCAAATACTAGAATAATCAATTTTCATTCTCCCCAGAAAGAATCAAACTACTCGAAATGTATCATAATCCCCATCCTTTAACTCAATGAGTTTATTCGCAAACTCTGTCATTTTTTTAAACAAATTTTTTAGCACAACCTCCTCTAGTCCATTTATAGAGAGCCTTAGCTTCTGAAATATTTTCTATAATCCAAAATAGGGTTAAAATTTTCCATTGGAAGCTTAGAATAATTGAACTGAAAGAACCAAAGAACCATTGTAGATACTTTAATCAACTTTTTTTTCTCTAATTCTGCTGCTTAAAACAGTGTTTTGAGCAAGACCTATTTCGACAAATTTAGTTCAGAGAATACAGTGGCTTATTTAATGAATTTTCTCCAAGACAGAGCATAAAGCAAGAAAAATTATGAGATTTTGCAATTTAAGCATTCTCTTGCAAAAAAATACCTTTTCTGAACTCGTTTTGACGGTGAAGAAACGCAAATGATCTGTTGGAATTCGTGCATGAAGGGATCTGGGGGCTCGGGGATTTATTCCATAGCGATTGCAAACCAGGATTGTACAAAAGCAAGCTCCTAAGCTCGTTTCAGGCCAGGGAGAGGGATAATGCAATAGCGGAAAAATACAAAGGCATTAAATGTAAAGGTGCCATATATTTGTATTTGAGTTAAATGATTTCAAAGAATTTGGAATAGTTTAATATCTTTTTTTAATTTGGAAAAATAAATGGAATAAGAGGGAAAAGGAATGAAACTAAGTGATTGGGTGGGATAATTATAATGGCTTGTGTCATTTCTTTGAATCACATTGAATCGATATATAAATCAATTATAAATTAAGTAATTATTCATTATTAAAGTGGGGTTTTATATAAATTATTTATTTATTAATGTTAATTTGTAGTTTTTAATAATATATTTGTGTTAAAGAAAATTATTTAAATTAATGTTGTATCAATATTTTTGTTAATTTTTCTATATTATATTTTAATTTACTTTAAATTTGTTTTAAATATGTTTTCACTTTTCATGTATGGAGGTTATTTATTTGCATATTTAAAGTTTTGTTGTAGTTTTTTTCTTAAAAAAATGACTATTGTGATTGTGATGGTGAGAAGGTATTATATAAATAGTGTTAAGGATTATTTAGAATAAATAGGAGATTCTTTCTCATTATCTAAGACTATCTTTGAGAGAATAGATATACATTCCCTAATTATTACATAAACAATAGGTTAATCTTGCATTTATTGCTTTCTCTCCATGGAGGTTCGCTAAACAAAGGGAATACCTCCTCTTATGTGAATTTGATTGTCTCCACCTCTTAAAGGATTTTCAAACATTAATAATTAAATCTTCATTACTTTAAAGATGTAGTCTTGTCGAATATACCAAAAACATAGTAGGATTCTTTCATTGTGGACAAAATCAAGTACATGTCTGAGGGAAGTATTCCTCTATGGATGGTTAACAAGTTCATCAATAACTACAAGAAAATGCTTCAATCTATATATTTAATGATCTTTAGTCATCATCTAAAGAGTTCAAGAATAAAATAAATTCCAACCTAAGTTCTAAGTATATGGTAAGCTTGTACTTAGAGGTTCTATTATTGTAAAAATTGACAACTATGGAAGTTGTGGCAAGGTATTGGAGGAGGGACTGTCATTTTGGGGCAGAGCTAGCCTCTTTTTAAATGATAGTTTCCAAAATTGAATCCATATTCAATGTATGTACGTTGTCTAGCTTTGAGTTTGGTTTCCCTTTCATCCTAGAGATCAGAGAAATACATGCAATGTATTATGACTTTCTTAGCCGTTTAAGTTAGTCATTTTTAGTTCGGTCACTTAAAATTTCTCAAATTTAGTATTAATTTAGCAGGTGAACTTTTACAACTTGTAATTGTAAGATCATTAGATGAGGTGATCCTCTAACTCAATGTTGTGTATATGTCAAAGCTAGAAGATGTTATTGAGAAGAGGAATATCATGATGTCATTGGTTTCAACTAGACACTAATGTAAACCCACTTTGAAACCACCATGGGGGATCTGAAGGGCAACATATAGTGCTCTTGTGTGTATGAGGGTTCAAAATTAAGGCCCCCTCTTATTTGCATGAAGTGTTCCTAGTACAAATCCATCTTAAAGTCAAGGCCATGAAAATATGAAGTCCAAGCACTAAATTTATTATTTATAAATAACCTCTTTAACAAATTGACACAAACGTATAATGATGTCATTTACATTGGAGTTGTATGTCACCTTAATTGTGTTACAACTTTAATCGCTCCCCCACAAAAAGGTGTCATGCTCCCTTGTGATGGTGCATCAACCCTAATGGATAACAATCTCGTGATGTAAAAGGAATTTAAACATGATGTAACTTTAATAGTGCCCTACATTCACCCCTTGGCTCACCACTCGTGGCAAATGTGAGGCTATTTCAAGAATTGATGTGGATAATATCATTTTATTTTCTCTTATGTATAGCATTATACATTGACACAATTGTGGTTTTTTAGCAAACAAAATATTTCTATCAAGGGTTAGCTCCTTGTTCATTAGGGTTGAATAGGTTGTGTCATTATGAGAGATTTATTCATTGTCAACTCCTTATGTGGGAGAACACTACAAGCTCCATGTCAACATGAAGAGTACATATTGTGAGCAATTCTTATCGGGGTTTTTCAAATTATCCAATTTTTCTACATTTTCTATACATGTTATAAGTGCATTACCCACAAACGCACACCCTCGAGACCAATACCCAGTTCTCTAAAAATCAAATGGTACCAATATTCTTAGTTAGAGGTGAAGGATTCTCCTAAGAGGTTATTTTGTTGGTTTGAGGTGTTTTGTTTTACCTTAGATACTAAGTGGTTAAGGGCTTCAAGAGTTAATATTTAAGGGCCAAGGGCTTGGGGGGAAGTGGATTTAGGGGTTAAGGGCTTAATAATTAAGGGATTTAGGTGTTAGGGGCTAAGGGGTTAGGTTTTAAGATGTTTGGGGGTTATGGATTAAGGTTTAAGGGTCATGGGTTAAGAGAATAAGGGTTTAGTGCTTAGGGGGTTCATGGATTCTAGGTTATGAGTTAATAGCTTAAGGTTTAATGCGTCAAGGGTTTGGTGGCTTATGAGGTATGAGTGTAGGGGTTAAGGAAGTATGGATTTAGGGTTAATGGATAGGGAATTTAATGGTTATGGGTTAATGACTTATTGGTTGTGATAATGGGGCCCCTAATGCCCTTATCACCACTATGAGGGGTTCCCCTTTCAATTTCTCTTGTTACCTTCCCTCTAGGCCCCCTAGCCCCTATGACATTAGGTCTTAATCCCCCTTCTCATTCTCTAATGCCTGGATTATAGATCTTAGTAAACCATGCGTGGACATCCCACTTATACCCATCCATGATACATGTGTGTCCCCCAATCCTATTCAATACACCACAGAATACTCCTCCCACCTTTTTGGTCATATCATTCAACTTATCCTAACATTATGGGTGAAATTGGTGTTTATGTTGTAAAGTGAACAAAGAAAAAATATTTCTTGTTTTTTCTATTGAGAAGATGTACAAATTAATTGTCATGATTGGAATGTGCATGCATCAATCTAGATTGGCTTTTTTTTTGAGCTTAGACATGAATAATAATTTGTTCATACTCCATCCTATCGATGGAGTCTGATACTAGAAAGGTATCGGTGGGAAATTTGAGAGATTATTTTGAAAGCTTGTATGTTGTGGTATTTATCTCCTTCAGAATATGTCTGAAAGATAGTTAGTCCAAAGAGTTGGGGGAATCTATGATATCTTGTAGGATGGGGTGTAGGTAGATGTTTTCTATCATGAATTATTGACCCAATTGATCATGATTTTCGAATCCCCCGTGATCTATAAGGATTTGACTCTTTTGATGGGTGCAATTTCCAGAAGGGTACAAAGAGCAGTGGAATCAACTCAGTTGTTGGAGCCTTAACTTTGGGTATGTCTTACTTTCTCTTTATAAGACTGGGAGAGGAAGAGTACCACACCCACTTTGCAGCTAGGTGGGATAACTTGTGCAACACCATCAAATAAGTCACAAGGGCATCCAAGAGGGAGTGGAGGAATTACCAAAATCCATTATTTTGTGGTTTAGGATGAATCTTGTCTTCCAAACACTATTTTTTATCAATTTAATTGTGATCTTTGTTAGAATTTCTCTTGAACAAAATGTGTTTTTGTTCCAATCCCACAAGACATTGCTCATTAGAATGCATGGGACACCTTTAGAATAATCTTCCATGATGTTGAGCAGCTAAGTTTTGAAATTTTCTTCCAAGCTTAGATAGGACAATGAGCCTGTCATGTTCAATTTTGCAAGGGTGGTGGTGATGACCTACACTGTGTTGGGACAAGAGATAAATAAGTGTGAAGAAATATCATCATATGACTTGCATAAAGGATAGATGTTGGGGTGATTCATAAACTATCATTGATATTTTTCGTGAACAAAATGTGTTGGTATTCCAATCCCACCAGATATTGCTGATTAGAATGCATGGGAAAATTTTTTAATGAATCTTCCATGATGTTGTGTAACTAAGTTTTGAAATTTTCTTCCAAGCTTAGATAGGACCATGAGCCTATCATGTTCAAATTTTCAAGGGTGGTGGTGATGACCTGCACCATGTTGGGACAAGAGATAAGGGGTGATTTGTAAAATATCATGGATATTTCTCGTGAACAAAATGTGTTGTTGTTCCAATCCCACTAGATATTTTTGATTAGAATGCATGGGAAACCTTTATAATAATATTCCATCATGTTGTGTAACTAAGTTTTGAAATTTTCTTCCAAGCTTAGATAGGACCACGAGCCTATCATGTTCAATTTTGCAAGGGTGGTGGTGATGACCTGCACTATGTTTGGACAACTAGAGATAAATAAGTGTGAAGAAATATCATCATATGACTTGCATAAAGGATATATTTTGGGGTGATTCATAAACTATCATGGATATTCCACTAGACAGTTCATCGTAACAGACCAGATAAAACTATATTTAAAAATGAATGAATAAGAGTTTGTGACGAGAAGTGTCAGTGAGTTTCGGATGTGCTAAGGAGGGAGTGACCAATAACCCAAGATTCTCCCCCAACTTGTCAAACTTCCCCTTTGTTAGGAGCTTTGTCAAACTATTAACCATATGCAACTTTTTCAGAATGTGGTCCAACACTACCAACTCCCTAATGAACTTGGAATCTTAGGAAATTTTATTAAATATCAATGTGTTTGAAATGGTCATGACACATTGGATTTTCATAGAGCTTGATGTAACTTTGATTCTCACAAGAGACAATATTGGGCTTCAAAAACTGATTGGTTGACTCTACAATCAAGTTGCAAATCTAGATAGCTTCATAAATAAGTATATGAAACTTCCATATACTTTTCTTCAGTGGAACTGAGTGCAATTTTTGCTTGCTTCTTGTTGATTTGATGAAAATTATTTATAAAATGATAATAATGATGTTTAAAATGAGCCTTATGATGGTATAATTATACATATTGATTGTTCACGAGGTGTAGGGGTATGTTTATAACATCACTGCCCTTGAAAGCTTTATCTTGAAAGCACAGTAATTAGAATTTTCTTTAGTTAAGCACATTTTTGTGGTGGAATGAAGTTTATCAGATATCTATTTATACTTTGTAGAGGTTTGAATTTGTTTGTCCTTTGAGTGTTGGTGAGGTTTCTTTGTATTTTTTGCATCATAGTCTAAATTCTTTTGACCTGATTGTTTAACATGATAGCTTTATGCTTATTGGCAATATATTTGAAATACCTGCGTGATCAAGAAACTATTATGGTTAATTAAATTACTAATTAGGTACTACAGAAAGAGGATGATGCTGAGAGGGCTTGCCTGGGTGACTCTGGGAGCAACCCGGAGGTGGTCATACAAAGCTCTTCTAAGTTACAAATATGAAGAGAAAAAACTGGTGATATATATGTGGTTGCTCAACCTGGGTTGTATGGAAAATCTTGGCAGAGAGTGTTTACCTTTCCGTGTCTTCACGAAAGTAGGTTGTCTGGTCACAAAATAAGATCACTACATGTAGGTGATGGTTCTGTAGTAAGTTCTCAGCCTTATCTTCAGAATGGCTAACAGAGAGGATCAGGTTTGAATACAGGATATAATTTGATGAATTTGGAGATTTAGAGTTAAAGAACAAATTGTGGTGATGTTTGTATGGGTGCTAATTTGTAGGGTTTTCCATTTTTATAATTTTCTTTGTTGTGCTTTCTACCATGCTACCTAGTTGCTTTCCTGTTGCCCTAGCATTTTAACTTTTTCGATGTTTACCTCTCTATTGTTTCTTGCCCCATTTGAAATGTCATCCTTTTTTTGGTAGGTGTTTTCTTCAATATAGTGTGAATATTTTTCCATCACACATCTTATGTGGTGTTTGTCTACGCAAATAGTTTGTAAGGCCCATTCATCAAGGTATTTGATTAAATAAAATGATAATCGATGATCACCAACTAATGGTACCTGCAAATATTTACTCTAACAATTCTACAGTTTTCCTGTACCATCAATTATAAAACATTTTAACCTCATGAACTAGTCTCCTCTGTTCTCTTAGTTGATGCTATAAGCACTTATTTCTGTTGTAAAAGCTTTTACTCTCTAGTCCCTGTTTCGGGGAAAATAACCCTAGAGGTTTGTTGGGTCAAAACCTCCATAGATCAGGGCATGCTATTCAAAAGAACTCACACACAACCACATTTGAATGCTAAAAACCAGATAACAACGATAGCAGAACTCACCCATAGTCCTACGTTCGATGTAGATCCCGCGGGGTCCAAACCCCCAGCAACCCTTCTTCCTCTCCAACCTGGAAAACAAGAAAGAACATGCATGGAAACCTAGTTGTACGGCATATATTTCTCCTAAACATTAGTTTAATCCATGTGAAATATGATATAAACGATAATAACTACTTAATAATCAATCTTTTCACATATAAAAATAGATACTAACACAGAAGTTTAGGAACAAGATGGTTCTTCATTATTACGAACAACATGTACATAAATAAAGAGTGGAGAGATCACCTGAATCCTTCCACGATCTTCGAGCAGACTGTCGTCCGGATTTGTCCCGCCCTTGCCTCGCTAAGAAACTTTCAAGACTTGTGCACGTGAGATGGCATATAAACGGATGAACATCTCCAGGAAACAAGGGTTTCCTATATAAATCTGGGAAAGTGCAGGAGGCATGGGAATTCAGACTTGAATTGGGATTCCAACAGAGTATAATGTCTATTAAATTTCTCTCGCCCGCACATGAGGGGCTTTTATACTCCCTCAAAGTAGTTTCAATCAGTTGGCCACGTGCTGGGGTGGTTGAACTACTGGAGTAACCATCAACCCAACCCGAAAATAGGGAATTTTATATATTTTTTTAATGGTTTTAATTGCATACGCGGAAAAGTACATGTGGACTCACGTATACACGCAGAAAAGTCTGGGCATACCCGCGTATGGGAATTTTAACACTGTTTTTTAATGAATTTGTTGAAGTTTGTAGGAATGGGTGCCCAAAGCCATAAAGACAATCATGAATCACCTGAGGGTGAAAAATGATGCTATAACAGTCCCATTGAGTTATTTCAGTTATTTGTGGACATTGATCTATTTTCATTTCATTTATTCAATTTTTATAACTGTTATGTGTTACCTTTGGCCAGTGCCTTATTTCTTACCTATGCTTTTTCTGCATAAGCATTCCAGCCAACCAGAGCAGCAGGGGTAGCAGGAGCCACTCAGTCCATCCAAAGCCCACCAGGGGCAGCGCAGAGGTAGCAGGAGCCACGCAGGGCTGACGCAGGCCTAGTCAGGGCAGCACAGGGGCAGTGTAAGCCATTTAGGTGTGACGTAGGCCCTTACTGAGTAGCGCAGAGGCTGAAACAGGCCAGTCAGGCTGACGTAGAGGAATTCAGAGCAGCGTATTACTGCCATTTTTATTTCTTTGTTGGGTGAACCAGTCTTGGTGCCCAAGATTGTTGTACTTAGATTATGCATAATAATGAAAACCCTCCAGAGCTAGCTGCACTGGTTTTCCCGCATTGGGTTTTTTCCGGGGATAGTTGTCCAAAAAATCTATGTGTCACTTTGTCTATGAGCATGTTATTCAATATTTGATCTGTATGTGTAGGTTGCTAGTTGTATTTACTATTTACTTCGCTAATTTATTGAATATTTCAGAAATTAACTTGTAACTTAATTCAAGTAGGAGAAATAAATCAAGATACTATAGTAGGGTTTCTTAGATTAAGAAATTTTCACATTCCCTAGGTCTAGCCCCATTAGGTCACCTAGGGCAACAATTTCCCAGGAATCTAGCTAGAGGAAACTTCTATATCCTAGAGGCAGCTGCGTTGTTTGGTGCCCTCACTCTCCTCATAACTTGGGCCAATTCTGATGGTGGAATCTCCGGATACCTCAAGCCCTAGCTCTAGGATCATGTTTTTCCTAGGTGTTCCCAAGGATAGAACCTAGTAGGATCAATTTTACCTATCGAAGTAAAAACTCTTGTCTGATCCTTTCCCCTCATCTTGTCTAGGATAGGAACATCATTGGTTGCTAAATTCCATCCCCAAACCTGGGCTGGGTCCACTTGGCCCCATGTGGTCCCATTTGGTGTCAAAGGCCTTTCATCAAGGACCATTTGGGAATCCAAGTTCCCAAAGGATTTTAGGGATTGATAACTTTCTTCATAAGTCTTTTTCTTCTCCCTCAACCCTTGAATCCCCCTCCTCTCTCCCTAGAAGATAATTTCCCTTGCTTAAAAGGAAAGCAAGTCCCACTCTTTATTTTATCTTAGGGAAATGGTTTCGAGGGTCACTTCTCACCTATTCCTTGACCTATACTCTACAAGTGACTTCCTAAACTACGGGACTCCACCCATCGATGAAAGTCCGTGAAGAGAAAGGAGCCTTAGCTGTGGCGACAATGGGTTAAGCCTCCATCATTTCCCTTGTCCTAGCAGCTGCCCTCTTAGGAACCCCTTTTAGGTCCACTACTAGTTTGAGTGTTAACAAGTTGTTCACAATTCCATTTGTGAACAACTCTTTGGTATTCACACTTTTTCCATACTACAGCTCCAAGATGAGAAGTCCAGGGCTATGGAGTCTTCCCTTCTTCTCTCTGAATCAATCCTCTACAATATAGTGAACTAGGGCTAGTTGGTTGGCCCACTTGACTGTTACTTTAGTCCTTCAAATTCTGCACATCCTTAGGCCCTATACACCTAACCTTCTACTAATTTTGTTTTCCTTCACCAAAACAAGAGTCAGGGCTCTTCTTTGACAATAACCTAACAACCCTCCAACTATACTTGGACTACCATCAATCTGCCCAACCACAGTCAATTATTTTTACTGATCTAGGGCCCACAATATTGTCTTCATCTAGGGCTCTTCAAATCTTCCATCTAACAATGGTTTGAGTCCTCTCAAGATCACTGTTCTTGTGTATCAACAATTTTATCTAATTTTTTGTCCAATCTATGAACAAATATGAACTACTCCTCTTATCATACTTCTAACAATCTATAGATGACTGGACTAGGGTCACAAATCAGCCAGTAACAGTCCATTTACTATTTTTTCATAGGTTTCTTCAGATCTTTTTCTAAAACTCTATGGAAAGTACACCAAAAATCAACTCCTCTACATGTCAATCCATTCTTCATATGGCACATTTCTTCTGCATGCTCAATCTTCTGATCAAGTTCCACCCTCCTTTGGATCTGTTGTCTCCACACATATTGAATCTGCAAACCATCTTCCCGATCTGCGGTCTTTATTGCAGAAATAAACCTCACTCTAAGGGTCACAACCCATCTTCTTCTACGCAAATTTGTCACAGTCTTAAGGGCATAAATTATGAACTAAACATGCTAGGAAACTGTCCTAACTAGGGCATTATACTTATGTACTTCTAATTATTGTAGAACAAACCCTATTCACACATAGAAAAAACATGACTTTTTCCTCCATAAGAGACTCGGCCTAGCTCATGTGGATCCATAGATTTTGGGCATTTCTTTGATTGGATCTTGACATGAACTTCAGATCTCAATGTCACCCTCAAACTAGGGTTAACTCAATCAATATTACGCCTGTGTCGACTTCTGTTATGGCTATAAATTACAGTGCAAGCCCTCCTCCATTTATGTTGGTCTTTATCATAGACCTTGCGGTCTAATAACCACCACAAGGCAAGATGGTATCAACCCTCTCTTCTATTTCATGTAGAAAATCTAACCAACGGGATTCAATCTAATCTTGTAATGTACTAGAACAAGACACTGAATCCTTCCTACAATTTGTGGAAACAAAACACGATCGCACAATCACATATAAGTAAGAGAAAAAAGTTATCAAACGCACAACACAAGATGTATCTAGGGAAGCAACTGCTCAAAACCATCTATCTCTATTTTGTATTAAGTCAAGGAATCATGAAACAATACAATGCTTAATCTCTCTTGAGATTCTCTAGCACTCTGCCAATTGTCTCTTGCTGATCTAGGCAAAATCAGTCTAATACTTAGCCAATTATCAGCTTTCCTTAAGCCTGCCTTGCTCATGCAATTCCTATGGAATTATATCCATATTAACTAGGAAAATCAACCTTCCTTGATTTTTCAATCCATCATGGCATCCCAATGACTTTATAATTGCACATGGTTAATTTTCTATAAATACAACTGATGGTTATGTTCCTTTGAACTGTGTTACAATAAGGATGAAGGGTCTTTTTATTATTTAAAAAAAATATAAAACCATAAACAACCAAAACCCTAACCCAAGGAGATGTAACACCAAGAGTTTATGGGCCCCATTGGGGTTAGTTGGGCAGCCAACTTCCCGGGGTCGTAACTTGGTCATATTATATTCATTTGGCATACATGATACCTCGTTAGAAAGATCTCTTCGAGGACTACAACTGTTAATGCAATTTCTATAAAATCACAAAACATTTCATGCCCAAAAAACGTCGTTTGGGGCCTCAAAACGGCTCCGAAAGTCCAGGACCCGAAAAACTGACAAAAATAGTAAATTGTGCTATAATTAAGGAAACTGAAAAACTAAAAGAGACAATGGCAAGTGCCCAAGTGGAATAGGCGGGTGGCCACCAATATCCACCTCAAACACCTTAAATCGAATTTCTTGAGCTAACTCAATCATCATGACTTAGTTAACGGACACAAGTTTTTATGAGATGAAATTACAATTTATTGTCCAATTTATTTAAGGGAAAAATAAATTAGACGCCTCACATTCGTCACTCCTGGTACATCAAAATTCCTCACCAGTGTGGATGCATTTTTTTTGTCCTTTCTAGTTTCCAATTTCACTATTTCTTGTTGCAAATTTCAACACTCCCTCTCAACAAGAAAGGAATTCAATCTATCCCCATCTGGTACCTTTGGAATGTTCTGCATGCTACACTTATCTAGTGTTGTTTTCACCTGCAAATCCTGAAACTGAATAGCCTCCAAACAACTGAATCAGTATAATGCATCTATCATCAGAGTCTTCTGACTGCTACTAGCTACTGCACCTGTCTAGTACTAGATTCTCTGCACTGCTGCTGACATCTGCATCTGTGCCCTTTGAACTGTTGCTAACTCTGATTTGTGCTCCAGTATTTGACATCTGTCACTCTAATTTCTGTCCTGCTGACATCTGACTACATCAATCTAACTGATCCTTCCTACCACTGTTGTATTGTGGGCTCCTCGTAGCCAGGTTTGATCCATGAGACACGCCATCTCAATGGACCTTGCCCAAATTTCTTATCTTGGGATTATGTCTACACATCACCCCACCATACACCTCGAGGTATGGCTGCTCCCTCTTCCCATCTGGCTCAAAATTCCCCCCTCATGGAGGTCTCTACTTGAGTGGATGCTTCCACTCGATCTCCTCTCTGCTTCTCATGAGGATGCATGTTGAGAGGTAATTTATGCTCCCTCTAAACCACCAAGTCTCTAACTTTTTCCTTTCTCCTAAAAGCTTTACATGCATCTGGTACCTCAAGTACATATAGGTTCTTAACTCGCACATTGTCTCGACGTTATAAAAAGTTTCTAAAAAAGAGTTGATTTTAAATCAATGATATCTCCCTCATCTGAGCTCCAATTCAATCGATTTTTTTTTTTCAATTTGGGTAGATTTTCGCAAGGAATCCAAATATTATATTTTTTTTTGAAAATTTTACACCAATATATTTAGATATTCTCTGCAAACTCACCGCCCAAAAAATTCCTGCTATGATACCATGTAGAAAATCTAACCAACGAGATTCAATCTGATATTGTAATCTACTAAAACAAGATATTGAATCCTTCCTACAATTTGCGGAAACAAAACACAATCGCACAATCACATATAAGTAAGAGAAATAAATTATCAATCGCACAACAACATGATGTATTTGGGGAAAGAAACTGCTCAAAACCCCTCTATCTCTATTGTGTATTAAGTCAAGGAATCATGAAACAATAAATTAATGCTTAATCTCTCATGAGATTCTCCAGCACTCTGTCACTTGTCTCCCGTTGTTCTAGACAAACTCGGTCTAGTACTTAGCCAATTCTCATCCTTACTTCAGCCTGCCTTGCTCATGCAATTCCTAGGGAATTAACTCCTTATTAATTAGGAAAATCATTCTTCCTTGATTTCGCAATCCATCATGGCATTCCAATGACTTTATAATTTCACATGGGAAATTTTCTCTGAATACAACTGATATTTATGTTCCCTTTAACCTTTGTCTCAGCCGGGTATTCTTAGAAACTGACATGCATGCAACTATTAATAGCGAATTTTCAGTTATATGATTGATCACTCATTGTGAATTAAATCTAATTTAATTCACTGGACCTCTCACTAGCTCATCACTCAGTTAGAACTAGTTAAACTAATTTTAACTCATTTAATAGAGTTAATTACACTTGCACCCCACTAATGCATCAACTTCAACTGGACCCCAAAAATATTAGAATCCCTCTAGATGCCTCATCTTAGACCCTCAAGTACTTGAATTTCTTGAGCTAACTTGGTCATCATGACTTAATTAACTAACACAAGTTGTTATGAGATGAAATTACAATTTATTGTCCAATTTATTTAAGGGAAAAATAAATTAGATGCCCCACATTCCTCACTCCTGGTGCATCAAAATTCCTCACCAGTATGGGTGAATTTTTTTTTGTCCTTTCTGGTTTCCATTCTCATTGTTTCTTGTTGCAAATTTCAACATTTCAGAATTTGATGCGGCCTTCACACAAAGACACCATTAAAATCATATGCTCAGATTCTCGTGAGAAACCTCTCTTAAGCTCGATCTGCTAGAAGAGAACCAACAATATGCCATCATAATTCCTAGCACAAACCGACCATTAAGGTATGCAACATTCTTTTGAACCCTCACATGATAATCTTGCTCTTGGAGGATGATCATGACCTCCCTTTAGCAAGTACCCTTACTTGGCCCTCGTACTCAACCTACTTTAGGACTACATCTCTCTTCACCCCCTTGATGTGCCAGATAGTGGGAATACATGTCAAACATGCTAAGATGTGCCAAGTGATAAGGCATGCCAAGATGTGCAAGGGTGTGTCAATGCGTGTCAGGGACTGTCAAGACAACAAAAGGGAGAAAAAAGTTAAACTACAAGGAAAAGAACACATAAGAGGTTTAATAAGTCATCAATTTACCTTTTCCAAGAGGGGCATGCTATGCACACCAACGCTAGGGGGCAATACGTACCAAGTGCAAAGTCTTAGTGCATTCTAAGTGCCAAGTATTCCTTTGTTGCTTCTCATCTACTTTCCAAAAATTGATCATCACAAAAAAATTTAATATTAAACCATGCCAAATCATACCAAGGCATCTCAACATATTCCAATCATGCTAAGACTTTCCAAGTGCCAACACATGCCAAGCGCCAATATGTGTCAGGGACTAGTGTTATGCATGTTATGAAGTGGAAGGGAATGTTGAAGAGTGCTAAGGTGTGCTAGAGAGTGATAATGCATGTTGATAAGTGTTAAGGATTACTAGGAAAAAACATTAAGGGAGCACTAGGTAAAAATTCATGGAAGTTAATGAATATGAGGAACTTGTGCCAGAGACTAGTGTTAATGAGTGTTAGTTGTCATGCCAAGGAGGGAGTGACAAGGTATGCTAAGCATTGGTAAGACATGCTAGGGAATATCAAGGCATGTCAAGAATTCCCAAAGTGTGTTTGGGAGTTCCAGGGTGTGCTAATTATATCATGTGAAAATTAATAGTGCCAAGATATGTTAATACATGCTAGGTGCTAAGGATGTGTCACAGGGTGCCAGGGTATGTCAATATGTGTCAAGGAAACAAAAGGAAGAACCGATTAATAAGTCAAGACTTTATCTTTTTTAAAAGGGGCATGCTAGGCACACTAATAATAGGTCCCAATACATGCCAAGTGTCATTGTGTGCCAAGTGCTAATGTATGTCAATGCATTCAACCAAGGTGTTCCAGGGCATGCTAGGCACACTAATAATAGGTCCCAATACATGCCAAGTGTCATTGTGTGCCAAGTGCTAATGTATGTCAATGCATTCAACCAAGGTGTTCCAGGGCATGCTAGGGACTATATGTAGCATGCCAACACATGCTAGGAGATTTCCATGTTGTGCTAGTGCATGCCACCATGTGCTTGGGCGTCATTGTCATCACAAGATGTTCTAGGTACAATGATGTTCCAAGACATGTGGGGTGCTAAGAAATGTTAGCGTGTGCCAAAGAATTAATTTAAGGTGTGCCCAGATTGTTGAGGATTGTTAGGTCTTTCTGATTAGTAGAATTGTCAAAGCTTGATTATGTATTAAATAATATATTTCCTACACACAATAGTGGAACTTTGTCTAAAGGGAATTTTCTAGATAATAAACTTAATATATATGAATCATGTGTTGACTCATAGGAAATCTCTATTCGACTAGTCATTACTTGAGGGAAATGATACACACTAATTACTTCTAAAAAAAATGATTGACCCTAACCACTATGGCCTTGGACATATTATAAAAAATACTCCACAATAATGGTATTAAATCGTTATCTTTTGACAAAAATAATAATAACAGGCACATAGTGTCATCAAAAACTCATTGGAATGATCAATGATGACGGGCATTTTTTGACTGCCACCAAAAGTAAAAAAAAGAGCATTGGTGAGGGTCATTAAAATTTCGTCACTAGAAGTGTCACCAAAGAGAGAATTAGTGATTGGCCTTTAACGACCCTCACCAAAAGTGTCATTGAAAATGTCTTTGGTGACGGACCATAAAGGACCATCACTATATACACTTACAGTGACGGTTTTTAAGGACCGTCACCATATGTGACATTGGTGATGGACCTTAAAGGTCCGTCACAAGCATGACCCTCACCAATGTGATTTTTTCTTGTAGTGTCTCTAAATATGAAAAAGGATCGGGCTATCACTGTCATTAAGCTCGTTAAAACATAAAATAGCGACGGGCTTGTCAATCATGGCAAGAATAGAGTTTCATTCATCGCTAAACTCATTAAATTATTAAATAGCGATACTTTATTCGCCTGAAGGGTTTAATTATAGATCAAGCAAATGTTATCCTCCTCAATCTTGTTAAAAAATAAAGAGGTACTGGATAACAAATGACCGGGGAAAATTTGGGAAAAGTAAGTAAAGTTTCGTTTCGTAGCAAGGTGCTCTTGAACATGACACTTCTTTCACTCCATGTCCGTGACTATTTGGGTTGGGTAATCATATTGACGGTTCATTCACACCTATGGTTCATCATACCTTCACTTCGGTTTTGGGTCAACACTGCCAACTCATCACAGTGTCGCCGATATGTTCAGGAGAAGTCATCTAGTGATTAAAAACTCATCCATATGCAATACTCATAAACCTTCATTTTCATGACCGTCATCCCTAAAAATTGCTATATCAAGTCATACCCTTGTCTGCGAAATCGGTAACTCTTGTTTTGCAATAAGGTGAGTTCCTGTCAACAACAAATCAATATCCAGGAATTTCACTTAGAAACATCAGATTCCAGTACCATGAGGCTTGTTACACAATCGACAAGATCTTCGCTTCCGGACCTTTGGCTGAAATATTTTGTTTGGCATTCGACATCAAATCATCTATTCATGCCTTACGAAATGTATTGCAGTACCTTGAGGGCCATTGACATTAATGGTGGTTCTCTCGCGTTTATTAACATCTCACATCATTAGCTGGTAATCAAATGATGTATTTCCATGTTCGACGATAAATCATATATTCGCATGGCTAGACTTGTACCTGAATGATCGAGTGAACGAGATAAGAAGACCCCAGATCTAGTTTCATCCATCCGAGCTGCTATTTCAAGATTTTTGTACACATCATCTGTACGGTGACCTTACATACAGATTGTCATCCAAACATGGGCCTATATATGTACGCATGTCTACATTTGGGCAACATTCCAATGTAGACGACTTTCTGCATTATGTACATGTTATTAGATTGTTTTATGTGCTGAACATGTGAATGCCTACCCTCAGCAATTATGATCAATATAGGATATATCATGATGAAATGTATTGTAAGATTGATGCAGGTGACCATTCCACTTCATTTCTAGGCTCGTCACAGTGTAAAGCATCTCAATCAAATGTTCTTATTATTTGGATCTCATGCTTTAGGGGGAAATTGCTATAGGTCAATTTGGGCACCATTCCCAATGACCTGGTTAACTGGACATCATCTCTAGGACCAATGATAAAGGGTCTATCATTCCCTATCATTTCAGTTTCTACATGCCCTAAGACAAGAAACAAGACAAATCAAGCAAGACTTTCATCAAGCGAAGGTTTCCATGGTTTGAAGCTTATTATATAGCATATGAGAGCTCACCAATGCAGGCTCTAAGGGACCTAATTGTGTTGCATATGCAGGTAGCCCCATGCAAGGCTACTCTGCAAAGCACTTCTCGACATTCATAGGTGCGTTGGTCATATTGGGAGCAAATTCTCATTGTTCTGGAATCTCTACTTGGTCAGTGCCTTCTATAAGAGTTCACACGTGTCAAGATTCAGATCCAAGTGTCCATTTGACATCTACATGACTGGAAACCCGTATTTCCTATTTTGGAAAGCTATTGATTGAAAAACAACCTACATTTCATCTATAAATTGAACACATATCTAAGTGTTTGAGAAGGAAGAATTTGAGTAGAGAAATGTTGGAGAATTTTCAATTGAGAGCTGGTTTGTGAAGCTGCTGCTAGAGAGATTTATGCTGTGATGAGACTTGGGAACTTTTCAGGAAGGTCACTTCAAATCAATCACTAGGTTGTAACCTCTCATTCTATCATCAATAAAGAGTACTTATTATTTTTCCCTACATGCATCTATGTTAACTTTGATTTTCCATGTTGTAAGATCTTAGTTGATGAATGTAGTTTATGCTTTACTGATTTGGCTAACTAGCTTGAATAGATATCTATATTATTGCATCTTCTATTGTTTCAGTGTTCTTTCTTGCAGGAAGCATTTAGCTCACAAACCACTTGAACTTGAAGCTACAACAGAAGCGATAGAAGGAGCCATTTGGAAGCGACTAAATAAGTAAGCCTCCAATCCTCTCTGTGTATCTATTCTGAGTTAGGAGAAATGGTAGTATAGTCTTTCACCTGTTGTTCTAGACTAGCACCTATCTAGGGAAGCATAATTTATCTGTAGACCTAATTTGTTCGTTGTTTTGAAGGTAACAATATTGATGGCCGCGCCCAAATCCACTAGTACATTTGGGATTTCAACCCCATTGATTTGTATTGTAAGAATTGGGTTCCCCGGGTCTCCATATTTCATAGGGATAGTCTTTCCTAGCATAATTTCTGACAGTCTACCCATCACATGAATAGTTAATGGGGGATCCCTTGGTTTCTTCCCAGGTTTCTTAGAGCAGTACTCTTTGAGAGTTTTTGCATATATGCGTACATCCCTCATAGCCTATAATAGGGGTATTTTAACAAAGAGATTTTTTAATTTCACCAAGAAATCAAACTCTGCTTTAGGGTTTGGTTTATCCCAGATCAATCTTTCAGTATATGGATGAGAAGTTGAATGACCCTGATTAGGAATAGATTGGGTAGGTGTCTGATTTGTTATGTTTTGGTCTGGGTTATCCCCAACTGTCCTATGTTCTGGTTCTGTAACTTCACTGTCAATCTGTTATATAACAATAGGTGAAGTGGGAGCATTTACTACCTACCTAGATCGTAAGTTTATTTCGTTAAGTCCGGTAGTGGAAATGCTATAAGATGGAAGGTTAAGAATATATGTTTTTTGGACTCCTTTATTATTAGGATTCGAATAGGGCTGGATAGCAAGCTGGGGTCGAAGGCTTGGGTTACCAGGAGGTACATTAGAGGGCAACTGAAGTTGTCGTTGAGGCATAGATTGAGCAAACTGGCCAGTAGGAGAGGGTCCACGCTAGCTCTGATTCCATGAAGGATTTGAACTAGCTTGGGAAACCCATTGTTGCCAAGGGAGGTATTGATATTGAGACCACATAGATGAAAATGGTGCAGAATGGGGACCCATATTAAAATTATTAAAATAATGGGATGGGTCCTGAAACATACCTGGATTCATTGTTGGTGGTCGAGGTTTCCATGGCTTTTTCGGCCCCATGAAGTACAGCTGGTCTACCACATTTTCTTCATTTTCTCCTTGAAAAACTGCCTTTAGTCCGAGAAAAGAAGGACACGAGTTGGTCACATGAGTCTATTCACATATTTCACAGGCTTTCATTGTGTTTAATGGGCATTCTTTCAAGGGATGATTCTTTCGGCACTGTGGGCATAATATATCCATAGTCTTCTCAAACTCTATCTGTTTATGTTTTTCTTGCAGAGTGTCCATCTGGGTGGATAATGTGCTCAAGGTATCATTCCTTATATTATCCAGTAGGTTTCCAATTTCATCCTTTGTAACCCCTCCACTAGAAGTCCTTAATGACTGAATTTCTTGTCCGCTCCTTACAGCCCCTCGTGAACACTGAATGCAATGGTCACATATTGTGTCGAAGTCTTCTTTTCAAATATCCCCCTTTCCTACTATGCTTAGGAACTGCAAAGAATATTCTCTAAGGGCCCGGAGAAGAATAATCTTCAGAATGTCCTTATCCAGGTCACTATGGCCTGACCTCTACAATATGTATTTGAATTGTTCCACGCAGTCTTCCATGTTCTCATCTTCTTTTTGTAAAAATCTGAAGATTTCCTCCTTAATTTCATGGGATTTATAGTAATCTTGGTATTTCTCCAAAAAGGTTTCTTTCATCCCTTCCCATGAGGTAATAATTCTCCCTCCTAAACCCATGAACCATCGCAGGGCTATCCCTTTTAGGGTAGCAGGGAATATTTCTAGTTTCTGAGCATCTGAGATATAATCATACCCTTCACAGACAATTTCAAACTCGAAGAGGAATGTATCAGGGTCTTCCGAAGAAATCCCATGAAAATTAGGCAGAGTTGTTAAAGGGATGGGTTTCATCAGTACATCACCTATAATGTTTCTAATTGGAAAATCAATAGAAGAACTTGCAGGTGCCATAAATATCCTCTAATACTCACCTAGAATTTCAACTAGTTCTGCGACTGGTACTTAGGGTGATTCAACTATAGGAGGTTTCACCGCACTCCGCTAGTCTCTTACTGATGTAAAATCCTTTACGAACTCTCTTTCCAAATTAGAGTTGCTTAATTCGGCTGCAGGAGGTTTCACAACACTCCCTTGGTCTCTTGGTGATGAAAACCCTTTCGGAGGTTCTTCTTCCCAATTAAAATTGCTCAGTTCTTCTGACCCTCTGCTTGTTATTTCTTCCCCTTCTACTAACAGCAGGGATATATCCTCCATCGGTACCCTATTTGTTACTTCTTCCATCGTTGAAAGAATTTCCTCTGGTACCATGGCTGGGGCTAGTTGTTCGACCGATTGCCCTTTGAACCTCGTTTGAACCCTTACCCTGAGAGCAGCACGAGAGGATGCTTCAGATTTAGCCTTTTCGATGATCTCCAGAATATACATCTTCCTTCCCAAATCCTTTCCTTTCTTTGGGGGTCTTCCTCTGCCCCTCTTATTCAGATATTTGTTCATAAAATTGGTGATAGGAATTCATCAAAGTAACAAAAAGTTCTCAGGACCCAGAGTAGGACAGATAGCTTCCTCCCCGGGCCGAGAGAATAGGTTCAAAACAGAAAATGAAATAAACAAAAAAGAAAATCAAAGATCAGGACATGAAGTAGGGCAATGAAATACCCTCCTAGGACAAGAAGTTAGCCCTTTTAGAAAATAATCAAAAAGCAGAAAAGAAAAACTGAAAACTATGCTCAAGACTTAGAGTAGGGTAACAAATTTCCTCCCTAAGGCGAGAGATCAGTCTTAATAAAAGAAAACAAAGCAAAGGAAAAACAACACACTGTGCTCAGGACTTGAAGAAAGGTAATAGATACCTTCCCCAAGACGAGATAAAAATTTAAGGAAAACTGTAAAAAGCAGAAAAACGCAGAACACTACGCTCAGGACTTGAAGTAGGGCAATAAATTCCCTCCCCAAGACGAGAGATTGACCCTTAGATCAATTTCAGATCGTGTTCTTGCACCTTGATAGCCTTCCCCAACAACGATGCCAAAATGTTGGTGTTCGGATGTGAACAATATTCAAACCATTTTTCCACATAAATTATAAACCTGAGGGCGTTAGTTATTTCAAAAATAACGACACGGTATATGCAAGATAAATCACATAACCTGTTGCTAGATCACAAGTTTAATCAATGGACACACAAACTACTGTAACAACAATTGAAATAGATTGTAGAATTAAAAGGCATTCACAATAATTTAGGAATTATACTGGAACAATAGTAACAAAACCAAATAAACTTGAAACCAATGAAAATAAAGGTAACACAACACCTTATCAGAAGAGTGGACCCAACTCTCTTCTCAAGGTTGTAGCAAGCTCACAAATTACAGGTGAAACAACAAAGTGTTGTGCATTTGATTAATTGAAAAATATACTATTACAAAATCTGTATGTAATGGGCTTAACCCCGACTCACAACCAGTAGGCCCTCTTTATACAAATGTTAAGGAAATTGTAGATTTCCTCCAACAACTACATATCTACAATTATACAATTTTTTGCAACAACAATCTAATTTCAAAAAAGGAAACCATGAAAAAGCATAAAATGTTGCTGGGGTGAAACGGAGTCTGTTGCGTTGTAGCAGCAAGTGAAGGTAACGCTGGAAATTAGGAGCTACTCCACGACTCACAGCTGTAACCTTCTTTCTTTTGCCGAATCTGTAAAAATATCGGAGTTAACATTTGCAAAAGGTATTACTTCATTAATCAAATATCCCATGTAAAATAAGAGAAAGGGGTTTACCTTGTGCGTTTAAGAATAATAATGATACAAAGAGATGGAAAGGTGGGTGAAAATGAGAGAGAAAAGTATACAAATCCGGTACCTAACAACTACCTAATCAAAATTTTCCTTGATTCTCCTTTGATTTCCTTTGCTTCATTTTCCTTCCTTTCTCTAATGCCAAAGTGCACCAACAATTCTCTAAGTGTGTAAGAGTAGAGAGAACTCTGAGCTAAAATGGAAAATATGTTCAACTAACAAAAGTTAAACCGAAAATGAGGCCTCTAGACTTTTTATCATTGAGGCCTCTATTTTCTTCATTTTCCTCTATTTTTCCATCAATTTCCTTCTCATGCAAACTTGTGACATTTGATCTTCCTTTTCTCCTATTTTACTTTATTTTCATAAATAAACACCAATTAATGTATCTTTGCATTTTCAAAGCCTTTCCCAATTCCTTTGCCAATTTCCTTAGCCATAATAAACCTAAAGTGATACCACTAGGATGTTTTTCTCAATATTCAACTTGGAATACATGTCTCATGACCTTGGTCTTATTTTTTCACTTTATTAACTTTATTACATGAATTTTTAACCTGGGGTTGTTACAGATTTGATGAGGTAGGATAATGGTTTGTACTGAGGAATGTGTTCGTTGCATTGAAGGAAGGAAGATTAGATAGGAAATATTTGGAAGACTTTTTCTTCGACATTGGTTATTTCTTTGGAATTTCAATCCATCATAATTTGTTTGAAGGTCCAAATACAGTGACTTTATTTTTTGTATTGGCCCCTAGAGGAAGGACATATTATATGTGAGGTTATTTGTGTGGTTCTATCTATATTGGTATGCCCTTATGATTCTTGGTTCTTTTGGAGTCTTGTTGCAATATGATTGTCAAATTTCTCAGTTTTGGGTAAATTCTCTTTGATTTATTTTAAGCCCTAACTCCTCACTATTCATGTTCCTCAACTTTGAAAATCTCTCGTTATTTGACATTATCTATGAAAAAATGGACTTCCTATAAAGTTCTATAACCAATTATTTATTTCGCTCATTTCTCGTATGCTCTACTCAGAGCCTTGTGATGCATCACACAAGCATGCGTATTATTATTTTCTTAGGTTTGTTGTTCAAACAGATTATAAGGAAGCATAGGAATCCAAAAGGGCCTTAAGAAGGCATGAGGAGTCAATAAATGTAATATATCTTCTCTTTTTTCAATTGCCTTCAAGGTCCACAAAATTGAACATGAGTGCAGTTTACAAATTTATTTATGAACACCCTTATACAACAAAAGCAGGAAATTGATGAATTAGAGATTCAGTGTAACATCTTGAAGAACATAGTTATCAGTTAAGCAACCTCTAATCATAATATATCCACAAAATATAGTTAGACAAGTCTGAAAGATGAAAACACAATGCATCAAATGCAAAAGTATATGGACATTAAGAATCAAAACTCCCTTCCTCGCTAGTCATTAATAGAAAGAAACTAATATTCATCATAATTTTTTATAATTTATAGGTTTAATAAAACCATTAGAATAGTATAAGTTTTTGCTATATAATATACATGGATTTTTTTTTGAAAAAATCATTAGGATATGATAAGTGTAAATTTTTGCAAATTTTGGTTTATAGTTTTTGAAAGTCCTTATTCATGTATTTTTTACTTTTTTCTACCATAATTAAAATACAATTTTGATTTTTCATTAAATTCATTTTTGAAATGATACAAATAAAAAATATTTATATATCTAATTTATTTATAAAAATTATTAAAATAATATATATATGTGAAATTTTTTCAACATTTATTTTATTATTAATAAATTAATAAATTATTTGATATTATTTAAAAAAATTAATAATAATGAATAATGTTATTTTATAATTTAAACCATTCAACTTATTATTTGGAAATTATCACACCATTTATTAATATTATTATACTAATTCTAATAATGTTATTATTTTGGCCCATCCGACACAATGTATTTGACTCGTGATCTATAATTATCCATGATTTTGCATCCTTTTTCTCAAATGTTGAGTGGAAGATCTTTGTAAAAATCAAAGGCTTGGGATTCTAGGTTATTAATATTTATTTTAACAACTTTAATATGAAATTAGTGGCTTCGGTTTTAGTTATAACATAGCGGAAGTTTATCATGATTAAATGAGATGATTTTTTTAATTATATGAAAACTAACATTTATAAAAATATCTTTGTTCAATGTTTAAGTGAAAATATGAAATATTGTGGTTTTATATATAATTCACCATGCAATATGTTAAAATGTTGTAAGTTTAAGGGAAGCACCTTTAGGTTGTAGATTGGTTACATTATGATTTTATGTGTAAGTATATCTTTATCATATATTAATTATATGAGAAAATATTATACTACATGTAGCATTTATATGTTAAAGTGTTGTAATTTTAGGGGGTACTTTTATGTTGTAGATTGGTTGAATTATGATTTTATGCGGAAGTGTGCATTTATTATATATTATATGGGGAAGTGGGCATTTATTATATATTAATTGTTTTATAGGGAATATTGTGATATTTTATGTGATATTTTTTTACTATATGGAATAATATAATGTTATATGTGGGGATATTTATTGAGTGGTTGTGAGTTGTTAGGGTTTTTTAGGGCTTGAACTGTCGATTTATGTTAATATTGCATTGGTCTTGCACTTAATCCATTTGGTGCGGCGTGAGAGTACCCACGGCAAGTCCCTCGAAGTGGGGTACAAACCCATTTTTCAATAATGTGGTCATAGGGGATGGGGGTATTGGTTCAAGTCACCAAATTCAAACACCCCATCAATCATCTTTAGGCCCAAGTCTTGTAGATAGAAGCAAAGATGATCTTCCACTATGAGTGAATTGGAAAAACAATATACAAGCGAGACGCCTCCCTAAGGCAGTCAAGGATACGAAATATGAAGTAAAATAAAAAAAAATTGAGAGCCACATCCAACATATGAAATATCACACCTTAATAAGCAAGTTAATCAACATTTGTCCAATGGAAAAAACATTGGTTGGATGGATCCAACAAAATTGGCAGTTGAAGCGACACATTAATCTTGAGTTAGGAGAAAAGCATCTCTTTATGTAATTTCTTTTTTCTAATTTAGGAGACAAAAATAATGTATTTGAAAATCATGGCTATTTGTGAAATTCTAGCAAGAAAGGTACAAGCTTGAAAAGGAAAAAATCCAACCAGCCCCAATTTGGGTTCACCTATTTTCTCTTCCAAAATAATTTTGGGTGGAGAAAATCTTAAAAGGTATTGGAAACACGATCAGAGATTTTTTTAAAATAAGCAAAGCGACCAAGTGAGGAAGCTACACCTCACATGTGAGGATATGTTTGTATATGAATATCTCCCAACCACCGCTGGAATCAATCGAAATATCCTACCATGATGAGGTTTTGAAATGACCTCTGGATTACCATCATGTACCATTCAAATTCAACATATGCCATGATTATGACCATCTCTTTAGGGATTTTCCATTGAATATCACAAACGAAACAAAATAAAATTAGAAGAAATTGGATCATGAGAAAGTCCAACCTCATCAGAAAAACCCTTAAGCACAAAATGTGGAAACACTAGACAAGCCCCTTTAGTCCAAAAATCATTATGATTTGTTTATCAGAGAGGAGAGGGAAATTCCAAATTAGATACGTCCTTAAGAAGCATATCATAACATGCAATGGAAAACCATTGGTGGAAGTTCATAAGAGAAAAGTGCTAGAGGAATCCACAAAGAATGAACTAGTATAGGGAATTGATATGTGAGAGGAACAAAGACTAGGGAATTTGATGGGTTGAAGAACATGGATATGGATGAAATCACACTCTCAAACCTCATTGAATAATGGATAGCTAAGGACCGAGAAAAGATACTAGATCATATCGACATATTTACGGTTAAAAAAAAGGGAATATGAGTTCAAAGGGAGCAATCTCATCCCCAACAAGGCTTGGCATCCAAACACAAATATGCAAAGATACTCCCAAGCATGAAAAGGAAAGGAAAAAGGGAGTCAAAATGAGAGATGGAGATGCTCTTATCAATTATATACAAGTGACTCTCTTAATACAAGTTTTTTATTCTACCCAACATTCTTGCCAATGGGATAATTGTGTGCAATATAAGAGGCCTTAAATGTAGAGTCAAAAAAGGATTCTCAAAGAGAATCCATAGGGAAATCCCTACAATAGTAATGTTACAGGAGAATAAATCTGATAGTAATAAATCAACTCAATAGCCTCTAAGTGTTAGATAGTATTTCAAACCATAACACTAGATTTTGAAAGGAAATCAAGGGAATGAGTTATCTTACAGAATCCAAAAAAAAAGAAATTTACGAATTAGATGGCTACCCTGAAGCTAATATCTAGTAGTTTCCACTACTTAGGATCAAAATAAATAGGATGTATAACAACACTATATGGGCCAAATATGGTGAACATAAGGGCACACTTTCTTACAAACTTGGATAGCATCAGAGAGCTTCACCAAGATAAGCTATGGATTCTAGGAGGAGATTTCAACATGGTGACATCACTGGAGGAAAAAAAGGGAGGTATTTATTTCTTAGACACAGACTCCAAAAAATTGAAACATATGATGTAACAAATGAAGTTGGTCGATGTGGAAATAATTAATGTAGGCACCTGGAACAATTTTCATGGTGGTAAGAACCAAATAGCCTCATGCTTTGATAGAGTTTTAATCTCAGAATATCTCTTAGAATTGGATGTCTTATTGGAAGCATATATTATTCCTTGTATAGATTTAGATCACTAGCCAATCTATTTAGAAATAAATATCAAAGTTTCCCCTAAAAACAGGTCTTTCAAATTTGAGATTTTATGGCATAAGGATCCATTCTTCCTTGAGAATGAAAAGGTGCGGTGGAAATAAATTCAATTCCAGGATCCCTCTAATATGGCCAAGTTTCAACAAAATCTCAAGATTCCTAAGTCAAAAATAAAAAAATGGAACAAAGAGGATTTTGGAAATATTTTCCAAGAAAAACAACAACAAGAGATATAGACATAAGAGGTGCAGGAACAAATAATTTTGGAAAGAGGAAATGAAGATTTGGATGCAAAAGATAGAAAAATAGTCACAAAAATAGAGGATAGAAGGCAACGAGAGGAATAAAATATGGAGGAATAAAATCAAGAATCCAAGAGGTTTAATAAGGGGATAAGAACACAAATTTTTTACATAAATTGATGGTCAAACACTAACATCATAATAGGATTTTTTCACTCAAAGATGATGTATGGAAAAAACTCATAGATTACAATGAGATGGAGTAAGAATTGATTCGATATTGTGGATTTCTTTTAGCTGAACCAAATAAAATTCAATGGAGACCAGTTTAGAAGGTCATGGAAAACATCCCAACATTGGTTTAACTAGATCATAATGATGCCTTAATGTGATAGGTATCCTACACTAAAGTCAAAGATATGGTAATGTTCATGTAAAAAATAAAAGTATAGGCTTTTGAGGGGTTCACCACAAATTTTCTCCAAGCTTGTTGGCACTTCCTTGGCAAAGAAATCCTTGACCTAGTTGATGAATCTCACAATACATGCTCTTTATTCCATGCCTTAAACTCCATTCTATTAGCACTAACATCTAGGTTTGTTAAGCCCCAGGATCCCAGTATATTCAAAGCAATATCCTTAAGCAATGTGATATATAATATTTTTTTTTAAGTAATTGATCTATAAACTGTCATGGATATTCCACTGAATAGTTCATCACATCAGATTTGATAAAATTGTATTTAAGATATGAAATTATACATTATTGCAAATTTATTAATTTTATGGATCTGTAGATTTATACTTAATAGTGCATGCATGTAAATTAAAATTATGTAGAAAATAGATTACGAAAAAATAAAAGTGCACACACAGATAAGACATAAGAATGCTATGGGAAACACTTTCGGGAGAAAACTCAACTAGAAGGTGAGGTTGCTTTTCTCTCTTTCTCTATATGGAAATATGGTTACAGGTACAAATAAGTATGGCTTCTAGCTCGTGGGCTGCTACAGTGGACAAATCATCTCTTCCCGCTCTATCTCCCATCCATCTTAGCTATTTTTTCTCAACTATGGAACAAATGCACTCGAAAGAATGAAATCCCTTTTCCTCCTAGTCGCTCGATTATAACACGACCCAATAGCCTACTGGTGGTTAGGTTTGACTACCTCAACTCTTAAATAGAATTAAAATATGGACTCTTCAAGAGTATTCTACATCATAATCATGTGGATAACCCATTTTAATGAAAATTGGGGTTTGATGTGGCATCCTCTAGAATTATGGTGGTGAGAACAGGGAGGTCAACTTTTGAGTGGCATAACTTTCACATACAGACTCTAATTGGTGTGCTTCTTATGCTTTTGGAAATATATCTATGTAGAATAGCATTGAAAGGTGCTACAATAAAGAAAAAAAAATCCCCAAAAATTTTCATTTCATGCGTCAAAACACTCCCGAAAAATTTCAGACCGTGTTTTACCAAACCAGGACCCCCCAGTAAAAATGGTCCCATGAGCTAATTCCTCCACTTTTTCCACTCTAAAATCATAGAGATGGATGAAAAAAATATAATGATCCAAACAGTATCACACCTCCCCATTTATGGAGGCTTTTGGTCCCTAAAAGTGTCTACTAGATGAGGAACGTTTTCCTCCACCTTCTGTCTGGTGTACCATTTAGCTTTTCTTGTAATTTGTCCTTTTAACCCAATCTACTAGAGGTCATTGGTGGAATTATGATGCATGTGTTGTCCTTTATGGCAACCCACTTGTAAAATACCAATTATATGATAACTGGATGAGTTCAGAGGTGACAAAGTGATGGAATAGAATGATAAAAATTTGGGACAGAGGTTTGCAGATCAGAATAAAAATATGGATAAAGATAAATAATTGAAGATCTATATGCGAGATATTGAAGGAAAAGCCACATATACACATTGGTATGAAGAAAAAAAGTCGTGTATGTGCTAGCGCACTAATTTTATAATACCATGGGTCTTTACCATGGTATTAGCCCACAATATTGAGTGTAGTAATGGTTATTTGATCCCATATAAGAATATCATCGACACTTGTGTGGTTTTTGGCTCATGGTATTAGCTAAGGCTCAAACTATATAAGGAGGTGAAAATCAAAGTGCTAAGCGTGCATGAGTAATGTTAATGAATGATTACTTCAATCTGAAGTATATTTTCATGATATTGGCTCTAGTTGATTAATAGATATGATATAATGATGCACTCATGAATACAATGATGGATCAGGATCTGTAGACTTGAAATGACTATGTATTTGCATGATTTTTTTATGAGTTGTTTAGATCTGTGTTCTGGCACATGTTTGTTGCAGTGAAGGGTATGATCTAAGTAAGTTTGAAGTTATGAAGTATTGTGCAGTCTTGAATTATTTATAAATCTATACGCGGGTTTGACACGAGGAGGGCGTGTATACACACAAGGTTGGTTTTGCAGAGGCACATATATATTCAATAAAAATATTGAGATCTATACACAATTTCGTTTTGGGATAACTGTGTTCATACATGAATAAGTCTTCTAGAAGGCACGTATGTAAGCCAGGGGCTTTACTGAAGAATGTTGAAGAAAAATTTCGATCAGTTTTTCTATGTTTGTGATGTCTTTCAATGATGTCTTCATATAGATCTGGGTTGGTTCAATATTGATTATGCTGCTAGTTGATTGTAATTAAAGATCAATGATTGGTTGGTTGAAAAATTATTGATGTTACTTGAGGGTTTTGTTAGCTGACAAAATATTTTAGAATATTTTTGGTCAAATATGTGACTGAGTCAGAATTCTAAATTTTTTATATTAATATATATACACAGGTTTCACCAAATAAAAGTGCGTATGCACGTAGGTTTCATTAGAAATAGTAGCATATATAATTTAGCATAAAAATGATCAGGTTTAAAGTTTATTTTGTGTGATGATGTAGTATTCTATGTTCAAAACTATGGTCTAGTTACAGTGATCTCATTATTCTGTTTGAATTGGGTTGATGTTTAATTCAGTTGATCTACAAATTGTGATGTGTTAAATCTCTTAGATCTAATGTGAAAATTTATGAAACATGGTACGCGGTGGTGTTGAGGGTTGGAGACTCAGTGAGGAAGTTGAAGCTTCATGCCAATAAGAGCTGGTGATTAGATTAGGGGATTGTAGTTCCTGTTGGCCACCTATAAAAAAATTTCTATAAAAAGGTGGCCAAAACATTGTTTAGCCTTCAAGGAACCGTTTCATTGCAGAAATGTTATCTCTTGAAGCCTCTTCAAGACATCATCTCATCTATCCAAAATTTCACTGTTGTTTCCCTTCAGGAATCAGAAATTCTGCTAAAAATTCCATGAGAAATACTGCTGCAAAATCCCCTTTTCTCCCCTTCCTTCACTCAGAATCTAACCTTCATTTTTACTCTCTTTTTCCCCATCAAAATCCCTCAATTTCATATTTTTCCTCATTTCCCCTTCATATAATCCACCTTGCATAGTTTAAAACTCCTTTTTAGACTATATCAAAACCCCGTTGACAATTAGCCCTCTGTTCTATCTCCTTCGGTCATATCATCTCCCATGTGCCCTACGGCCCCACAATCGAGCGCCAAGCCATTTTTAATATTAATTATTTCCGCCCAAAGTTTAAAACCTTGGTTTATATTAAAAATCATCGGTTTTGTTATTTTGTAAATTTTTCGCTGGTTCAAAGTTTCAGCCAATCTCCACCGTCGATCTGATCTGCATATCGACAGTGTGGATTCCATTAGCCCGGTGGTCCCCGCCGTCCACTAACCGATTGCAGAAACCGACGGTATCCATCGCACCGCCTTTGGGGCAAGGGTGTTTTTTTCCCGATCGGTAGCGATTCCATACGCTGGCCGACACATGTCCCGTGTACTATTTGAAAACCTCCCCCCCATTGCGCATTAAAGTTCGGCAACAGACCCCGCATGATATTGACGTGCACCGTTCGATCCGAGGTCGCTCATCGGACGGTGGTCGCTCGCTGGAGATGCACACGCGATAATTTAGGGTACAACACAACGGTAATAGCTTCCCCGCTGTCGATCTGATCTGTAGATCGACGGCCCAAATTTCATCACTCAATCTCTCTGTTTGACTTTCCACCTATGCTCTCGACCGTCGATCTCTGCGCGATCGACGGATCTGATTTAATTTTCTTTTCCGCCTTGCCATTCACTCCTCACGATCAATCTCGACCGTTGGATGATGCCATCCAACGGCTATGCTCCCTCCACATGCCTTCTAAAGCAGTCAAGCTATATATGCAGGATTTTTTAATAGTTTTTCGTCTTTTTGCAGGGTTTAAATGGTTTTTTCCATCATGTTAAAGAAAAATTCATAGGTCAAGGGTGACGATCCTCCCACCTGCGATTCACCACAAAATCACTTCCAGGGTTTTAAATTCGCATTTTATCAATGAATTCATGAGGCATTGATGCCATTCGACCCCTATATAGCCCTGCACACCAGAAAACACAGTTAATCGAGCACCGATCAAAGAGTATCAGCGTCGAAGACAGAACACACCAGAAAAAGGAGATTGAAGTCCTAAAACACAGTTCTCAAGTAAATTAAAGGTGTTTAAGGAAAGACAAAGACATCTTTCAAGCCGAGAAAGCTTCCACCACCATCAGCCAAGGCCAATTGAACCCTCTCCAACTCCTTAAGACACCTAAAGCCTCACAGAAATCAAAGAAAGCTTAGTCATTACCTGAACAAGAGGTGTTTACCTGAAGACAGCTGAAAAATTAATACAAATCAAAGAATATTATCTCTAATTGTCGGCAGAACCATTTTAGAAGATTAAGAACAGTTCAGAAGCACATCTTTCGATCATTATGCCTCAAAAGGCAGGAACCGAGGTTATGGAGTAGAGTTAGAAATGATTTCATAATTAATGATATTTCATCCTTGGGAAATCCTCCCACTCCCTCATTTATCTATAAATACCTCTGTAGAACATAAGAAAATGTTGGTCTCTGGACATCTAAATGCATGTAATGTTTTCTGAAGCTACTGATGCACTGTGTTCAATTTGAAGATAAATAAGCTGATATGAGAAGTTTGAAGTTGTAGAGACCCTCCGGGCTTGTTGATTGTAACTGGTTTGAACATCAAATACAAGCTGCTGATTTATGGGATCCTGATTTGTGTCAATGGTGATTTGTTCCTCACTGTCAATTGTTATTTTCTTTAAGGTTTCACTCTGTTCATTTTCTCTGATAAGGAACAACAAACATAGAGCTAGGACTTACTCTCACTAGTACCCTACTCTTACTGAAAGCTTTATTTTCTATGTATTTCTCTTGTTAATACTGAGTATATTAAAGCAGGTTGGTTTCAAAGAACTTGCCTGATCTAGATTGCTCATTATGATGATCATCAGTGTTTTCCTTTAGAATATGATGAAAGCATGTTGATTTCAAAGTACTCACCTGATCTTAAGTTGTTCTAACTGTTTTTGAATGTTTTTTGACTTCTTTAGAATATGCTAAAAGCAGGTTGGTTTCAAAGTATTCACCTGATCTTAAGCTGTTCTAACTGTTTTTGAATGTTTTTTGACTGAAAGTACTTCAAAGCAGGCTAGTTTAAAAGCACTTACCTGATCTCAGAATGCTTTTATATTTTATTTCTCTAAACTGAAATTACTTCAATGCAGGCTAGTTTAAAAGTACTTAACTAATCACAAAATTCTGTTATGTTTTGTCTCTCTAAGCACATGTTGAAAGAAAGATAGTTTAAAATCACTTACTTGATCTTAGACTGTGCATTGTTCTTCATTTTGTTTTGTTCTCCACTTCCTATCTGTTTCACTCCATAAATCACCTTAAGATATCCTTTGACATAAGTGACTTGCCCCATGGATCCTTCTTGAACCTTCCTGTCCAATTAAAATCCTCCTATGACTCCATAGCCCAATGGGTTAAAACTATCTTTGCCTTTTTTGTCAGTCGAATCATTCCTTCACATGCATACATCTTCACCCTTCATTTTGAACTTCCTTCACCTTCATCATGTCTTTGCCCAACCAAAACAAACAAAACAAAACTCATGCTCTTCATAATTAGCCTAATACCACATTTTAGGCTTTAAATATCACATCTTTAAACTCATTTATAGAGAGATCCCTCTCTAGATTCAGGAGGGCTAGATCCTTGAATCCCAAAGCGGTTTGATGTTACCCCTGTAGTTTGAATTTTCCAATCTTGCTAATTATAGAGATCCTAACATAATGGCGACTCCGCTGGGGAAGAAATCTGAGAGTCTATAATTGCTAAATACTTGGTCTTGTGTCCCATTGTCATTGCCAACATAATGGCGACTCCACTGGAAAATTTTTGAGTTCATAGTTGCTTGGCCAGATTTTATAGACTCTTTAGTTTCCATACAACCACAAAAACTCAGAAAAACCCAAAAATATTTCAGATTGGAATTAAATAAACATGGTGGTGGACCATAAAACCTTTTACCTCCAAAAGAGCTAAAAAATTCCACCTGGCGACTCCACACTCTGAAACTCCCAGAAGACCAAATGACTCCACTGGTAGAAGACCTTGAACTGATTGAACAGACACAATGACCTCTTTCTTTATTTACAAACACGATTCCAAGAATACAACGAAGATATGCCCCAATGAGTAGATATCATATCCCTGGGTTTCCACATAAGATGCCCCAGGTGAATTGGGATGAAAACCTGCCTGTTTTTCAAGGTGAAAAATTTGATGACCCTCTATTACATCTCATCAAATTTCATATACATGTGTGGAGGTTGAAAGTTGAATGGCATGAAGACTTCCTAATGAAAATGTTCATGTTAACATTAGAAGAAAAATCTAGGGATTGGTATGAATTCTTAAGATCCAGTAGTTTGTTTTCTTTAAGAGACCTTGAATATGTGTTCTATCAGAACTATAAAGAAAACACTACATCATTATCATTGGGTGAAATGTATTATGATCCATCACAAAACATCACCCAACACATTATAGATAATGAGGAAGCTTTGGAAGAGATGCATCCTGAAGATCTTTTAACAACCATTCATGAGTTCAATATCCTATTGAAAAATTTTAAGAACATAGATGAATCAGTTGAGGAAGAGATGATCCAAGAAATAATGGACATTCCTCAAGATATCCCTGAAAACTCAAATATTGGTTCATCATCTCTTATAGCCGAGGCTCAAGAAGACATCCAGCCTCAAAATCAGTCTTCGCAAGAGACAGAGAACTGTTGTACTTCTGTTCAAAAGAACATGGAAACATCTTCCCCTTTGACAGAGAAGGAAATAGATCAGACTATTTATAAACAGTCAACCTCTGAAACTTTCTGCAAAACAAACACTCTTGCCCAATCACATAGAGAACTTTGTTGTACAGATTTAGAAAGTTCTTTTGTGGATCATAATGAAGAAGGACCTGTTGATAACCCAGTATGTTTTATTGGTAGCATTACTTATATTAATGATTCTCCTAACTTTGATCTATCTAGTGATGATGCTTCCCAAACAAAGATTAATTTTACAGGATCATCATTAGCAGATTTTTGGGAGTAAGATCAATTCCTTCAAAGAAGTAATGAGTGAGTGCGGACTATTTATGATACTGATGATGAAAGTTTTCAAAGTCTAGAAGTGAGTCAAGATCCATTCGATATTTGCTATGCTTCATTTCAGTTCATTAGTAATAATTTTCATATGATTGGGACTCAGCAGTCTTTCGGCTCAAAGGATGAGGAAGAAAGAAACAAAGAAAATTTTGAACAAGAGGAAACCATTGAATACACCCCCACTCAAGAATATAATAACCTCTTCACAGAGTTCAGCCCACTGAATCCAAGCATACCAGGGCTACAAGAGGACAACACTGCCAAATATGATGAGTCCTCCAGTTTAGATGATGATGAAGAAGAGGGAGAGAAACAAATACAAGACTATCCTACTGTGGATATACTCTCTTTTCAAGAAGAAACTTCTCCTATCATTGATATCAATCTATCATTCAAAGAACCTGAATTTATATCAGAAGCAAACATAAATTTAGGGAAAGAAGATATTTCACTGTTTGCTATTATGCAGGTTCAGGATGACGATACTTCCAAGCTACATATTGAAGAGATAGTCCTCAAAGCTGATGTCTTGGAAGTAGATAATCTACCAATTGTGGAGGACCAAAAGGAAGAGAACCTTCATCTTTTCTTTGTTGATCCTATGGAAGAATGTGTGGAAATCCTAACTGGCTCAAATTATCATGCAGTGATCCTTTGCAAGAGCCAGAGACATGAAAAGTTGTCACCTTCTGTGATCGCCTTGATATTGAAGGTTAATCTTCAATATGTTCTATGGATACCTCTGACAAGCAGCCAAAGTTTCTACTTCTTCTTGACATTACACAGCTGGCTGCATTGGCATTTTTGTATCATATGATAAATGTAAATACTCCATGTTTAGAATAGGTTAGATAGGAATGTCAATAAAGCTCAGTTCTGAGCATGTAGATTAGTTGTTGTTTTCTGCTTTGAAGAAAAATAAAAAATTCAAAAATACAAAAACAGAGAAAAGAAAGAAAAGAGGGCAGATTGTGAAAACAAGAAAGGTATAGCCCCATACCAAAAAAGAGAAACAAATTCTGAAAGTGTGCAAGCTCAAATGCCACTCCTGAAGAACACACTTCTAGTTAGTCAAACTATCTAATATTGACTAATTAGCTTTAAATTTTCTGCTGATAGGATAGTGAATTTGATTTTCCAAACTGTTTAAACTTGGCTTATCAGTAGATAGATTAGGTTAGAAATTAAAGGTTCAAACCTGCTCAAAACCTGAACCTAAGTTTCCAAAGAGAGATGACTCAAATCTGTTTTATTTTTTGAGTCAAAAAGATGTAAATCTGGTTCTAATTAGCTCAAAATCTGAACCAGAGAACAAAGGAGGAACAACTCAAACAAAAGTCAAAACAGAGCTGTTAAAAATATGAAGGAAGTTCTTTCAAATTTCCGATCTCCAGCCTTCCATTTTTTGTTTTAAATTGTGTGCAAAATAATGTCTATGTGCAGTTTTTTCTTATGCCATAGACCGACATCAAGTTAGACTGTTCAATCTTGACTTGAAAGCTTTTCAATTTATGTTTTAAAATTTAGAGAATAAATTCTGTTGGACAGTTTAATCCCAACAAATAGTATATTAGGTAGAGAATCATATGGAATCAACTGTTTAATCTGAGACCATGGAGAAATAAGGAGTAGAAATAGATTAGATTTCCTGTTTACAAAAGAAATAAATGTTGTAAAGAGTTTTCCAGTTCAAGTGCACTCTAAAATGAAGAAAAATGTTAGATCAGTAGGATTGGGTAGGTAGAAAGCTTGTTGATGAAGATCCATTGTTTTCCATAGCTTCTAATATGTTTTCAGGAAAAAGAAGAGCATCTCAGCAAAGAAGGAAGCCCAATGGATGAAGCACTGAATCAACCTCCCAGAGAATGCAATTCTGAAGTTCTTGATGCCTTCAAGAAGGCACCATCCCCAAGTGGAGCCACTGTTGGCCACCTATAAAATTTGTTCTATCAAAAGGTGGCCAAAACATTGTTTAGCATTCAAGGAACCGTTTCATTGTAGAAATGTTATCTCTTGAAGCCTCTTCAAGACATCATCTCATCTATCCAAAATTTCATTGTTGTTTCCCTTCAGGACTCAGAAATTCTGCTAAAAATTCCATGAGAAAGACTGCTGCAAAATCCCCTTTTCTCCCCTTCCTTCACTCAGAATCTAGCCTTCATTTTTACTCTCTTTTTCCCCATCAAAATCCCTCATTTTCATATTTTTCCTCATTTCCCCTTCATATAACCCACCTTACATAGTTTAAAACTCCTTTTTAGACTATATCAAAACCCCGTTGACGATTAGCCCTGTTCTATCTCCTTCGGTCATATCATCTCCCATGTGCCCCACGGCCCCGCAATCGGGCGCCAAGCCATTTTTAATATTAATTATTTCCGCCCAAAGTTTAAAACCTTGGTTTATATTAAAAATCGTCGGTTTTGTTATTTTGTAAATTTTCCGCCGGTTCAAAGTTTCAGCTGATATCCACCATCGATCTGATCTGCAGATCGACGGTGCAGATTCCATCAGCCTGGTGGTCCCCGCCGTCCACTAACCGATTGCAGAAACCGGCAGTATCCATCGCACCGCCTTTTGGGCAAGGGTTTTTTTTTCCTGATCAGCAGCGATTCCATACGCTGGCCGACGTGTGTCCCATGTACTATTTGAAAACCGCCCCCCCATCGCACATTAAAGTTTGGCAACAGACCCCGCGCGATATTGACGTGCACCGTCCGATCTGAGGCCGCTCATCGGACGGTGGTCGCTGGCTGGAGATGCACACACGATAATTCAGAGTACGACACAGCGGTAACAGTATCCCCATCGTTGATCTAATCTGCAGATCGATGGCCCAAATTTCATCACCCGATCTCTTCGTTTGACTTTCCACCTGCGCTCCCGACCGTCGATCTCTGCGCGATCGACGACTCTGATTTTATTTTCTTTTCCGCCTTGCCATTCACTCCTCACGATCAATCTCGACCGTTGGATGATGCCATCCAACGGCTATGCTCCCTCCACATGCCTTCTAAAGCAGTCACCCTATATATGCAGGATTTTTTAATAGTTTTTCATATTTTTGCAGGTTTTAAATGGTTTTTCCCGTCATGCTGAAGAAAAATTCACAGGTCGAGGGTGACGATCCTCCCACCTACGATTCACCATAAAATCACTTGCAGGGTTTTAAATTCTCATTTTATCAATGAATTCATGAGGCATTGATGCCATTCGACCCCTGTACATCCCTGCACACCAGAAAACACAGTTAATCAAGCACCGATCAAAGAGTATCAGCGTCGAAGATAGAACACACCAGAAAAATGATATTGAAGTCCTAAAACGTAGTTCTCAAGTAAATTCAAGGTGTTTAAGGAAAGAAAAAGACATCTATCAAGTTGAGAAAGCTTCGACCGCTGTCAGCCGAGGCCAATTGAACCCTCTCCAACTCCTTAAAACACCTCCAGCCTCATAGAAATCAAAGGAAGCTTAGTCATTACCTGAACAAGAGGTGTTTACCTGAAGACAGATGAACAATTAATAAAAATCAAAGAATCTTATATTTAATTATCGGCAAAACCATTTTAGAAGATTAAGAATAGTTCAGAAGCACATCTTACGATCATTATGCCTCAAAAGGTAGGAATAGAGGTTATGGAGCAGAGTTAGAAATGATTTCATAATTAATGATATTTCATCCTTGGTAAATCCTCCCACTCCCTCATTTATCTATAAATACCTCTGTAGAACATAAGCAAATGTTGGTCTCTGGACATCTAAATGCATGTAATGTTTTTTGAAGCTACTGATGCACTGTGTGCAATTTTAAGATAAATAAGATGATATGAGAAGTTTGAAGTTGTAGAGACCCTTCAGTCTTACTAATTGTAACTGGTTTGAACATCAAATACAAGCTGCTGATTTATGGGATCCTGATTTGTGTCAATGGTGATTTGTTCCTCACTGTCAATTGTTATTTTCTTTAAGGTTTCACTCTGTTCATTTTCTCTGATAAGGAATAGCAAACATAGAGCTAGGACTTACTCTCAGTAGTACCCTACTCTTACTAAAAGCTTTATTTTCTATGTATTTCTCTTGTTAATACAGAGTATATTAAAGCAGGTTGGTTTCAAAGCACTTGCCTGATCTAGATTGCTCATTATGATGATCATCAGTGTTTTCCTTTAGAATATGCTGAAAGCAGGTTGGTTTCAAAGTACTCACCTAATCTTAAGCTGTTCTAACTGTTTTTGAATGTTTTTTGATTCCTTTAGAATATGCTGAAAGCAGGTTGGTTTCAAAGTACTCACCTGATCTTAAGCTGTTCTAATTGTTTTTGAATGTTTTTTGACTGAAAGTACTTCAAAGCAAGCTAGTTTAAAAGCACTTACCTGATCTCAGAATGCTTTTATATTTTATTTCTCTAAACTAAAAGTACTTCAATGTAGGCTAGTTTAAAATTACTTACCTTATCATAGAATTCTTTTATGTTTTGTCTCTCTAAGCACATGTTGAAAGCAAGATAGTTTAAAAGCACTTACTTGATCTTAGACTGTGCATTGTTCTTCATTTTTTTTTTTTCTCCACTTCCTATCTGTTCCACTCCATAAATCACCTTAAGATATCCTTGGACATAAGTGACTTTCCCCATGGATCCTTCTTGAACCTTGTTGTCTAATTAAAATCCTCCAATGACTCCAGAGCCCAATGGGTTAAAACTATCTTTGCTTTTTTTGTCAGCTAAATCATTCCTTCACTTGCAGACATCTTCACCCTTCATTTTGAACTGCCTTCACCTTCATCATGTCTTTGCCCAACCAAAAAAAACAAAACAAAACTCATGATTTTCATAACTATCCTAATACCACATTTCAGGCTTTAAAGATCACATATTTAAACTCATTTGTAGAGAGATCCCTCTCTAGATTCAGGAGGGTTAGATCCTTGAATCCCAAAGTGGTTTTATGTTACCCCTGTAGTTGGACTTTGCCAATCTTGCTAATTACAGAGACCCTAATAGTTCCCTTCCAGTGGTGGTTGGTAAGTGAGATCAGGGGGTTGGAGCTCACTTTCAGTAGCAATTGGAGAATGAGTAAAGGTTGAAACCTTCTACAGGTGGGTGCCTGCGTGCTATTATGAGTCTATGCCAATAATATATATTGTAAGAAGTTTTCTATATAATAAATATTGAAGACAAAGATGACAACAATGGTGGTTTTCTCCCACATTGGGTTTCCACCGTAAATCCTGGTGTTCATGTGTGTTTCTTATGTGTGATGGTTTATTCTATTTTTATTGCACATGTTTCCTGCTTACTAAATGTCTGATGAATCATTAATGCACTGGTCTAAGTCAAGTTATTGAATATTTATCTGAATTATAATTTCTTTGGGTATATGGTAGTTTTCTAAATGAAATTTGTGTACATACTCTAGTAGGCTTAAGTAAAGTCACGTATAGAATTTAGTAAATAAAAGTAAAGGTCCATGTGATTTTTAAATACTAATTCACCAACGCACCCCCCCCCCCCCCCGCAGTATTTTTCCCAACAATTTGTATCAAAGCAGGTCCTTCAAAAGATGCTTGATCGCTTGAAGGAAGATATACCAAGATGATCAGTCAATATGGAACAACAGCTATTAGAACACCACTCTTCAACAGAAATAATGTAATCTTCTGGAAGACAAGAACAAGATCCTATGTTCAGTATCTTGGAGAAGATGTTTGTGAGATTGTTGAAGGATGTTACCAATATCCAGCCACAGTTCCCATAGATCCAACAGCAAATAAGACACATCAAAATAATGTGAAAGCTTCCAATGCATTATTGGGAAGCTTGATCAAATCAGAAGTTGTCAAAGTTACACAGTTACATACAAAAAAGGAAATATGGGGCAAAATAATCCTAATCTATGAAGGAGATGCGAAGATAAAAAGTGATAAACTCCAAACTTTGATAATTCAATATGAAAATCTCAGAATGAATAATGATGAAAGTATTTAGTGTTAGTCATCAGTATTTTTCACTTGTTAGTGATGACTAGATCCATAGCTGAGTTTTCTGGAAGCTGATCTCCATATGTCAATTTGTCATCTAGAAAACCCTCATATAGCTTTTTTTCGCCCTCCTATTTTTCAGTCCGCCCATGTCAAGGTTAAACCTCATTATCACTCTCCTATCTAGCTTTAGCCCTACTGGTCTGCCCATCAGCTCTAAAATGACAATCCAAGTCTATTTCAAAAGCCTCCCCTAAGTTAGGAAGTGGCGCTTTAAGGCATTTTACCCTTGGCAACCATCAAAAGGCCAAAAAACATCCATCTGCTACAAACCAATCATAACAGACCTCCCCCTCTGCAAATGAAATTGATCACAGCCCTAAGTCGCGCCACTTACACACCCCTAAGTCTCAGCACTGCATAGACCACAGTCTCAAGCTGATTATTAGGTGTTTTACAATGTTTTATGGATTTTACAAAGACAGGAAATATATCATCATCTCAGGAGAAAATTCTTGAATCCACATTTAGAAGAACAGCTGCTTCTCAATGTCAACATGAGCCTGAGATACATCTGCAAGACAGAGAGTTCCTCATCAAGACCTTGCAGCTTTCATTCAGCATGAAAACACAGTAGAAGAAAGACAACACTGTCAGACAAACTTGTTATTTGTCATGGCCAAGAACCTCCTTCATCTATAAGCAGAGGGTTCAGGTGCCTCCTTCATCCACAAGCAGAGGGCGATGGCCAATGTTGATTTGAAGAAATTACAAAACTGACTGTAAGCACAGATTTGTTTTTACTAGACAGTGAAACAGTGATTCAAGGTTTCTGAAGGAAAGTGATGACCAAAACAGGGCTAAGATCTGAAATGTGCAAGACAAAAGAAAGCAGGGTTTTTGGTCTTATGACCTAAGAAAGAATATAAATTGAAATTGCCAACATCATCATCATGGCGCATCAAAAAGAGACTCCATTGATCAAATCTATCATAACAAAATAACTCTGCAGGGGTGTTAATATGAATGGCTCAAATCAGTCTTGAGCAGGAAAATACTTCAGTAAAAAAGGGACCTCTGTGTGCTCTTATGTTTCTGTTGGGCTGAGGGATACAGTCCATGGTTTCTGGATGAACATAAAGAAAAGGCAGGAAAGTAGTACATAGTCCCAGACGTGTGACATCTTGCTATCATTCAAAGCACCAGTGCAAGTTCATGGTGTTGCGATCTACACTTCACCACAAAGACAAATGTAGCCTTCAGATGCAGTAGGTTTGGTGATTTCAGAGCTCCATTGAAAAGAGAAAGACTGATAAAAGCCTTGGTATCTGTGAGTAATTATAGCTGCTCTTTCACATCTCACATTCTTATCTTCTCAACACAAAGGTATAAAAAGGTTATGATATGAAGTTTTAAACCTTTGAGGAGACATGTCATTAGTGAAAACAATTCTATTTATAGACAGCCTGCTGCTCCAACAAAACCAAATTGAAGAAAGGTTGACAAAGTTGTGTCATTACATAGGCAAAGAACTAATGATTATTATATTCTAAAAGATGTTGATTCCCCTACTCCTAAGAAGATGTCCTTCAGGTCGCTTATCACAAGTTGACAAGGAAAATTTGAGTTTTTCTCTTCCCAAGAGTGGCATCACAGCTAGACACAGTGGTTCATAGCATACAAAGAAAGACTGTGGCATTTTTTTTCAAGATCTGAAACTCATTGAAAGCAAAGTCTCCATGCCACTATCACAAAGGAAAGCAGGTTTCCTGTAAAAACAGGTCAAAGTACTATACTGTTACATTTTGAATAAAGGTAAAGCAGTAGATTCCAAAATGACTGCAAGAATTTCATTGCCTTTGAGTCACAAGGTAAAACCTGTAAACTAATAGTTTCATCATCATTGGAGAAAGGTTGTGAAAGAAGATAGTCAATATCCTCAATAACCAAAAGCTGGATCAGTTTGGGAATTTGGGGATAATCTGGTATTGTTTGGGTTGATTGGCCCTTTGTAAAACAAGGTCTGCACTTGGCCCTTTGTAAAACAAGGTCTGCACTTACAGTGGTCAACAGAGGTTTTTATCCATGGTCAAAGAGAGCTCACCTGACACAAATTACAACAGATAAAAAACTCAAATGTTATAAGTGAGAGAGGAGTTTGAAGTTACAAACATCAGAAAAGAAGGACCCTTTATTTCTCTAACTTAGAAGCAGTCAAGTTTCAAATTTTCATAAAGGTTAAGAGAGGTCTCGCTTACAAATAGATGGTATGTTACCCTTGTGCACATATCCACAACAAAGATATCAGTTGTGTGTTCAAAAATGAGGTTTCAAACATCGGTTTAAAAAAAAAGGCTTTTCAAAAGAAACGTTGAATAAACCCTCTCAAATCAAGCATAAAGGGACCGTTGGCCATTTTGTGCATTTCAAAGTGATAGAGACCATTGCAAATTCATCATGTAAACACCCAAGCTCGAGCAAAGCCCCTTTGCTGCCCTCAAGATCAAACAAGGAAGTTTTGGAGCGATTTGAAGAATTTTGTCACAGTTTTCACTGTGCGGCGCACCTGGAAAAGCGCGCGGCGCGCTCAGAGGGAAATTAACATGAGCGCACTACTATTTCGCAGCGTGCCTATACATGTGCACGGCGCGCCTGTGCGCGACGGTTGCCGTGACCCGACACAGCCACCCGACAGCCCATGTGCGTGGCGCTTTCTCGTTCAAATGCGCTACGTTTGTTGTTATGCCTCCAACCGCCTTCAAAGTAATTCAAACTCTCAGAGCAAGGTCTGCCACCGTCTTTTAAAGGTATTTTGTCTTCCACCCTTACAATTTTCGAATTGATAGACAATGTTTAAGGCAATAAGGGCCATGATGGAAGTCAATATTTTTGAGTAAATGTTTTAAAAGAGAACAATAGTCGAATGGGGTTAGAGGTTGAGATTGCTTCAAAGAGCCTATAGAATTCCCTCCAAACAAGGTTAAGAGATGGAGACACTGTGTTAAGGCAGAAACTCAGTATTTGCAAATTAAGACAGTGGCCCTAATTTTCAAACCACAGTAATCATCCACATATAACTTGGTCATCATTCAAATTTTTTCTCAGTATGCTGAAGAGCAGACTCAAGGCTGCTTTCTCGACCATAAACATATTCTAGTATTTAAAACTGTGAGTTGCCACTTGGAGGTATTGACAAAGCTTGTGAGTGAAAATTGGTAAATGCAGGGGTAGTATATTGGTTCGAAGAAGTGTTTGCTTACTACAAAGCTTTTATTGACTGCCCTCAAACTGTGATTTTTGTTGATAAGAGAAAGATATTAAACCACTCACAAAACACAGTGAAACAGTCTTGAAAGAAGGAAAGAGCAGTAAGGTGCTTAAAAGGGTGAAAACAGTAGGTGTTATTAAACCGAAATTAAGGAAGTGTGGAGCATGAAGAACAGTATTTGTTGAAAAAGAATTGATGGTTGACCAAATGCTAGAAGGCTCTGTCACCTGATCCTATGACACAATAGCCTCTGACTATGAAAGATACTTGTTGATTGACTGTGTTTATGATTGCTGAAATCACTGGTGGAGAAACACACTAAAAGGAGCAGTGTTTTGTTTAAAAGAAGTTTGTTGGTACTATGACTGCTGCAAGACCTTGACTACCACCTAAAAAACCTTTCAAACTTTGTCACCTAGTCCTATAACAAAGGATTGGTACCGTATAAAATATACTCAAGTTGACTCGTTTTCATTTTGATTAGATCTGGTAAAGGGTATACATGTAGAAAAAATAAGAGCTTTGAAGCTCAGAAGATTGTATTTTTACCTTTGTCTACCAACATAGGAAAGTGTCTTCACTATGTTTTCTTTGACTTGACTGTGTATGTGATTATGAGTATTTGCTGATTAATATACAAAGGCAAGAAGAGGGTTTTGTTTTAAAGAGAAAGGGTTTTATATTGTAAAGAGAACAGTGTGCAGTCATCCAAATACATTGTTCACTAATAAAACAGTGAATTGACAGAGTTCTCCTTAAAGAAGGCAGTTTAAAGGCAGTGAGGCTGTTTGATGCTTCAAGAGCTTATTTAGCCCAAAATTCCGCCCAGGAAAGACAGCAGAAGTGGTTTACATAAAAGATATGAGCCAATCTCTACAGAGGAGGTCAATGCACATCCATCCATCCTTTTCAACTTTCATGAGGTAGGTTGTTTGGATTTCTGCCAGAAGGTACATGAGGTCAAAAGTTTCTCGCCCTTGACACACCTATGCGCCCTGAGGTTCCAAAGAAAACATTTCCAGGTAGCAGGCCTTGATTTCAAGTTCTCTCCGAGGTATGTGTCCAAGGCAACTAAAATTCCATATCATGGCGAGAAATGTTTCAAACAGGCCCATCTAGACTTGGATGACTATAAGACTTTCATCAAGCCCGAGCACAGAGAAACATGCACTGTTATTTTTCCTTTCTCTCATCTCCTTGCCAGCTATGCTCCTCTTATGAAGATCATAATGAAATATTTCACCTGTGAAGGGAGATTCTCCCGAATATATGCATACCACATTAGACTGTTGATGCACTTCACTAGAACCAAGCAGCTAAATCTTCCTTACTTCTTGTGCAAAAGTATTGAGAAAATGGCCTCTTCTGTCCAGAAAAAGCCTCCATCACAACAAGTAGCTACTCTATGCCATCATTCTCTGATTAAAATCATCATCCTACACCAGCTAGAGAAGAAAGAGGTTCCATGGGAGGTTTTCATTAGCCACCCATATTTCTCCACTGTGCCTCCGGTCCATACATCTCCCACCCAGCCTATTCATCGCCCTGTACCTTTGTCTAGCAGGCCTACTCCTAGAAGGCTCAAGATCACCACAGAACAGTCAGGACAACATGAAGAAGAACATGAACAGGTAGAAAAGGAAGAGGATAAACATGAGGAAACTGATGAAGACTAGCAGCATGATTTTGATGGTCAGGGGCAGCAGTCTGAACAGCAAGAAGAAATAGGTGAAGAGCAGCAAATTGAAGATGAAGACCAGTAGCAGGGACAAGAGGAAGAGTAGAAGTTTGATTTTGGTGAAAAGGGGCAGCAGGTTGAAACACAAATTGAACAAGGGATTGAAGTGGAATAGCAGCTTGATGTTGATGAATAGGGCCAACAGTTTGAACAACAGGAAGAGAAGGATGAAAAGAAACAAACTAAAGAAGAAGACACACAACAGCCTCAAGGAGAGCAGCAGTTTCAAAAGGATGACAAGGGCAAAGAAATTGTGCCTCCTTCTCCTAAAAAGACAAAGCCCAGCACAACAAGAAATAAAGGCCCTAAGGCTGCCACTCCAAAAGTGACAAGAGTTTCCCCTAGCAAAACAAAGTCGCCAAAGGGGTCTCCCACTAGCATGCCAAGAAGGAAGAGTGCAAGGTTAGCTTTCAAGGGCAAAGGGAAAGGCAAGTTAGGGGAGACTTAAGAACAAGGAGGTGCATTGGCTGTCATTCCAATCCAAAGTGATGACAGTGATAATGAAGCCCGCATTCTTGAAAACCTTCTAATCCACCGAGAGGGTCAAATTGAAGCATTGCAGAATGACCTTCATCGGGCAAAGACCTTCAATCATTTCTTGGAGATCCAAATTAAACAAATGAATGTCCATTTGGCTGTCCATGAGGCACGAGCAATCAAATACAAGAATGAGGCAGCTAAAGCACAAATAAGAATAGAGGAGCTCATCGGTGAGTTTGATGAAGATGAAGAAGAAGACCAGCCTAGGCGGAAGAAGCCTAGAACCATAGAGCTTAAAAGAGCCCTGGAAAAGCAAAGGGAAGAAGAGCAGGCCCATTTTCAATCCTTTCCCCTCACTGCACTACTTGAGCAAGAAATTGAAGAAAATAAGGAGGCATGGCTAGAAAGAGCCAATAAAAACTTGGAGATGAAGCTTGAAAAGGCAAACAGAGACCTGGAGCTGCAAAGGAAGATGACACAGCACTATCAAAAGTTGAATCAGTTTGCCACCCAAGAGAAACTGAAGGAAGAAAAGAGGAAGCGCCCAGCACGGAAAGAGAAGAAAGGCATATCAGTGCTTGAAATTTTGGCTTTAGCTTCAGAGCATGTTGCCAAGGACCCTTGAGAGTCATGCACACCAATTTTGGGCCCATTTTGACAACTTTTGGTTTTTTGGGATTTTTGAGTTTTTGATCAAAAACTCATAAATTCGCCATTTCATTTTGAGGATTCATCAAGGGAGGAGAATGGTATCATCGGATGCCATAATTTCATGAGCATGTCCTCAGCGATTTTTAGATCATTTGGAGATCATCTGCCCCCTCAAAACGGCGAAAAAGGCTCTCTTTTTGCACACTCTGCCCGGTCTATCAGCATACTGTAATGTTCTGGCTTTTTATACACAAGTGCAGATTTGGAGGACTTTTGGGCATAAGATTGAAGAAATTTCAGTTGTGCCAGAAAGTAGACACTCAGAGCTTTCCAACGAGCTACCATGAGCCTCGTTTCGACAGCGGGAAGGCTGCCAAATGTTTCCAGCAAGTCAGGGGACCTTTTGCTGATGAAAATTTGAAGTATTTTTGTAATTTTTGAACCTCAAAAATCTGCTTTTTCCAAATGTGCGTTTAGCTATTTTTGCACTTGGAAAATGATGCAAAGTCAATTTAATTCCCTTTTTTAGCATTTTTTAGATATTTTATGGGATATTTTGTGCCTTGGGCTTTGCAAAGCCTCAAGGACAAGTTTAGATATTTTGATTAGGCCAATGAGGATGCAAGTTGAACCATGAGGTTTTCCTCACTTGAGCCTATTTATTCCACAAGCTCTCATTGTAAACAAGGCTGAACTTGAGAAGAGAAGCAATATATTGGTCATATGAGCTTTGAAGGAAATACTTGTGTTATGCTTTTGGATTGAATCTTGGATGTTCTTGGATGAATGAAGAAGGATTGTTGATGGATTCCATGACTTGGTAGAATGGTATAGTGTCTCTTACTTTGTTGTTGTCTTCTAGTTTTCATTCATGATACATGTTTCTTGCTTGCTATAGATCAGTAGAGAATAAATTTGAAATATGCCCATGGAGGCACCTCAAATTTCCTAAATCTTCATAGCTTTTATGTTTTGTTCTTCCTTAGTTGCATTAAAGAATTCTTAACTGCTCTTTAACAACTTGAGGATATTGTTGCTAGTTTCATTCATAGTTCTATGCATGTTGAGTAGGATGTATGGTGTGCCCTGCTTACCTATGGCTGTCCATAGTCCAATCCATGAAACTATCTCTTTGACTGATTAGATTATCATTTTGTTTGAACCAAGGAGGCCTAGTCCCGATCTAGCCCTTTGCCTAAAACTATGAAAGCTTGTTTGTTAAAGTGCCCAATAACTTAAAGACTGTGTTTAGGCGTTCCGGCATATTATTTTGAGTTGTTAGTCTGTCTTATGTGTTTTTTCCCCAAAGTCTGATAGCCATTTCCCAAATTTAGAGGGTCTTATACTTCTATGCATGGCTTGAATGCTTATTTCTATGTATTATTTAGCTTTTAGTTACATTTTTCATGATTAATGGCTTGCCATACCATGTTTATGTCTGCTATCAAACTAGTTATGCTTGAAATCCTTCGTCTTTCACAAACTTAGTGTCCATTTACTCCATTTTGCCCAAAGATCCTTTCTACCTTGAATCAAATCGGCCCTATTGCAGCCTTGTATCGTCATCTAATAGCTTTCTTGACCTTTTGACCCCATAGCCCAGTTAATCTAACATCTTGTTATCTATTTTATATCTTTGATCAGTTTCATCGCTCACAACCTAAAAAACCAAAACCAAAAAACTTACTTCATAACTAGCCTAAAATCAGAACACAATAAGCAAACACATAGATATCCCTTACGCATATAGAGAGAGCCCTCTCTGAGTCCAGGAAGGCTAGGTCCTCGGGCTCCAAAGCTTGGTTTGATGTTACACTGTCATTTGGCTTGCCAATCAGCCAAATCACGGGACCCTAACATAATGGCGATCACAGTGGGACTCTGAGTATTAAACAAACTTAGATTCCCTAGACCTTAAGAGACCTTTAAGAATACTATCTGATTGACTTATCCCACCGCTCCCTAACATAATGGCGATCACGGTGGGACTCTGAGTATTAAACAAACTTAGTTTCCCTAATCTTTAGAGACTTTTGAGAATATTAGTTGGCTGACTTATCCCACCGCTCACTAACATAATGGCGATCACGGTGGGACATATTGAGTTCATGATAGTCTAGCAAACTTTTATAGACTCCTTAGTCCTTCAAATTTTAAACTTGAACCATCAGCCTTTAGAATCATTTAGTGTAAACTCTCTGTTTCACCATCTTAGCAAAGTGATGAATCAGGTTTATAACACTCTTACATCCTAGGCTGCACATAAAACTCAGAAAAAACCACAAAACACTCCCTTAGATTGGTTTTTGTCAATATTGGTGGTGGACCATACACACATATCTCAAAACAACCAAGTTCCACCTGGCGACTCCACTAGCCTCCAGTAGGCCTTACTATTTTATCGAACTCTAGATTACCATCAAATTTATCTATCCCATCGCTCACTAACATAGCGGGAGATGGTGAGACACTGAGTACATGACAGTCTAGCAAACTCTTATATACTCCTTAAGTCCTTTAGATACTTAAACAAGCAAGCAGTCCATAAGATCATTTAGAGTAAACTCTTTTTGTTATCGCCACCCTAGCAAAGTGTTGAAACAAATTTAGAATACTTTAAACCATAGATTGCACATAAAACTCAGAAAATCCAAAACATTTCCAGATTAGTTACCGGTGGTGGACCATAGCTATCTTCACAAAAACAACCCAGTTCCACCTAGCGACTCCACTGTCCATCCCTTTTATTTTGACCATCCTTCACCTTAGTAGAACTTTAGAGAGACCACTCATCCAAAACATTCACCAATACCATTCTCTCTAAACTCTAGATCCAAAATCTGGCTTCACGAAGAATCAACACCAGATCCTATCCAGACCCAAATCCCCCTATCATAGTAGATTACCCAGAGAAGATTCTATGGCAAGCTTCCAAAACTGACCATCTAGCTACTGGTAGATCCATCCGTAAAACAATATCAGTACCTAAACATCTCACTATCCTACTAGATTCACCTTTTGAATTAGAGTCATCAAAAACTCTTTTCAGAAGCAGGTCTCATAGTAAGATAAACTTTGACGATCTTGAACCCCTAGAACCACCACAGAGTCCTAGTATAGAAGCTTCACCTTCCACACCCCCCGATTTTCAGCTTCTCCATCACTTTGGCTCCCACCATCCCAGATCTGCTCAAAACCAGATCACTAGTCCAAGTTCATCCGCCACACCTGTCCAAACCGCCACTGTTCAAACCACCTCAACTCATCCCACTGGTCCTCATCTTGTACATCATCCATTAGCTCCCGTCATGGTAGCCTGGTACGCACCTTTGGTGTTGCCACCGCCTTTGGCTCCTCTCCCAAATAAATATCAAGACAAAATCCCACACTTTACTGGAGAAGACACCACCACACCTCAACAGCATATAATTAGGATGAGTGATGCTTATGAATACCTGGAGTTACAAGACGAGACCGTCAGAATGAGAATATTCGCCCAAAGCCTGGGTGGTGAGCCCAAAATATGGTTCAAAAGCTTGACTCCAAATAGCATCCACAACATCCCAGAACTACATCAAATCTTCAGAAATAGGTGGGAAGTCCGAAGGAACCTTATTCAAATCCTATCAGAATATAACAACCTGAAACGGGAAAATGGGGAAAGTGTCCAGGCTTATTGCACTAGGTTCAACAGTGTGTATAACTCCCTCCCACCTCATTTCAAACCCCCACTTGGTTTAGCCTTGGAAAAATTCCCCAAGGGTTTTGATCCGGACATGACATATCATTTGAGAGACAAAGATCCCCCTACCTTAGAAGAAATGCAACAAATAGCAATAAAAGCAGATGCCAACTTAGCAGAAAAAAGGGCTAGGACTAGGTCAGAAAGAAAGGTCACATATAAAGACGAGGTCTCCACTTCATCACCTTCCCTAGATCCTAGAATAGATGATTTAGTCAAAACCATGGCCAAAATGTGGGAAAGGATAAATGAAAAGGCTCTTGTTAGGGACAACCAACCAAACCCTCCAAACAGAAACCGAAACCAAAACTTTAGGAGGGAACAGCCCCAAAACAGACCAAGGGAAAATGACCAACAAATTAGGCCACCATTCAATGAAAACTATGTGGAAGAGGATGACAAGGATACAGAACCTCTTGATGAACATCATTTAAACCTCATAGGATCTGATAATGAGAGTGAGGTGTACCTCATAGAAGAAGAACAAGCGTTCTTTTCTCCTAATCAAGATGAGACCAACTATGAAGATCTCGACGACCCTGCCATAGATTTTCAAAATGCCATAATAGAAGCTCACCGGAAATATGACCTTAGAAGCAAAAGAAACCAAGATAATTCCAAGAAAGGTAACTCAGATACTGCTAAAACCCCTGATACCATCCTCAAGAAAGCAGTAAGCAGTGACAAAATCAAGGTCGAGAAGAGTGACCAAAACAAAGCTAAAGTTACCCAAACTAGTCCTAACTCAGCTGCTCCGAGTACTTCCACAAAAGTTACCGAAGAAACTATGGCAAACAAAATCCCAAAACAAGGTCAACAAACTCAGAACATAGAAAAGGTCATGGCTGAAAAAGCCGAAACAAACATATCTAAACTTCAGCTGCCTTTTAGCTTTGAAGGCGAAATCGCCAAGATCAAGATCACCATGCCTCTTACCGAAATCATCACCCAAAACTCTTATAAATCCCAAGTGCTAAAGGTCCTAAATCTAGGGAATGATGCAAACACTGTTAATCTGGCTGATGACACTCCTGAAGTGTTGTTTGGTTCGAAGATAGAGGGAAAATTCCAAGAAGAAACTACTCTTCCATTTTACATTAGCCTAAACATCCACGACCAAATCCTCCACAATGCCATGCTAGACTACGGCGCCTCGCATAATCTTATGCCGAAGGTAGTAATGGAAAGACTAGGCCTGGAAATCACAAGACCATACAAAGACTTGTATTCATTTGATTCGAGTAGAGTCAAATGCCTGGGTTTGATCAAAGACCTTTGTTTTAGTCTGGCCCAAATACCTACGAAACATCTAATCATGGATATAGTAGTGGCAGACATCCCTCCCAATTACGGGATGCTTCTATCCAGATCTTGGGGAGCCAAACTCCAAGGGAATATTCAACTGGACATGTCATACGCCACCATTCCTGTGTTCGGCCAGACCAGAATACTCTACCGAGAGTCACACATGAAATACATGATTAGTATTTAGGAGAGGCCAGACAACATTCCAATGTATTCCTTACATTCTGACCTGAACTCTTTCATTATGCAAATTGATGAAAACATGGAGGAAGAGTCAGAAGAGACTGAAATAAACTTAGATCCACCACATCAGTTGCCCCTGGTGCTCTATGATGAACTAGGCACTCAAAACTACCATGATCATGAACAGTTGTGTCATGAAGAAAGTAAGTATGTCCCTTCTAAGGTGGGCTTAGAGCAAGAAGCGCAAACCCTTATGTACTATCAAGCGAATTACTCTAACCCTAGTCAAACACCAGCAGTAACCTGCGGAAATTTTTTCCGGGTAAAGGCTTTAGAAGACTTACACATCATAAACCTGTTCGGAACCCGGAAGCAAGGGAGTTTAATGTTTCTACCATACCTCAAAGATTTACCATCATATGGATCATCCACTGCAAATGAAACTTTGACTATAGCCTCAGCAACTCAAAATCTAGAAAAAATGCCTGATAAACTTCTTATGAGCAAGAATGATAGATGCAGTCCCAGCATACCTGAGCTACTGAAATTGGCTCATATTCTGTCTTTTCATGAAGAACTCAGAAATGCTAAAATCAGAAATCTCATGCAGAATACCAATTTCTACAGGAAAAACAAGGGAAAATGTTGTGATACTTTTTCTTCCTCAAAGAATAACCTTGACAAGATAAAACATAACAATTTGAACCAAACTATAATAATCAAGGATAAAACAGCTGGTCATAGAGTCTGTTTTGATTTCAGAAATACTACTGCATATCCCTATAACAGAATAAATCACTTATTCAATGAAGATTAACCCGATCATACATCAATTTCGAATTGCATGCATAACACATAACCTTCTTCCACAATTAATTGTCACATGCGGAAATAATATAGAAGCAATCGCACATCAAATCAATCACACATTAACTCAGTATGTATGGGGAAAGCCTATAGCTGAAAACCCCGCAGCTATTGTGTATATTATAATGGAGAAATCATGTAACAATCATAGTACAAAACTCTTCACAAGCTCTCATGCACTACCTCCCATGCTACACACTATCAAGCTAGATCTAGCAAATCACTTGCTCCAATCCTTAGCCACTTGATAGCCAACCTTGATTTCGTATTTCAAAGCTATGGGATGGCCTCTTTATATAGATAAACCACCAGCCTAAACTTTGCAATACTCATAGCTTACTCCACCTATCTTTGTGTTGCAAATAGCAACAGTATAGTTACAACTGATAGCTAACTCTACCCTTTCATCTATCTCTTTCACTGGTCTTCACTGAACTGATCATGCACTGTAGTGAACTGAAGTGTTCTTGAGTTGACTAATGAGTTAATAATTAATGAATTAAATAATATTTAATTCACTCCACTCATATCTAGTTGATTAGTTAGTTTAACTAATCCCAACTAGTTCAACTGAAATAAATAGAACACAACTCCACTATTTGTCCCGTTAACTCCTCCAAAACTTCTGCCACTGAAGTCTAACTGAAGCCAACCATGCAAGATGCCATCAAACCCTAGGAACCACGTGATTCCTTGTGTCAGTTGCATGAGCCACCTCCA
>JAXQQM020081666.1:0-19000 GCA_034641835.2 Pinus albicaulis
AAATAAAGTATTTTAAAAGGTTCATTCATTGTCAGAAGTCCATAATTTCCATTTAGGAATCATTCCATAAAGTTTCAGGTCAAAACTATGCAATTAGTCAAGAATCCACGTTTTCGTAGCACCACTAGTTCAAAAACTATGATTTGCGCTATGAAAGCGCTAATAGTTTCATAGTGCAAACTGGGAAAAATACACTGCAGGTGCTACGAAAGCACGGTTTCTTAACCATCTTGTCATTTGAGCTGGAAATTTTCAGAATCCATTAGGAAATGATAGGTTAGTGGTATGATGAGTCAGTTAGTGATGAGATTCAATGTACTTACCCATCTTGTAGTCATCATTGTCATGATAGGGTATAAATGAGGCATCATTCAGTTATGAGATGACATTTCAAATTCAAAAAATTGCCTAATTTGGTCATTCTTGTTTCATTTGCCTCCATACGAGTGTCTGAGCTCTGAAGTAGTCAAGCCAAACTTGTGGCTGTTCCATTCAAAGGTTATCTTCATCCTAATCAAGCAAGGTTTTTTTATATTTTCAAGCGGGGTTGTTTCATATAAATAAGCAAGGTTGTTTCAGACTTTCAAGCAAAGCTAACAACTTTTTCTAAGAAGCATGGCAGAGGAAAAGAAAGTCCACAGAGGGGGACACTGCTTAAGATATGAGCTTGAAAATATGAAGGCCATAGTTTAAGACCCAGCAGTGATGGAGGCATTCAACAGAGTAGGTTGTCTTCGGTTTTGTGAAAAGTTGCAGGGTTTCCACACACAGGTGTCCAAATAATTTGCCTTGCACTTCAATGGAACAACTACCAAGGTTGGGATGCTAAATGTGCCAATTACACCAGATATTATTGCTACTATGATAGAGATACCAAGGAGTCAAGAGACTTGGTTTAAAGGTTTCAAATTTTATATGGAGCCATGAAAAAAATTCATGAAACCTAAGTATGCAGATATGGACCTAAATAATGCAATCCCTAGAGGTTGCATCAAAGACACCTATGCAAAGTTGTTGCTCAACATCCAGAGATATTTTACATGTGAAGGAATATATCATAAGGTGTACACATATCATTTCAAGCTGCTTCTGCATTTCACAGGTAAAATTTCACTTGATTTTCCCTTTTACCTGCATAGGAGTCTTGCTAAAATGGCTGATAAAGTACAAGCCAAATCTAAAGGTTGTGAAACATCCTTGTTTCATCATGGTTTGATGAAGTTGTTGCTTTTGAATGAGCTTCATAAGATAGGAAGGGATTGGTCATCCTTTTTTTTTATGAATGGTTTGAGTTGGAAACCTTAACTCCTGCTAGAAACCCTAAAACTAAAGGAACTCCTTCACCACCAATAGCAGAGTCTAGTCAACCCATTGTTGCAAAACCAAAGGAATTTGTAAAACTGAAGCCAAGGAAACAAGTTGAGAAAAGGACAGAGCAGGTACAAATGATTGACACATCAACTCCATCACCTAAAAAACAAAATTTGAAGAGTGTCAAAGAAGAAAAATAGAAACAAGTTTCCAGCAAGCAGGAAATCAAGAGAGTGACAAGAAGCCAAGTAGTGGCATCAAAAGGAAAGATAGTTGTTTCAGTTTCAGATGATAGCCCAGTAATTAAGGGAAATTTAGATGACATCCTTCATTAAATTGATATATAGGAGACACCCATTGTGCAAGCTGACTTCATTGGAGAAGATGAACACAATTAGAAAAAGACTAAGTCGGCAAAGAAGCTTGATTTTGAGGGTGAAAATGCATCCTTTATCTTTCAAGCAAGGAAACCTTTAACTAGGCATGCTAAGAAACTCAAGGAAGGAAGAAATGAAGTCCAAAAACCTATTGAAACATATAAATTCCTTGAAGAAGTGGTTGATCTCTCATCACCAATAGTAGAACATGCAGCTAACAGAACAATGAAGGGAAAAGAAGAAATGACAGAGTGTCAAAATCTTGAGGAGAAATTGAGGTTAGAAAACCAAGAAATTTGTATGATGATAAAGAGGGCTAGGAAGCATAGTATTGAAAAATCAGAATTCAAAAGAATGAAGGCACTGTGGGAAGGTCAAACTAGTTCAAGGTCTGAAACCCCAAGCAATGCAGAACAATTTTTCACATGGAAAGTTCCAGCCATCAAGGAAGCTAAATTTGTTAGAGTAATCAATACTCACTTGAGAGCCAGTAATAGAATACTTAGAGATCAAGTGGATGACTTGGAGCAACAACTGAAATTGACTCAAGATGAGTTAAAGAACAAAGGTGCAAAATGACAATCATTAAAAATTCAAAAACTAAATCAAGTGAAAATTAAGAAGGAACCTCATGAAAACTGTTTTTTTCAGTTCATATGACTTTTTTATTTGATGAAACCAATGTTATTTTGATTTTTGGCACAATTATGGCTTTCATTTTGAAAAAATTTGGACAAAAATTCTCACTTAGCAATTTCGTAGCGCAAACAGTGTGAAAAGAGTGAAAAGCGCTACGAAACTACTGTAGCAGTTTTTTTCACTCTTTCTCATAAATTTTTGAAGGGAAAAAGTGTGAATTATGACCTAAAATTTCTGGGGAGGATGTAATAAATGTTATTGAAGATGATCCTGGAGGAAAGAAATCAAAATTTTGGAGAAAAAAGGGTAAAGGAGCTACGCTACGAAAAGTGATACGAAACTGTGTTGTTTTCATAGCACATTTTATTTCAGCTCATTTTGAACAATTTGATGATGGTTTTGGACAGCTTGGACTTAGGCAGGTGTTATTTCAGTTTCTAATAGAAAATAACCTCGAAGTTATGAGTTCAAGATGATCAAAGTGTCTCAAGAATACAAAGGATCCTATGCCTAGAAAACAGGAGACAGTTTCCTAGTTTAATGGAGATCAGCATTATGGTCATAAATTTTTGAAGCTTATCATCTGGACTCGACCATATGTGAATACACTTGGAAAATAATTTAATTTAGTTTAGATAAGGTTATTATGAGTAGATATTATGATTTTGAATCCTATTTGTAATAGGACTGTTTACTAGATTAACAGTTGTCTTTTTGTAATAAATACCATGTCATATGGTTGGGCAAGGTGTCAAGAGTCAGGAGTTTGATGTATCTAGTGGTAGATAAGGTTATATTATGTTGTAAGTGATCTATAAAAGATCAAGAATTCGAATATGCAAGGGTTGGACATTTTTAGCAAAGGACTGTGTTTATTGTAAGTGACTGGTTTTTAGCTTAATACAGAGATTTCTACTTAGCCAACTTGAGATTCATAAAGAGTTCTAGTGTGTTCTTGTTCTAATTGTATCTTTTTACTATCCTATGGAAATGGTATTTGTTTATGTTACTCATAATTCATCTTTGATGCTCTGACTTCCTATATAGACAAACTGACTATGTTTTTTACAGTTTCACATGTGTATCTCTTGACTAAACTTTGATATGCCTCAAATTCCATGCTAAATAGATTGATTGGTTTTACTGAAACTATCTTGACTCCATAAGCCCAATGTGCACTTGTTGATGTGATTTGCAACCAATATCTATCATTTATATACTTAATACCCCACATAGAGTTAGCTGTCTATATTTCTATCAAAAATCATTAACCCTTGAGAGAGCCCTCTCAGATTGAGGAGGCTAAGCCTCAATCGAAAGATTGGTTTGAAACAGTTACATGAGATTGATTTGATTAGCAGCCTATCAGGTCTAATTTTTTGATAACATGAGGAATGGACTGACATGAAGACGAGTTTATTTTGGCGGATTTTCCATAGAGTTTTGACATAGATATGAAGCAAACTTATAATAGTTAGTCAATGGATTTTTAGTGGATGATTTGTGACCCTGGTCAACTCATCTATAAATTTTTAGAAGGATGATAACAGAAGTAGCTTAGATGTGTTCATAGATTGGATGAAAAATAAATTGGTACACATGAATAATGATTTTTAGAGGACCCAAATCACTATTATGTGGTATATTTGAAGAGCCCTAGATGAGGGAAGTGTTGTGGGAACTAGATCAGTAAAATAATTGACTATGGTTGGTAAAATTGATGGCAGTCCAGGTACAGTTGGAGGGTTGTTAGGTGACTATCAAATAATAGCCCTAAGTCTTGTGCTTGTGAAGGAAAACAAGACTGGTAGAAGGGTAGGTGTATTGGGCCTAAGGACGTGCATACTTTGAAGGACTAACGTAGCATTCAAGTGGGCCAACCAACTAGCCCTAGTTCAATGTATTGTAAAGGATTGAGTCAGTGAGAAGAAGGGAAACCTCCATAGCCCTAGACTTGTCATCTTGGAGTAGGAGTATGGAAAAAGTGGGGAGACCAAATAGTTGTTCACAAATGGAGTTGTGAACAACTGATCAAAAACCCTAAGTGTTGTAGACCTTAAATGAAAAAACTAGGTAGATAAAGGGAAAATTTTTATGAGCCGAGTTCATTAACCTAAAGGATTTGTGTTTATTGAAAGAGGCAGATTGATCAGTTGCATAATGGGAGGAAAGAGGACCTTCCATATGTGTTCAGGACATGTGGATTGAAAGGGCTATGTGTGGTCACCATTAAAAAGTGGGTCTAGCGTTGTCTTGTTTAAGGTAGATTGGTTGTCAAATGACTAATAAAAATCACTAGTTGTATTCCTTGTATCAGTGTGATTGTAAAGGGCCATGATCCCTAGAATGAGAGCTCTAGCCTATTCTATTATAGTTTTTAATTTAATGAAGAACTATTTGAAAAAGTTAAAAATTGTCATGTGCACTTGTTGATTCCATGATGTGTGTAGATTTCATTATGAAAAATAGATGTGTTGTGGCACATGAGTGTGTTTGCATCAAATATTCTAAGACCAAACCTAGATTCTCATGTGTTGTGGAAATTCAACATATGCCTTGTTCACCTAAGAACTACATGTAACTCATGTTAGGCTACTCATGTCCAATTTCAACTCATCCCACTTAACAAGTAACCAAGACAAGGCTCACATACCATGGTATTAAAAAGACTAAGAAAAATAGTTTACATCTTGACATGCCATATCACTTGGCACATCTTAAAATTCCTTGGCACTATGTGGCATGAGTTAGCATCCACTACATTCCTTGGCATGCTTTGTCACTCCTTAGCACACACTGCCACTCCTAGACATGCTATGGAACTCTAGCATGCCTTGGAATTTCCTAGCATATAACCTTGTCACTCCCTCCTCAGCACACCTGAAAATCACTGACTCTCCCTATAATACACTCTTATTTGTTTATTTCCAAGAATTTTAAACAAGTTCTCCCTTGTGTTTCCATGGCACTCCTAAAATTCCCTGTCACGCATTGACACACCCTGAAAATCTGTTGTGAAGATAATTGTGCCCCTGTGAAAGGAAAACTTACGCTGAAAGGTAGATCAACGTAACTATTTTATATAAAATAATGTTGTTAGTGCTTTTGTAAGGACAAAAAATGAGTTGGGCCAGAAATAAAAAGAAAAAAGAAAAATAATTTCAACAATAAGACCATACTTAACACCCTAAAGCAAAATCAAGCACTATGAAGACCTATAGAGACCCAAATAGAATCATATCTTGATGATAGGTCAAACTAATCAAAACTCCAAATGGGAAAATGAGAGACAAAGAGGCTATAACTCCCCATTGGAGTCACCAATTTTGTTGTGAAGACAATGCCCTTTATGGACAGAGGTGATCTCTCTAGCCCTAGAGTGGGTTTAGTGACGCACGAGACCAAATAATGAACCCTTTCCTAGTTTGTATTCAAAATGGAAGAAGAAGAATAAGAACCTACTTCTTCCTGATGCTATCATCTATTCCTTTGGTGAAGACCTTGATTTTACGATCCTTCATTATTTCTCCTCGCTGCTTGTGGTGTTCAAATACCTATAAGAAATCAAGAGACAACAACAAGAAATGTGACAATATACATAACATACATCAAATAAAAACTACCTAATATATCAAGGAATTTCCCAAAAACGCTTTATGGGTATTTTGGAATACATGTGTCTAAGCCTCCTTGAAAAATTTGAGACTTTGAGCACATCTGATGCTACCAAAAATCAACAATTAGCACTGCCTAACATACCATGTCATTCCATCCTTTTCACACCTGGAACTTTCTGACACTCCCTATCACACACTATTATTCATCCATTTCCATGCATTTTGAGAGCCTATTTCTCCCTTGAGTTTCCCTAGCATTCACTAACACTCCTTAACACACATTAACATACCTTGGCACTTGGTACATCTTGGCATGCTTCCCTAACACTCTAGCATGCCTTAGAAGTACCTAGCATACCTTGTCACTCCTTACTTAACACACTTGGAACTTTCTAACACTCCCGATCACACACCCTTATTAATTCATTTCAATGCAATTGAAACTAGTGCTCCCTTGTGTTTCTGTGGCACTTGACATGGCTTGGAATGCCTAGTATGTTTTGGCATTCCTAACATGTCTTGGAAAAGTATAGCATATGTTAGCACTTTTTGGAATTCCCTAGAATGCTTTGTCACTCCCTAGTTGTCATGCCCTTATAGATAGTCTTACTTTTTTTTCGATTTTGGAACCCAACCATGTCATTGAAAAAATAGTGTTGTCTAAAACTAATTTTTTCTAGCCCCTTATCGCAATCATAGGCTTACCTCTTGCAAGTCCTATTGTAAAAATATCCTAACACAATTCATCCTTGAGACACCTTGAATTCACTAACACTCCCTAACACACACTCTTATTCATTCATTTCCATGTATTTTTACCTAGTTCTCCTTTATGATGCCCTGACATGCCCCAACACTCCTCGCAATGCATTGACATTGTCTAGCATTTGTTAGCACACCTTTTCATTCCTTGGCACACCCTAACACTCCTTAGCTAGCATGCCCTCAAAACTACCCTCAAATGTTTTGCAACTTTGGAACCCAACCAAATCCTGCCTCAACAACAACAACTTGACCGAGTTATAGTTACTACAACTAGACTATTCCTTGGTCACCTAAGAACTTCCTATAACTCCTCTTAGGCTACCCATGTTTAATCTCAAATCATACAAGTTAACAAGTTACAAAGAAAAGGCTCACATCTAATCATGGTTGTAAAACAACCAAGCAACAAGTTTACATATTGATATGCCACAACATCTGGCACACCTACCTATACCTTGGCACTATGTGGCACTTCTTAGCATCCCGTGCATTCCCTGGCATGCTTTGGCACTCCCTAAAACATCATAACATTATTTGACACCTAGAAAACCTAGAAATCATTGAAACTCCCCATCACACTCTTATTCATTCATATCCATGCATTTGAAACTAGTTTCATTCCCTTGTGTTTCCCTTGCACTTGGCCCTAACACACCCTAGAATGCATTGGCACCACACCCTGGCACCTGATACATCTTGGAATGCCTTAGCACTTCCCATATTATGGAATGCATAACATGCCTTGGAATTGTATAGCATGTGTTAGTACTCCCTAGAATTCCCTAAAACACCTTGGAAATCCCTAGATGTCATGCCCTCATAGATAGATTTTTTTGTGACTTGAGAACCCAACCCAGTCTTTGGAAAAAAAAATGTTGTTCCCAACCCAAAGTATCCATTTCTTTGAAAATTCTTTGTCCACACCTTATCACAACCATAAGCTTGCCTCCTGCAAGTCCTATTATAAAATTCTCCTAAAGAACTTCATCCTTGGGAGACCTAGAATTCGCTGACAGTTCTTGGCACACATTCTTATTCATTCATTTCCAAGCATTTTAACCTAATTCTAACAGATTTTGTTTCCCTGGAACTCCCTAACACTCCTCAACAAGCATTGAAATTGTCCAACATGTGTTAGATGGCCTTTTCATTCCTTGGAATGCCTTGGAACTCCTTAGATATCATGCCCTCACAACTACCCTTACTTGTTTTGATACTTGGGAACCTAAACAAGTCCCACCTCTATTACAACAACTTGACCATGTTACACTTACTCCAACTATACTATGCCTTGTTCACCTAAAAACTGCTTAAAACTCATCTTAGGCTACTCATTTCCAATCTCAACTCATCCCACTTAACAAGTTACCAATTCAAGGCTCACGTCCAACCATGGTCGTAAAACAACTAAGCAACATAGTTTACATCTTGACATTACATAACACCTGACACGTCTAACAACTAATGCCACAAAATGACCCTTTGAAAAGGGTATATTTATGATATATCAAAATAGGCATGGCAAGATATGACATGCCTGGACGAGGAGTTATGGGCCCATTCAAAATAATCATCCTCCTCAAATAGTGTAAGACCATTGACAATCAGGGATTTGGTGAAACTGTCCCACTCCACAACAGAAGAACCCTGTAGGCCCAAATCATGGGCGCTTTTCAATATTCCAGTTGTGAACAACTCCGAAGGGAACACATAAACCCAACGAAGACTATTAACACCTTGAGAACAAATATGGTTGGAAATCTTAGAGGAACATCTATGAGAGCACAAAAAAACCTACTTCTCTAGAAGCACCTATAATAATTTTGTGGATTTCACTAACCATCGTTTGGTTACTGTCTGCACACTAGCCTAGATTCTAAAGTGATGTCTGTAGAAATTATACAACATGCATGTATATCTTGGATTCACCCGATCTAACAATGTACTAAAGTTAAATATTGAATCGCTTCTACAAATATTTTATGGAAGTAAAAACACAATCACTAAACACATGAACATGAAGAAATATCAATCACACATAACACATATAATTTCCTGGGGAAATATTACAACTAAAATCCCCACTATCTTCTATTGTATATTAAGCATGGATCATGAAACAATTACATACAAAACTATTCTCACAAGAGCCCTCCAGTACTCAGCTAATTGTCTCACACTATCATATGCAAAACTGACCAACACATAGCCAATTCTCAACCTCGAGACAACCTGCCTTGCTTGTGCAATCCCTGATGGTAAAGATCCCTAAAAGATAGAAATTATTGCCTGTCTTGACTGCAAAAATATCATGGGCACTCCAATGGGTGTTTGGTTGCATGTGTGCAACCCAATAATCCTACAACTAATAGTCAACTTCCATTTCACCTAGAACTCAACTGGGGCTCCATTGGAGCTGACATGCATGCTGCTAATAATAGTAAATCCTCAGTTGCATGTGAGATCACTGATTGTGAATTAATTAATATTTAATTCACTTGATCTCTCACTAGTGTATCTTTAGTTACAACTAGCACAACTAAGTTTAACTCACTTAATTGAGTTAAACTATTTACAACTTGCACCAACTCGTGCACCACTGCACTTCGAACCCTGTTACAACTAGAATTACTCTGCATGCCTCACCAACTACCTCTAACTTGAAATCCACTATTTAAATGAATTTATTACTTTCATTTAACTTATTCAAGTCCACATTGATAATATATTACATCTTAATGTCCATCTTAATTAAGGGATAGCCAAAATAGACATGCACCCAAAAATAGCACTGTGGGCCCCACCCTAGTGTGGGTGCTTAATGCAACCAGGTGCTTTATGCACTATGCGTGGGTGATGAATTTTTCTTATTTAATCTCAACACTACCTCTCAACAAGAAAGGGATTATCCTTCACCCCGATCTTGTCTCTATGGTATTCAAATTTTCTCCTGATGAGTGCCTTCATCCGAATATCTACATCTTAATCTTCCGTGGGAATGTATTGAAGAAAAATTTTCCTTTTGTACACACAATATCTAATATGATGGTACCAGTTACTATATGCTTGGACTTATCATGAAACACAAGATTAGTCTAGAGTTTATTGCAACTTTGATCATCACAATGAATCACTATCGGATCCTTTTGAGAACCAAACAAACCAACCAAGATCTTTCTCATGTAGATAGCCTCACATGCAGCTTGACTTGCTTCCATGTATTCCGCTTCCGCTGAACTGAGTACCACAGATAGTTGCTTCCTATTGTACCGGGAAATTATTGTCGATCCAATGCTAAAGATCCCTCCTGATGTGTCTTTCTGTCGAACGGATTTCCATCCCAATCTGCATACGTGAAGCCATGCAGCTTCACTCCCTATGTCCGTCTGTATCATAGACCATACTCTAATGTTCCCCTCAGGTATCTCAGGACATGCTTCCCCTCCTTCCAAAAGATATTGGTAGGCTTAACCATAGCTTGACTCAGCTGGTTAACTTCGTAGAAAATGTCTGGTCTTGTGTTCACCGAATACATTAGAGAACCCACTAACTGTCGATAGACAATAGCATCCACTACATCTCTAGAAGTAGCATCCTATTGCCTCTAATTTCCTAGAAGAGGAGTATCCATGGGTTTGTAGCTCTCCATGTTAAACTTACCCAATATCTCATTTGCATTCTTTCCTTGAGACACAAAAAGTTCACCATCCCACTACCATATTTCCAATCCAAGGAAATAATGAAGGAGTCCCATGTCCCTCATTTTGAACTCCCTTGCAATATCCTCCTTGCATGAGTGTATCAGCTGCTCATCACCAGTCAAAATTAGATCATAAACATATAGAATAATAATCAATATCTTACCCTCAACCACAATCTGGTACAGGTGTGCATCTGCTTCACTTTTGGTGAGGCCCAATCCAATGAAATAGATGTCTATCTGAGTGTACCAAGAACGGGGTGCTTGCTTCAGCCCATACAATTATCTTTTGAGTCTACACACATGCGAATCACTATTTAATATTTTAAAACCTTCAGGAGGCTCTATGTACACCTCTTCCTCAATGATCCCATTGAGAAACGCATTTGTCACGTCCATCTAATGAATGCGCCAGCCCATCTACACTGAGAGTGCAAGGAAGGATCTTATGGAAGAGTACCTTACAACAGGTGCGAAAGTATCATCATAATCTATCCCCTCGATCTGTGAGAATCCCGAGGAAAAAAATCTAGCCTTGTATTTCTCCACACTCCCATCGGTAGCTTGCTTTACCCTATAGGTCCATCTCGATCCAACCACTGATTTTTCGACCAGTATTGGGAATATCTCCCATGCACTGTTCTTGAAAATTGAGTTACACTCCTCCACCATTGCATCAACCCAAGTTGGCTACTGCACTACTTCCTAAAAGGAATATGGTTCAGTCACAATAAATTTTCTCATAAGAGCCATGTATCTAGTAAATCGGTTAGGAGACTATCTCTATCTGTGTTGTGAAGTAGGGGCTGCTACATTCTCAGCAGCATCAATTCTCAATCTATTAGCTTCCATGGTGCACCTTCTGCCATTTCTGATGGATGGCTCTGCATGAGTGTTTTCCTCCACTCCATGAATATCCTCATGTGGCTAATCCACATCTTGAGACCCATATTTGGGAACTAGAAATTCCTCCTCTACATGGAAGTCCAGCTCCCTCTCAAGGGACAACCGCATGGCTTTCTCCTCATCAAATTTTATATCCCGTCACACAATAGTCATTCTGTTGTTTGGAAAATACACACAATTTTTATGGGGTGTTTCAATGTACCCGACAAAAATCCCAACCTCAGTTGTTGGTTCCAACTTCTTCTTGGCATCCTTGGTCACATGCACATAAACAGATGAGCTAAAAATCTTAAAGTGTGAAATATCAAGTTTCTTACCAGTGAAAGCCTCTTTAGGTGTACTCATGCCAAGTACTTTATGAGGACAACGATTTTTCATATGTACCACTGTATTGCATGTTTCCGCCCACAAATGCATTAGTAGGCCTTGTTCATGCAACATCATTCGTGCTCCACCCACAATAGTTCTGTTCTTCCTCTCTGTGACCCCATTCTGCTTTGGTTTATGAGGCAATATGAGTTCTCTTCGAATTCCTTCTTTTCTGCAGAATTTTTTGAATTCGTTAGAGATGTATTCTCCACCATTATCGATCCTAAGAGCCTTCACTTTCTTACCCGACTCTTTCTCCACCAGTGCCTTAAACTCATAGAACTTAGAGAATGTTTGATCTTTCTTCTGCATGAATAAGATCCAACACTTATGGGAAAAGTTATCAAAAAATATTACATAGTACTTATGTTTTGTTGTTGAAGCAACCAAGAAAGGACCACACACGTCTGTTTGAACTCTCTCAAGGATCCCCGAAGCTTGGTTTCCTTCTCATGAAATGTGGCCTTTACATATTTTCCTATAGTACATCCATTGCATGTGCATGACTACGCAAGTGTACCCCAGGGAAGACCAATAGAAATTTGTTGCATGACTTTCAAGGCTACATGGTGAAGATGGCCCAATTGCCTGTGCCATAATTCACCCTCATCCTGACTCACCACTTGATTTTTCTTTCCCATCATTGCTACACAACCATATACCTCAATCTTGTAGATATTATTAACTCGAATCCCTATCTTCTTGGATTGTCCCATTGTTTTATGTCAGAGGAAAGCTTTTCCATCACTAAAAGAAACATCATAGACTCTATCCTCCAACATTGCAGCTAAGACCAAATTTTTCTTCAGACCTGGTACATGCATTACATATTTTAATTGAAATGGTTTACCTAACTCCCTCTGAAAGGTAATGGTACCAATCCTGGTAGAACTTTACCATCCGTCGTTTCCCATTTCAATATGCATCTGGAGATCTTTCTCCTCCAAGTCACTGAAAAGTTCCTTATCTCTTGTCATGTGAAAGGAAGCGCCACTATCCAAATACCACATAGATCCCAATGCACTAGACACCATACATGTGATCAATGAGAAGTCAAGCTCAAATTGTGAGGCAAGGGCCCCACCAGCTACAGATCCTCCATCCTTCTTGTTCTTCTTCTTTTGTGAATAGTTAGTATAAAAATGCCCATGCTTGTGACAGTGAAAACACTTCACCTTGGACATTTCCCACTTCTTGCCATTCTTGGACTTGGATTTAGAATGGAATTTCTTCCCCTTCCCCTTCCTCGCCTTGGTATCCAAAGCAGAATCCTCTTCATCCTCATTCTTAGATAAATATCCATTCTTCTTTTCTTTCTGAACTCCTCCTGCACTAAATCTGACCACAGTTGTTCCCAATTTGGAAATTTTTCCCTTCCATTGATAGAGTCTTTATAACTGTTCCAACTCTTAGGAAGTCCTAGGAGAGACAAGCTCACCAAATTATCATCAAAAACTGTTATTCCAATGCTCCCTAGTTCATCCTGACATTGGACAAACTTTTTTAGATATTTTGGAATGGTGTCACCCTTTTCCATGTTGATCTTCCTGAGTTTATCTTTGAGCACCAATTTCCTATGTTCGTTGTTGCTTTGGAATAGATCCGTCAAAGCCTTCCACATTGCATATGGTGTGGCTTTCCCATGGAGGCTTGAGACAATGTGGTCTCATACTCCCTCCAACAGGATCCTCCTCACCTTTTCCACTTTCTTTTTCCATGCATCAAGATTTGCTGCATCTACAACATCGCGTTTAGGAACATATTTGTCAATGAATTCCTTCAACCCATTGTATTCGAGTAATTCCTCCATCCTATAATTCCAAGAAATGTAGTTCGATATTCCCTCGAGTGTATACTCTAACCTTAAGCCATTGAAATCCATTTCTATCTTGAATCAACTGTAGCACCAAGAAAGTCTTTCTGCAAATTTGAATTCTATCCAGTCACAAACTCAACTCCTACTTCACTTCTGTAATTTACCATGCTTTGATACCATGTATAAATTATACAAAATGCATGTATATCTTGGATTAACCCGATATAAAAATGTAATTAATTTAAATACTGAATCTCTTCTACGAATATTTTATGGAATTAAAAACACACTCACTAATCACATGAACATGAAGAAAGATCAATCACACACAACACAAATAATTTCTTGAGGAAAGCTTATAGCTAAAAACCCCACTATCTTCTATTGTATATTAATCATGGATCATTAAAAAATTAAATACAAAACTCTTCTCATAAGAGTCCTCCAGTACTCAACTAATTGTCTCACACTGTCATATGCAAAACTGACCAACACATAGCCAATTCTCAACCTCTAGATAGTCTGCCTTGCTTGCGCAATACCTGATGGTAAATATCCCTAAAAGATATGAATTATTACATGCCTTGACTGCGCAAGTATCATGGGCACTCCAATGGGTGTTTGGTTTCATGTGTGCAACCCAATAATCCAAAAATTGATAGTCAACTTCCCTTTCACCTAGAACTCAACTAGGTCTCCACTGGATCTGACATGCATGCAACTAATAATAGTAAATCCTCAGTTTCATGTGAGATCAATGATTGTGATTTAATTAATATTTAATTCACTTGATCTCTCACTAGTGTATCTTCAGTTACAACTAGCACAATTGAGTTTAACTCACTTAACTGAGTTAAACTATTTACAACTTGCACCAACTCATGCACCACCGCACTTCGAACTCTGTTACAACTAGAATTACTCTACATGCCTCACCAACTACCTCTAACTAGAAATACACTAGCTAACAGAATTTATCACTTTCAGTTAACTGATTCAAGTCCATATTGAGAAAATATTACAGTTTAATGTCCATATTAATTAAGGGATAATGAAAATAGACATGCATCCAAAAATAACACTATGGGCCCCACCCTAGTCTGGGTGCTTAATGCGCTAGGCGTGGATGCTTAATTTTCTTGTTGAATATCAAAAATTTCCTTACAATTATAATCAACTCGGTGTATTTTCTCTTAAAAAATTATGCAAAGATAGATGTCCCCTTTATGTCCAAGTTCCACCAAAATGGTTCTCTTACCTACCTAGTACCTCCATCTATTTCATAACAAGACTAATCTACAAACCACCAAATGTCTATCATATCCATGAGGTCAACAAAAAATTTTGGTTCAAGATATAGCTAAGTTGGAACAAGCTTAGCTCTAGAGCCTTTGTTATTTTTCAACCCCTAATTTTTATGTACAAAGAGATATCAAATTTATAAAGCATATGGCAGCCAAACTATCGCCTTGCCCATGTTGACTCCCTATATTAAACATCATGGAAAATCTCCATAGATTATTTATCCTTACTAAACCATACATTTCATCAGAAATGATCATTGATCATTAACATGACATTACTACTTAGCTCCACCTTTTTACTACACAAAACTTATTTTGATTTCACCATAATTCACCTTTGATATCACAAGAAAAACCCCTATCCCATAATATTTAGTGACATAGAAACCCAACAATTTTCATACCATTAATAATTATTTATAATTAGAAATACTTACATATTAACAAAAAAAAAACTTGCACATTTCATTTAATTCCGGTTGAAAAAAAAATAATTTCAAGATTTCAAGGGATATATGTCTTTCAAATATCAAAATTGTTCATTTCCCTTATTTATGCATTTCATTTAAGTTAAGGATTTCATGGATATATATCTTTCAAATATCAAAATTGTTCATTTATCTTGTTTATGCATTTCATTTAAGTTCAAGATTTCATGGATATTTGTCTTTAAAATATCAAAGTTGTTCATTTCCCTAGTTTATTTCCCTCACATTGCGAGGTGTGTGTCCAGGGAAGGAAGGGCGCATCCATGCCATCGCAGGTATGATATGATACATTTGTTTGAATCAAGTCAGTTCCTCCAATCGTGGCGATTTCGTTCTACAGAGGGAATTTGCACAAGGTTCCCCACATTCCTGGGTGATAGCACATCCCCAAGTCACCATCTCTCTTTTCAACTTTAAAATACTTCTAGACAAGAAAAAATAGGTGTTCAATAGGCTATATGTTTAGGATTCCATGGAGGAAGATGAAGCTGAAGGCATGGGCGATAATGGCTTCACCAAAGAAGATGATGACAGGCGCATTTCCAATTCAAAAATTAGTGAAGAAGCAAATAAGAGAGCAAGAATACATTGATTATGACAAGGAGATAAAATATCCTAAGATCATAGGTGGTCACCAGCTAGATGCTCTAGCATAGATGGATTGTGATGATCCAATCGTCCCTACAAACCCCAGAGACCCAAAAAGGGCCTAGGATTTTCTTGGACCCATATTCCTAATAGTCTCAAAGCAAAGAAATTGGATCCTGAGGAAATGACTGTGCACTTAGACGAGCAAGATTAAGGCTATGTTCTAGAGGAGAAGTTTCCAGAGGCTACTAAACCCACTCAAGAGGTAGATAACAACATTTTATTTTTATTGTTTAATTATAGGAATTTTTGCAAGAAACATTCTCATGAGGGACTTCCATTGGCTTAGGTGACGGGTTTGAATGGTAAATATTATGCCAAAATGGCATAGGGATTTCATGTTATGCCATTTGGGTGGCATGGACCATAGTGACAATGAAGCCTAGTGGTTCGGTTAAACTCTGCCGACCTCAATAGTGAAAAAATATTACCTTGGGTGTTAGAGGTTGATCAATTAGGCTTAATAGAATTCTCATTTTCCCACTATTTTAACTGTTTCTTTGTTTTCAATCCTTCTTTCCCTACCTTTTATCATAATTGTAATTCCTTGCTGCCATATTAAAATTTTATGGTTACCAATGGAGTGTATTTTTTATTTTGGTGTCATTAATCTAGGATGTTGTAAACACATATTTATTTTCAGATGTAAATTTTATTTTAGCATGAAACAAGTGGAAAATAAACAATAAAATGGCTTGTGCCCTAAAATTTGTGCATTGTGTGGCTTGACCTTTTACGCATGGGAAAATAAGATAAAGGATTAAATTGAATATAGCTGATGTTGTTTTTGTGATTCATGATATTAAGTTGAATGAAATGTATAGATTGAAAGATGGTATCATAGATCAAATGAAAATGGGATCTCAAAAGCTAAAATAAAAGTTGATAGACTCAACCTAGAAAGTGGAGCAATCAGGCAAGCATGTAATATTTTGACCAAGATTCAATTAAATCTATGAAAAATTGTGTTAATGGTGAATTCAATAGGGTTTTTTCTCCCAATGTAGGATCATGCTTGAGATAGAATCACCACAGGAGAGTTCTTAGGAATCCATTCTTGAAATTCTCTTAACTTTATTGTACTCACACCATAGAGAATTATAGGATGATGTTCCTTCCATGGAGCACTCTTTGATGCTCCATAGACATAAAATGATGCCACACTTAGGTTCTTTCCTAGCCATCTTAGTCAAATCTTTGTCATATTCGCCCAAAACAACATACTTTCCCTCAAGGCCTTGATCAATAATTGTTTTCTGAGACTTATGAGTTGCTTGTATAACACTTATGAGATTCTTCAAAGAAAATTCAATATTATTAAACAAATATTGTCGAAACCATTGATCTCATGTGAATGAAAGAAGTAAATTTTCCATAGACCCAAAGGAATCTACATATTCTTTCATCAAATGCTCTTTCTCAACTATTTGATGTTTACTCTCTTTTGCTTTTGGAGCTGATACCATTGCTCCCTAAGCCATTTTTGTTTTGCATTTGGGAAATTGATACTATTGTTTCTTGTTTCTAAAACAATAAATTGTGTATTCAACTCCTTCTACACTTTTTGTTGCTCTTTTTTTGCAATCCTGACTGCATGTCCAAATTATGAGCCTTTCTATAGTTTCAAATTCTCATCCAAAGGAAATTTCAGATTATTTGCAGCTTGTTGATGCACCTTCCCTATTTGTTTCCACTCCATCTCATTCATCCTTCAACATCAACAGTGTAGGTTAATAACCCACTGAGATCATGCAGTGCTTCTTCACCATCAACATGTTCAACATATCCAGTAATCATTGTATTTCAGGAAAAGTCCCTCTGTTCAAACATATTATCAAAGACTAAGCATGCCTCTTCTATGCTGCCACATTTGGCATACGGGTCAATAATAGAATTTGGCATATAGGTCAACAAGAGCATTCTCCACAAAAATATTTGAGTCCAGCCTAACTTTAATGATGATTATATGGAATTGCATCCTAAACTAGTGCATGCTGCAAAAGCAGTGGAAAAGGTGAAATTATCCACTTTCATCCCATTCTATTGCATCTGATTGAACAATTTGAGCGACTCCTCACAAAGACCATTCTGAGCAACAATTTGAGCGACTCCTCACAAAGACCATTGTGAGCATATTCTTCGTAACAAAGAAGACCTTAACAAGTTGATCCTTCACCATAGCTAACATTTCTATATCCAACCTTCGAGCAACATAGCTCTAAGCTGACATTTCTATATCCAACCTCCCAACATCAAATTGGTTAACTCTTGATAATTCCCTAGTGTTAACCCTATGCCAAAATAGGGGGTAACACAGGTTCCAACTCAGAGATGTTCTCTTCTTGGGAGTGCATGAGAGTCTTAGAATTTTGTCATGTATATATGGGAATGGCCTCCCCTTCTAGTAAAAGCACCACACAATTTTGTCTTTTACAAAGCAAAAGACAAGTCATCTATTTATGACAACATGAAATCAAATTTAGTGATCAAGGGAGCTTATTCATGCCACATTGTTGCTCAAAGGAGTTTATTCCTTTCCTACCATACTGAGGCATGTGCAAAATGAGGGTGCTACTTGAAATCATTGATCCAGTGCAATGACCTTAAAACTTCACCATAGAATGTTTTCTTTCGCTATAATTAGTTATCATGCAAAATAATGAAACATTAAAATTCCAACATTCATGGGCTGGGTTTTCTATCATTGATGGGTTGAACAAGAATTTGGGTACCTGCAAATCAACGGTACCTTCAAAGTTCAAACACATGTAAGTGTTGACATAAGCTACTATAGGATCTGTCCATCCAAGATTGCATAGGACTGTAATAATTATTGCTCATTAACTTTGAAAATTATCCTTTGCTACCAATTGGGAGTACATAATCTTGTTATGTTCTATACCTCATGAAATATTGGCTCCATGGGATAATATAGTATGTTGTTTTGGTAACTTTGTATTAGGGAATGTGAGTGATAGACACATATCAACCATTGTGGGATTAGATCCTGCTGTCTTGGGCACATAATTTATTTTGAAAATTTGCATCCACTTCTCTATC
>JAXQQM020060686.1:0-48482 GCA_034641835.2 Pinus albicaulis
TCTCCCAATCAGTTTTTTCTTCTATTGCAGACACCTTTGGATTAAACCTGGATGGAAGAGATCTTAGAATCTTTTGCACAATTATACTTTCTGGCATTTTTTCTCCAAGAGCTTTCATATTGTTAATAATTTCTGCGGCTTTTAGGAAGAAACTGGCAATGTCTTTATCATCATTCATTTTTAAGTTCTCAAACTAGGCTCTATAGACTTTAAGTTTGGCAGTCTTTACTTTCTTGTCTCCCTCATGTATGTTCTCAAGAGTATCCAATTTAATGTGTGAGTAGTCTTAGAATGTAAGCAGCAAGTGTTAGTATAGTATAGCAGTAGACTTAATATGAGAGCAGCAAGTATTAAGCAGATGATACATATCAGATCAATACATAAATATCATGCACAGAGACACCAGATATAAGTGGAAACCCATAAAGGGATAAAACCATATCTTATTATCGTTGTGATGCAACGGCAAGCTCCAACTCCCTCTCACCACTGTTTTTCTGCAAGCACCAACCTACAGGAGGCTCCAACCTCAATTCTGCAAGCTACAACTTGTAAGGAAGCACCAACTCTCTTCAATTTTCTGCAGGCACCAACCTACAGGAGGCTTCAACCTTAGTAAGCTACAACTGACAGCTATCAAGCTGCAACTTGATAGGGAAGCTCCAACTTCCTCACTTTATCAAACTAAATGTTTGCTGATTTACTCCAGATATCAGCTCTCTTCTGTATCTGCTCTTCTTCTCTTAATCTTCTCTGCTTTATTCTTCTATATTCTACATTCTCTATATTTACTCTCTCTCACACACCTCTCACCTTTTGCATATCAAGTTGATATTACTTATAGAAATTTCTTGATGACTGTTTGTTTTCCTCTAGGAATTCGAAATGGATGGTCATACCCCTTGGTCTTCTGCCTCCTCATTTCTTTATCCAACTCAATTTAAAATCATAAAAATATGTACAAAATTTCATGCTACAGTGGGATTTTGACTTTTCTTTAGGATACTTGCCTTTGCATCACAAACAATAAAAAATTAATTACAACATTTACATTCACATTTTTAATTACATATTTCAATTTTACTCAGCTCCTTTTCTGGATTTTGGCTTTACTAGATTTGTCTTTTCCTGCTGCTGTTAAGAACCTGTTCTGCATACTCTTTGTTCACTGTCATCTGCATATTCCCTGTTTTCTGTGCTTATTCTCCTGTCCAACTCATTCCTGTACATATTCCTGTCAAACTTGTAATCTCTGTGTATCTCTGCATGCTCTCCTCTTCTTTTTCCTTTTCCATAATTGCATTCAAGTTTTATGCCCAATCATTTCCCAATCCGGGGAATCTCACACTTCTCTTTAATTCCATGCTCGCAATTTATATAAACAAGTTTGGGTTATTTTAATATCTCAATTCATAGAATTGCGATATTAATTCAATACTCCTCTATAGTTATAACCCGACAATCTCTTATGTGTACATATGCGCTAATTCTGCATTTACAACCATTCTACGCAACATAATAATTGACCCTCGGCGTATTAAACCATATTCACAAATTCCATGTTTCGCCACTTCACATATATAGTCATTATACATAATATATCCACACATATATTACACTTTCTTTAATATTGGAACCATTACAATGGAGTCCAAAGATAATCGGAAATCTTTTATTAATTAGAAACCTTAGTCTTCCACCGTATGTTAATAACCCGTCAAAATTTAATAAACATCATTAATATAGACCAAATTCATTGTATATATCTCTGCCTCGGGCCCACAGTACAATTGTGAATGCATAGACCGTACCTTTGTTAAATCACATGCCCATCCGACTGTTGTCATTGCATTTCCCGATCCAACGGATATCGCATGGGCAATTTGCGGGAAAGATAACGCGCGATGGCGCGTCACATCTGGACTATCGTTCGCGCACCTTGGTTAAACTCCGGGCAAGTCCGATGCACGATCCTCGTTCGATGGCCCTCTTCCAGATCAACGGCTCGTGTCAATTTCGCTCGGTGTCTCTGGTCGATAGTTAATGCGCAATGGCGCAAGTTAAACGATGGTTTTACTGTTCATCTAGGGACATGCGTTGATCAATCAATGGAATCGTTGCGAAACTCCAAAATACCGCCTTCCGTATAATAGTGGTGCGATGAAATCCACCGTTCGCTCCAAACCACTGCTACTATTCATCGGGTCATGGTTCCACTTCCCCGCTCATGGTTCCATCTGTCTTTATTATTTAAAAAATTGCTTACTTTTCAATGTATTATTATGATTCGAAATCGCTGTTGACGCACAGTTCTACCATATATACAACCCTTGTTTTGGTTCCGCCTCCATTCATGATTATGGTTCTTATACATGGGTTAGTGAGATTCGATTTCTTTGACGCAGAGCTCACTACAATGTACAATTTAAAACATAGCATCAACCAGAAGTCGAGTTCTTCAACTAAATAAAGAGCATTTGAATATAAAGTCCGAAAATTAATTTATATTATGTGTAACGCCCGGCTGTATAAAATATTCTCGGAATTTATATATATATATACATATTCTTGGAATAACAGCGGTTTCTCTGCAATAACAGTTGTGGCTCTTCCTCTGCCACTTCTATCACTCTGCCTCTGCTTCTACTGCTGTGATAACGGCTCTGTCTCCGTATTTGCTTCCTTCGCCTCTGCCTTTCTCCTTTATATTCATTTCCTCTTTGCTGCCTCCATTTTCTGTCTTTGTCTCCTTGTAACTGTTCCTGTCTCTACATCTGCTACCTCCTTTTCCATCAATGACAACATTTCCAATAGATCTTGCCTCTATGTTATTCGAATTTTCTCCTGGTGAGCGCTGTCATTAGATATCTGCATCCTGATCTTCCGTGGGAATGTACTGAAGCAACATTATTCTCCTCTGCACACAATCTCTGAGATGATGGTACCGGATATATATGTGCTTGCACCTATAATGAAACACAAGATTAATTGATATTTTAATGCAACTCTGATTATCACAATGTATCACTGTCAGATCCATCTGAGAACCAAACAAACCAACCAAGATCTTTCTCATCCAGATAGCCTCACATGCAACTTGAATTGCTGCCATGTACTTTTCTTTTGCTGAACTGAGTGCCACGGGTCACTACTTCCTGCTGTACCAAGAAACTACTGTCGATCCAATGCTAAATATTTCTCCTGATGTGCTCTTTCTGTCTGATGGACTACCAACCCAGTCTGCATCTGTGAATTCTTGAAGCTTCACTCCCTCTGTCCGTCTGTACCATAGACCATACTCTGATGTTCCCCTCAGGTATCTCAAGACATGCTTCCCACCTTCCAAAAAATCTTGGTAGGCTTAACCATAGCTTGACTCGGCTAGTTAATTGTGTAGAAAATGTATAGTCTCGTGTTAACCAAATACATTAGTGAACCCACTAACTGTTTGTAGACAGTAGCATCCACTACCTCTCTAGAAGTAGCATCATCCTTCCTCCAATTTCCTGGAAGAGGAGTATCCATGGGTTTGCAGCTCTCCATGTGAAACTTTCCGAGTATCTCCTTTGCATACTTGCCTTGAGACAAAAAAATTTCACCATCCCGCTGCCATATTCACAAGCCAAGGAAATAATGAAGGAGCCCCGTGTTCTTCATTTCGAATTCTCTTGCAAGGTCCTATTTGCAAGAAAGTATCAACTGCTCATCACCTGTCAATATTAGATCATCTATATACAATACAATAATCAAAATATTACCATCAACCACAATTTGGTATAGGTTTGCATCAGCTTCACTTTTGGTGAAGCCCAACCCGGTGAAATAACTGTCAATCTGAGTGTACCAAGCACGAGGTGCTTGCTTCAGACCATACAATGCTCTCTTGAGTCGGCACACATGTGACTCACTGTCAAAGATTTTGAAACCTTCTGGCTAATCTATGTACACTTCCTCAATAACTCCATTTAGGAACACAATTTTCACATCCATCTGATGAATGTGCCACCCCATCTGCATTGAGAGTGCAAGGGTAGATCTAATGGAAGAATACCTTGTGACTGGTGCAAAGGTCTCTTCATAGTCAATCCCCTCAATCTGTGAGAATCCCCAATATGGCCTTGTACTTCTCCACACTCCCATCAATAACTTGCTTTACGTTGTAGATCCATCTAGATCCAACCATTGATTTGTCGACCGGTCTTGGAACTATATCCCATGCACTGTTCTTAACAATGGAGTCATACTCCTCTACCATAACATCAACCCAATTTGGTTGTTGCACTGCTTCCTCAAAGGAATATGGTTCAGTCACAATACATTTGCTCATAAGAGCCATGTATCCATTAAACATGTTAGGAGATTGTCTCTGTTTGCGCAATGAAGTAGGGGTTCCTACATTCTCTGCTGCATCAAGTCTCAATCTATCAGCTTTCGTGGTGTGCCTTCTGCCATTTCTGATGGATGGCTCTGCATGAGTGTTTTCCTCCACTCCATGGTCCTATGCATTGGCTAATCCACATCTTAAGGTTCATTCTTGGGAACTAACAATTCCTCCTCTGCATGCAAGTCCAACTCCCTCTCAAGGGACAACCGCATGGATTTCTCCTCATCAAATTTTATATCCCATCGCACAACAATATTTCTATTGTTTGGAAAATACACTCCATAGTTGTGGGGAGTTTTAGTGTACCCCAAAAATATCCCAACCTCATTTGTTGGTTCCATCTTCTTCATGGTCTCTTTGGTCACATGCACATAAACATATGAGCCAAAAATCTTAAAATGTGAAACATCGAGGTTTTTACCAGTAAAAGCCTCTTCAGGTGTACTCATGCCAAGTATCCTATGAGGACAATGGTTTTGAACATGTACCACTATGTTACATGCCTCCTCCCACAGATGAAATGGTAGGCCCTGATCATGCAAAATCGCTCGTGCTGCACCCACAATCGTTCTGTTATTTCTTTTAGAAACCCCATTCTGCTGTGGGTTATGAGGTGCTATCAGTTCTCTTCGAATTCCTTTTTTGTTGCAGAAGTTCTTGAATTCGTTAGAGATGTACTCACCACCATTATCGCTCCTAAGAGCCTTCACTTGCTTCCCCAACTCTTTATCCACTAGTGCTTTAAACTCAAGAAACTTTGAGAATGTTTCGTCTTTCTTCTACATGAATTAGATCCAACACTTACGAGAAAAGTCATCAACAAATATCACATAGTACTTATGTTTTTCTATCGAATAAATAGAGAATGGTCCACACACGTCTGTATGAGCTCTCTCAAGGATCCCCGAGGCTCGGTTCTCCTTTTAATGAAAGGTGAACTTTACATACTTCCCCATGGTACACCCCTTGCATGTATCTAACTGAGGAATTGTTCCCATTGGAAGTCCTGTAGAAATCTGTTGCATGACTTTCAAGGCTCCATGGTGTAGATGGCCTAATCTTCTGTGCCATAAATCACCCTCATCCTGGCTCACCACTTTGTCTGCCTTGCCCATCATTGCTGCATAGCCATCTACATCCAGTTTATAGAGATTCTTAACTCGAATCCCTATCTTCTTGGCTTGTCTTGTTGTTTTGTGTCGCAAGAAAGCTTTACCTTCACTAAAAACAACATCATAGCCTCTATCCTCCAACATTACAACTGAGCCTAAATTTTTCTTCAAACCTGGTACATGCATTACATCCTTTAATTGGAACGATTTACCTGAATGTCTCTGAAAGGTAATAGTACCAATCCCGATAGCATTGTACCATTCATCATCCCCCATTTCGATATGCATCTAGAGATCCTTCTCCTCCAAGCTACTGAAAATTTCCTTGTCTCCCGTCATGTGAAAAGAAGAACCACTATCCAAGTACCGCACCAAACCCAATGCACTTGACACCATGCATGCAATGAGTGAGAAGTCAAGCTCAAATTGCGAGGCCAAAGCCTCTGTTATCACTCATTAAGTTGTGAAACATTTCTTGATAGGGTCATACATGTCACTCACCAAATGGATAAGGTCTCCTAAGCCATTTTAATGTGGTATAGGAAATGTTTTTCATTTTTAAGCCTATCTAAGTTTTATGATCACCTCCATTTATGCCATTTCAGTCAAATTAGTCCCATATCATGTTAGTTGTCATTCTCCATACATTTAAACCCAAAATGGCACACCTGTCAATAGCGAATCTCTCAGAAGCCTAACTGTTTTCGCTATGAAAATTCGTTTTCTAACCTAGCTTGTCAAAGTTGTATGAGGTGTCTTTTTCTGATTAGAGCAGTAAAGGTGGAGCTCATTCAAGGTTGTTATGATAAAATCAAATGTACACAACTGTGTTTGATGTCATCATTACCCTTTTTTCTTGCATGTGTTATGATTGAAGATCAAGCTGTCAGTTAGATTTTTAAACCTCACTTCAATTATCCTTTTGTCATATTGTGCTTTATCCTTGCATGTAAGTTGATTCCTAGAGAGTTGCTTCATCAAGCCAAGCAGGTTGCTGGAAAATTCAAATTCTGCAGGTGTCATCTGCAAGCGAGGCAGTGAAGACTATAAAGCATTCATGGTTGTAAGAAAGAAAAAAAATAAGAGTGGCCATTGTCACATGTATGAGCCCATGGATGTGAAATTACTCAATGAAGACCCTACTGCTATGGATGTTTTCAGAAGGACTGGCTGCTTGCAATTTACAGGTTTCTAAGGATTTTTCCACCAGCTTCATAGGAACAACATCAAAGGTTGGAATCTTGAATCTTACAGTGACACGAGAGAGAATATAGCTACATGAATCCCTAGAGGTGGTGAACAATGGTTTAAATGTATCAAATTCACAATGTAGGATTGTAAAGAGTTTATCAAGCAAGAACACAATGAAGTTGATTTGACAAATGCTATGCCTAGGAGTTTTATGAAGGAGAATTATGCAAAATTGTTGATGGTCATTCAAAAATACTTTACCTATGAAGGAATATTTCACATGGTCTATTCATACCATCTCGGACTTTTTCTGCATTTTGTAGGTAAGAGGTCACTTGTGCCTTTCTATTTATACATAAGTCTAGGGAAAATGTCAGATAAGGTTCAAATTAAGACTGAGGGCAATGAGACATCTCTTTTTCATCATGGTCTAATTAAGCTGTTAGTGTTGGAAGAATTGAGAAGGTTAGATAGAGATTGGATTTATTTCTTGTTCATGAGTGGTTATGAAATTGATGTGGTCACTTCAAAGAAAGCCTCAAAACCTAGAACTACTTCATCACTAGTTGTGGCAGAAAAAGTTGAAGAAGAAAATAGATCATCTCCTACAGAACCAGTGAACATGGGAGCAGAACCTTTGCATGAGACTGACAGACACCAAGCAACACCTGCAAAACATAAGCATATAGTCAGCAAACAAGGTAGCAATAAAGTCACTAGAAGCCAGACATTGGCTAAAAACATAATTTCCGATGAAACGGGAACTATTACCTCAAAACAAGAACTATAACAAAAAAAAAAAAAAAAAACATGAAAAAACAACTCGAAAATGAAAAGTTGTATTATGGAATAACCTTCTTCTTTTTTCGGGGTAAATTTTCAACATTTTTAAAAATGCAAGTAAAAGCCAATTTCTTTGCATGCAAAAAACACTCTCAAAATGAAACATTGTATTGTGGAATAACCTGGTTTTTTTTTGGAGTAAGTTTTCGATATTTTGAAAAATAGAAGTAAAAGCCAAATTTTTTTGTGCAAAAACCACACCAAAAATGGAAAATAGTTAAACAAAAATTTTAGAATAATAAAAAATTATATTAAAAGAAAAATGAAAAAAATGAAAATAATGGCAAAAGAACAAACTACATTATAAAAAAAAAAAAAAAAAAAAAAAAAAAAAAAAAAAAAAAATTCAAACATAAAAAAAGAAAGAAACCTAAAATTTAAGAAACAAAAATAAAATAAAATAAAAATTTAAAGATTAAAATTTAAAAATATATAGAAATAACAAAATAAAAATATTAAATTAAAAAAAAAAAAAAAACAAGTTTAAAAAAGAAGGAAATTATAAAAAGTAAAATATACAAATTAAATTTTAAAAATAAAAAGAAAATGTTTATTAAATTAAAAACAAAAAAAATTAAATTTAAAAATAAAAATTTTAAATTAAAAAAAATGATAAATTTTAATAAATTTAAAACTTGAAAAAAAAATTACAAATTACAAAAAAAAAAATTATGTAAATTAAAATTTAAAAATATGAAAACTAACTAAAAACAAAAAATGAAAAATAAAATACAATAAAAATATTAAATTAAAAAAAATAAAATTTTAAAAACAAATAAATTTTAAAAAATAAATTAAATTTAAATTATAAAAAATAAAAATATGATGATGATGATGATGGTAGTTAACGTCACGAGACCAATCTTTTGTCTATCGAGCCTAAAAGAAAGGTTATTTAGTTTGATTTAAGATTTTATTCCTATGCTCAAAAACTTGGAAAGCCTCACGACTTCTTATAATTTTGACATCTTAAGTGGGGAAGGTTAGTATTGCAACAAAGATTACGAAATTGGCTCTAATGTGGTTGTATGCGGGCACTCTAAGAGGAAGTGATTTTCATCCTCGATGTTCATATTCTCAGAAATGAGATCCTTTCCATCTGTCCCCGAACTTAATTAAAAATATATATATATATATTATATTCTATTAAATTTAAAAAAAAAAAAAAAATTAATATTAAAATAACAAATTAAATTTAAAACAAAAAATATTAAATTTTAATAAATAAATGAATAAACAAATTAATTTTCAAAAAAAAAAATTAAAATATAAAACAAAATTAAAAAAACATTGTTAAAATGAAAATTTAAAAAGATTAAAAATCAATTATAAAATATAAAATTTTATGTAATTAAAAACAAAAACAAAAAACAAAAAACAAAAAAAAACAAAAAACAAAAATTTAAAAATAAATATTAAATTTAAATAGATTTAAATTTTTTTTTTTTAAATTTATTGAATTTTATAAAATTAAATTAAAAAACTTAATATAAAATTTAATAATAAAGAAAAAATATGAAAAAAAAATCAATTAAATTTAAAAAAAATATACAAAATTTAATAAAAAATAAGAAATAAATTAAAAATAAAAAATTGTTTTGCATTGGGTATGGGTGGCGTCGCCTAGGTGGCGGCAGAGGCCAGCCACAGGGCGAGCGGGGGGCTACTAGCCTAGGTGGCGGCGGAGGCCGGTCGTTGGGCGGGCGGGGAGGCTACAAGCAGTCCCCCGCCACCTAGCGGCTGGCCTTTGCCACCACCTGGGCGGCGCCGCTCATACCCAATGCAAAAACATTTTATCATTATTATTATTATTATTTTAATGTTTTTAATTTTCTTTTAATTTTCGTATTTTTTTTATTTTATTTAATATTATATTTTAATTTTTTAATTTGCATTTTTGTTATTAGATTTAATATTTTTTTTTTGTTTTTTTTGTTTTTTTGTTTTTGTTTTTTTTTTTTTAATTTCAAAAAAATTATTTTTTTGGTTTTAATTTAATTTTTATATTTTAAATTTAATCTTTTATATTTTATTTTTTTATATTTTTATTTTATATTTTTATTTTTTGAATTTTGTTTTTAAATTTAATATTTTTAAATTAATTATTTTTTAAAATTTGAAATTTAAATTTATTTAATTTTAATTTTAAATTTATTTAATTTTTTAATCTTTTATTTTATTTTATTTTCATTTTTAAATTTTATAAATGGTTTAATTAAAAAAAAAAACATTAAATTTATATATATTTGTTTTTTAATTATTTACAAATGTTTGTTTTCATTATTTTTTGTTTTTTAATGATAGTTTTTTATTTTAATTTTCTTTTTCAAATTTTTTTTTTTTTTATTTGTATTTTTCTTCTTCTTATTATTGATTTTTTTAGTTTAAATTTTTAAATTTAAATTGTTTTTTATTTTTTATTTTAATTTTAATTCTTTTTAAATTTTGTATTTTATGTTTTATTTTTTTAATGATATGTTTTTTTTTTAATAACTTTGAAAAAAAGTTTTTGTTGTTTTTTTTTTTTTAATTTTTTGGTTCAATTTTTGTTTTTCTTTTTTTTTCTGTTTTTTTTAATACAATTTTCAAATATTTATGTTTTTTTTGTTTTATTTATTTATTTTTATTTAAACTTTTTTATTTTTAGAAGTTAATTTTGTTTTTTTTTTTTACATTTTTATTGGTTTTTTTATTGTTTATATATATATTTTTTATCTAAGTTTTGTTTGTCATGTTTTTCTTATTTTATTTTTATGTTTTATTACCAACATGAAAATCACCACTCTAAAAAAAAAGTTGATGTTGCATCAATACGTTTCAAAATTAGCATGAAAATCACTAACATTTTAAAACAAATATTCATACTTCATATATAAAAATATTAAAGTGTCAAAAATATGCACAAAAAAAACGAGTGATTCTGCATCACCACTTTTCAAAATCGGGTGCTTTTTTGCTACCAAAAAAAGTAGGTACCAGTTCAGTTACCTATTTCATCGGTAACCATGTTTAAAGGAAATCTGGAGGATATCCTTCATGCAATTGACATTGAAGAGTCATCCATTGTGCAAGATGAAGAAATTGAAGATGGTGGAAGAAAGCTGAAGAAAGGTAAGACTGATAAGAAATTAGATTTTGCAGGTGATGATGCTAGTTTTATATTTCAGCTAAGGAAGCCAATTACTAGACATGCAAAGAAAGTCATGGAAATAAAAAAACTGAGAAAATCAATGAAGTTGCTCAACCAAAAAGCATCATAGATTTGTCTCCATCAACAAAGGAGGAAGTGGTTATCAGGCAGAGAAAAGGTAAAGAGAAAATAATTGAAAAATCAGAAATAGAAACCCTCAAAGAGCAGTTGAAGGAAGCAAGTAAAGAGATATCAGTTTTGAAGCAAGAGGCAAAGAAGCACAAAGATGAGAAGGTTCAATTTGAACAGATGAGGAGAATATGGGATGAGAAAGTCACATGTGTCTCAAAAACTTTGGACAATGCAGAAATGTCGCTGAAATGGACTCAGTCATTAAGAGGGGAGCTCAAACACATGAATATGAACTTGCACTTACAATCCAAAAACAAAGCATTAAAAGATAAAGTGGAAGATCTTTAGGAGTCGCTGGATTTGATTCAAGTGGAGTTAGAAAAGAAAGGGCTGAAGATGAGAGTGGTAGAAGAACCCATCAGCCAATTGATTGTAAATGAAGAAGAAACACAATAGGAGTAAAAAATTGAGCTAAAACAAGTATGATGAGGTTCATAACATGCAGAGACTCATTGCTCAAAAGGAGTGTCACACATCTATCTCATCACGCAGAACAATGATTAAAGTGAAGGTTATCTATCCCTAAAAAGTAGTATTTTGTTCCACATATCTAGGGATGTTTTAAATATGTAAAGTGATGGTGATTTGTCCCTCGAACATGTGATATCCATTATGTAACTGTTTCATTGTTATAAAAACCGAATGTAATAAATAGGAGATAGAGTCCTATTAGGAGTTTGATTTCTTAAAGGATAGCTATCCCTTTTCTATTTTAAGTAAGTAGTTTCAGTTATGATAGGTGTCAGAGTTAGAATGCGAAGATATAGCCAGCTGGGCAGATCATTTAAATTGTAAAGAATGTCTATTTATAGACTGGACATCAAAGAGCAAAGGGTTGGAGAATATTGCACCAAATTGTTGCTTGTATGTTTTTGTCCATTATCAATAATATACAGTGACATTCTACTTCCAGAAATGAGATTCTCATGAGGTGTTTAATGTGTTATTGCTCTGTACCTTTATGTCTAATCACTTGCAGTGAATTTTATCTCTAATTACTCAAAATTCATACTATTATGCTTTGACTTCCTTTAGGGGTTAAATTACCATGTTTTCCTTATGTTGTGCGTATGCATCATCTTTGTTAAAGACCTCTATCTGCCTCAGCTTCCATGTGAAGAACCACTGTAACTAAGAATATTGATGTTGACTCCATAGCCCAATGGTAGCAAGACTTCATTTTTCAACCTGTAATCATACAAAACCAAGTCACAACTCATAGAGTTATCCATCTAGTATTATCTTTATTAAAAATCATAAACCCCCCTTGAGAGAGCCCTCTCAAAATGAAGAGGCTAATCTTCAGTTAGAATTGGTTCGAAAGAGATACATTGAGTTGATTGATGAGTAGCCAATCAAGATTAATTTGGTGATAACAACCTCACCAGCTACAGATCCAACAACTTTCTTGTTCTTCTTCTTTTGTGGACAGTTTGTGGCATAATGCCCATGATCGTGACAGTGAAAACACTTCACCTTGGACAATTCCTGCTTCTTGCCATTTTTGGACTTGGATTTGGAATGGAATTTCTTTCCCTTCCCCTTCTTCACCTTGGTAGCGAAATCATGATATTCTTCATCCACATGCTTAGATGAAGATCCATCTCTGGTATTCCGTATAAACTCCTCCTGCACCAAATCCGACCATAGTCATTCCCAATCTAGAAATATTTCCCTTCCATTGACAGAGTCTTCATAACTGTGCCAGCTCTTGGGAAGTCCTAGCAAAGTTAGGCTCACCAAATCATCATCCACGACTATTATTCCAACGCTCCCTAGCTCATCCTGACATTGGACAAACTTTTTTAGATATTTTGGAATGGTGTCGCCCTTTTCCATCTTGATCTTCCTGAGTTTATCTTTGAGTGCCACTTTCCTATGGTCGCTACTTCTCTGAAATTGATCCGTCAAAGCCTTCCACATTGCATATGGTGTGGCTTTCCCATGGAGGCTTGAGACAATGTGGTCTCGTATTCCCTCCAATAGTATCCTCCTCACCTTTACCACTATCTTTTGCCATGCTTCAATATTTGCAACATCTTTCACTGCTGGTTTAGGAATGTCATTGCCGATGAATTTCGTCAAGCCATTGTCTTCGAGTACTGCCTCCATACTGTCTTTCCAAGAAATATAGTTAGAGCTGCCCTCAGGTGCATACTCCAATCTCAATCCATTGAAAGCCATTTCGATCCTGAATCAGTTGTTGCACCAAGAAAGTCTTTCTGTAAATTTGAATTCTATTCAGTCACAAAATCAACTTCTTCTATACTGCAGCAATTTCCTGTGCTCTAATACCATGTAGAAAATATACAACAAGCATGGATATCTTGGATTAAATCCGATCTAACAATGTACTAAAGTTAAATACTGAATCACTTCTAAAAATAACTCGCGGAAATTAAACACAATCACCAATTACATGAAGCAAAGAAAGAATCGAATCAAACCACAACACATATAATTTCATGGGGAAAGCTTGCTGCTCAAAACCCCACTATATTCTATTTTATATTCAGCATGGATACATGAAACAAATCCAATGCCTTCTCTTCTCACAAGAGTCTCCAACACTCAGCTATCTGTCTCACAATGTCCTCACAGAAAACTGACCAATACTTAGTCAATTTCTAGCCTCCTGACAGCTTGCCTTGCTCACGCAATTCATGAGGAATGAAATCCCTAAAGAATAGGATTTCTTGACTTATCTAACTGCACTGAGTATCATGGGAAATCTAATGAGTGTTTGGATGCATGGGTGCAACTCAATATCCTACAACTGATAGTCGACATCCCTTTCACCTAGATCTCAAATAGGTCTCCACTGGAACTGACATGCATGCAGCTAAGAACAGTAAATCATCAGTTTCATGTTAGATCACTGATTTTGAATTAATTAATATTTAATTCACTTGATCTCTCACTAGTGTTTCTAACAGTTACAACTAACACAACTGATTTAACTCACTTAATTGAGTTAAATTGTTTACAACCCACATTAACTAATGCACCACTGCACTTCAAACTCTGTTACAACTAAAATTACTCTGCATGCCTCACCAACTACCCTCAACTCAAAATTCATGAACTAGCTGAGTTTATCACACTCAGTTAACTATTACAAGTTATTTTGAGATTTAGATTATAGTTTATTTTCCATCTTAATTAAGGGATAACTAAAATAGACATGCACCAAATTTAGCCCTGTGGGCCCCACCCTAGTGTAGGTTCTTAATGCAATAGGCATGGTCATCCTCAATAACATGATCCCTAGAGGAGGCCACTTCCAATATGTCCATACTCTATTGAGAATTCAATGCATGTAGTAATTAGGCTTTTGATTCATCTTGTCTTGATAATTGATTGTGATATGTGTTGGCTTCTTTAATTATTTATTATGTTATTTTTCATCAAGCAATTACCAAATCATAAGTGTATGAATATCACAAGAATAAGATATCCAAGATGTAGGAACTCAACCGGGAAAAAACCCCTCTCCTAGGGAAAAAACCAGTCAAATTCTTCTTCTCTAATAGAACCAAGTCAAAGTAATACAATCCAAGACTTTTCTACAAAGGCAAAGACCTCCTCCAATCACCAAGTCGACCCTCCTTCCAAGTAGAAAAAATATGCCAAAGTCAACTATTGAAAATTCAATAAGAAATTCCTAATTTAATTTTCCCTTGATTAAATTAGGAGAAAATTAAAATTTCACATCAACAGAAAACTTGAATGAGTTAACTGAGTTGAAATAGTTGTTATCACTTAGTTAGCCTAGTTAATTTGAGTTGGGGGCATGAACTTAGTTGTGTACAGTGATTCATAAGTTTTAGGAGCTTAGGTTGAGTTAACTTTAGTTGTAACAATTTAATTTAGTTAAATTGAGTTATGGTAAATTAAAATAGTTCTAACTATTGGAGGAACTACTGGGAGGTGTAGCAGTGGGATGTAACTTTAGTTTTTAACCAGTTAACTGATCAATCAACCTAATTTAACTCATGCATGCATGCAATTTGAGTTACTCAGTTGAGATTGGAGTTCAAGGGAAGTGTACTATCAATTGGAAACTATTACAAGTTGTAATGGTGGTGCATTTAGTTAGAGAAGGACCTAAAGGAATTACGTAATCTAGCTTGAGGAATTTCTTAAATAATAGGGGATGACTCCTTGAGGAATAACTCTAAGGAAATGAGAGCTTGGGAAGGCTTGAAATGGGCTAAGTGTTGGCCAAAATCAGTCAGTTAGGCAGAGGATAAAAGATACTTATGTAGGTTGTGCTCAAGCTTGAGAAAGCATATTGTATTCCTCAATATTCTTTGATTAATGCAATACAAATAGGAAGGGGTTTTGAGTAGTTGCTTTCCCCTAGATAAATCTCTGTGTATGTGTGTTAAATCATGATGCATGTTTTTGATATGTGTTCTCGATCGTGAATTTTTTTCCGTAGATGAGTATAGTAGATTTGAATCTTATGTTTTAGGACATTACATGAGAAATTTTGATTGTACATTAAAATTATACATGGTATAATAACATGATTCACAATAGAGAAGAGGATTTGAAGTTGTCTTTGCAAGTGGATCGAATCTGCAGGTTCAATTCTTTAGATCTAATAGGATGGCGTTATATGGTCTAAGGCTTGAGTATGCCCTTGAGGGAAGCTCAAATTATATTTCTTGGAAGGACCCCATGGAGGCAGTATTGGAATATAATGGGTTGAAGGAATTCATTGATAATGATTTCCCGAGACCGACAACAATTGATGCTCAGATTATAACAAATTGGAAGAAGAGTGTATCCAAGGTGAGGAGGATCACATTGGAGGGAGTACATGAGAATATTGTCTCTAATATCCATGGGAAAGAGACTCTGTATGCAATGTGGCAAGCATTGAAATATATTTTCCAGAAAATTAGTGACCACAGGAAGCTGACACTCAAGGACAAGCTTCATAATATCAAGATGTAGAAGGGAAACACAATACCACAGTAATTGAGCACGTTCACACAATGTCATGATGAACTTGGGAGTGTTGGTGTTACGGTTGTAGAATATGATATGATAAGCCTAACACTTCTAGGCCTTCCCAAGAGTTGGAAAAAATACCAAGTTTCGGTAAATGGGAGGGAGAAACTACCAAATTGGGAGTGACTCTGGTCTGCTTTGGTACAAGAGGAGATAAGGAAAAATACTATAGATGGGACTTCATCCAAAGAAGAGGAGGAGGAATTGCATTAGTTATAAAATCAATGAAGGCCAAGGGGAATAAGTCCCAAGGTGAGGCTAATTCCAACCTAGAGGGAATGCAAAAAGACTTGTCTAAAATCAAGTGCTTTCACTGTCATGAATTTGGGCACTATGCCACGAAATGTCGACAGAAGAAGACCAGAAAGAAGGAACCTACAATATCATCAACAAGTGAAGCTCCAAATTCACAATTAGAGCTTGATTTTAGGCTCATTGCATTCATGGAAAGCACAGTAATGGGAAGCATGTGATATCTGGATAGTGGTGCCTCGTTCCATATGATGTGGAATAGATATTTATTTAGTGACCTGGAGGAGAAAGACCTCAAGCATAACACACTGAGTTTGGAGACTACGAAAGGTATAGCGTGACCAATATCAGTAAAATCACCTTTTAGAGGGAGGCGAACTCCCCTCTCAGACTCAAGGATGTGATGTTTGTTCTGGGACTAAAGAAGGATCTTGTTTCCATCATGGTGTTGGAAGACCGTGGCTACGATGTGATATTAAACAAAGGAAAATCATTCCCAAGACAGATCACCACGGGACAGGTGAAGAAGATCCACGTGTGAGTCAATAAATTGTATGAACTTGAGGTAGAAGATGCACGAAAATCCTTGAGGAGCAAGGAAAAGGTTAGAGACTTGGTTGTTGAGAGGGAGAATGATTTACCTCTCAAAATGGAGCCTCAAAATTAGCCGCAACAAGTTGTGGAGCAACCACAAATGGATAAGAAGAGAGGAGACAAAGTGGAAACATCCACTCAAGTAGAGACCTACAGTAGGGGAATATTTTGAGCTAAGTGGGAAAAGGGAGCACATGCAACCATACCTCTAGGTGTGAGGTGGGGTAATGTGAAGGAATAGTCCTAGGAGTGCAGAAATTTCAGCAGGGTCCATTAAGGTGTTTTTTGTCTCATGGATCATTACCTTGCTACGAGGGTCCACATTATTTAGTAGCAAGAGGATCGATGTCATCCGGATACTGAGTAGCGAAAAAAATTGTTGAAAACAAAGCAAGAGGCTCAGTAGGAGAGTCAGAAACAAAACAATTTTCCCAGTATACAGTTGAAGGTTGATTCAATTATTATTTTTACTTATTTTTATGTATGCTTCTTAGTTGCAGATGTTGTATTAGAAGCAATAATAAAGAAAAGTGTTGCATGTAGTACATTCCAAAGGTGTTGGATTAGGGTAGATGTGAATCCCTTTCTTGCTGAGAGGGAGTGTTGCAAATGCAACAATAAATTCCTAATTTATTTTTCCCTTGATCAAATTAGGAGAAAATTGAAATTCCATGTCAAAAAATAACTTGAATGAGTTAACTGAGTTGAAATAGTTGTTATCACTCAATTAGATTTAGTTATTTCGAGTTGGGGCCATGAGCCTTAGTTGTGTACAATTATTCCTAAATTTTAGGAGCCTAGGTCAAGTTAATTTTAGTTGTAAATATTTAATTCAGTTAATTGAGTTATGGTTAGTTAAACTAATTCCAACTGTTGGAGGAACTAGTGGGAGGTCTATAAGTGGGGTGTAACTTCAATGTTTAACCAGTTAACTGATAAATCATCCTAAATCAACTCAAGCATGCATGAAATTCGAGTTATATAGTTGAGATTGGAGTTCAAGGGCAATGTACTATCAATTGTAAACAATTCGAAGTTGTACAGATGGTGCATGTAGTCAGAGAAGGACCTAAAGGAATTGCACAATCCAGGTTGGTGAATTTATAATAGGGGCTAATTCGTTGAGGAAAACCACATGGAAATAGGAGGTTAGGAAGGCTTTAAGTTGTCTAAGTGTTGGCCAAAGTAAGTCAGTCAGGGAGATGATAGAAGATACTTGTGCAAGTTGTACTCAAGATTGAGTAAGCATATTGTATTCATCCAAATTCTTTGATTAATGCAACACAGATAGGAAGGGGTTTTGAGCAATTATTTTCCCCTAGATAAATATTTGTGTATGTGTGTTAATAATTCATGATGCATGTTTTTTATATGTGTTCTTGATCTTGAATTTTCTTCCACAAATGAGTAGAGTATATTTGAATCTTATGTTTTAGTACATTACATGAACAATTTTGAATCCACATTAAAATTATACATCAACAATGGTCAAGTACCTTCAAATCTTCTCCAAATGAAATTTCTCCCCCCTACAGCTCATAAGTTTGGACCTACAACAAATGCATAAAATTTGGCCCCTGCAACTTCCCCATAAACTTGAGAAAAACTCATGTGTGTGTGAGAGAGATGCCCAAAACTTGTCCTTGTCACTTCTCCTTGACTTTGTCTTCCTTTCTCTAGACTTCACCCTTATTTTTGTCTTCTTTCCACTGCAGGTCAAACTTGTTGTGAATTTATGACAAGGAGGTCAAATTCTCCTTCTACTATATATATTGCTTCCATAAGGTCGAATATCCCCAAACAGGGTCGAATTCATCAAGGTAGGGCTGACTTGGTGAGGAGGTGTAAAATGACTATTTTGACTCAAAAATATTTTTTCTTTACATGATACAAAAGCATAAGAAGGGTCAAATACATATGATAATGACTCTTATGACTCAAAAAAACCCTAGAAGACTTCAGTAGAGGCTTTGACCTAATGAAAAAATTAAAAAGAGCATGAAACCCATGCTTACAAATAATTTTCATTTTCTTCTTTTTCAATTTTATAATAAATACATAATTATGAAGTATAATAGCAATTATGAAGACTGACCATAGTTACATTGTCAACATACTCAATCCATGAAACCATTGTGAAAGCCACGGGGAAAAATAAAAAGACAAGATATTCTTGGGGAGCCCCTAAATATATAACAACAATTCATAAACCCGAGGAGGCAACACCTAAGGAAAAAAATTAATTTTAGATCTACCTGGATCCTGGATCCTACAAAAAGAACGTAATCTGCCATGAAATTAAAAACTAGGTCTGGAGTCTAGTGCAAGGCATTAAAAACCAAGGAAATGGAGAATTGCGGTCAAATCATCGACAAGGATTTTCATATCAATTCCCATTTAAAACAAATTAAATAACCCAACAATCTGTCCAGTTGAAAGTGACTTGAATTTAATGGACGAGACATGTTGTACTTTCCACCTTCACGTTTTGTAGCCCAACTACCATTGTTTCCAAGTGTGAGGAACATGAAAAAAATTATAACACTAATGACAAGACTTTCGAATTCAATGCCTCTCTTGCGAGACAAGGAGTGGCCAAATTGGCCTGCTAATTCAAGTGAAAACAAAAGGATATGTCTCATGGAAGCAACGATAAAATCCTCTGACCTTGATTTAGTTCTAATATACCTTTCCTAAGCACTTATTGATTGGCAATTTTTTTTCTTCCACTTTTAAATGCCTGAATATGTGGAAGAGACCAATGTCCTCAATTTTCTCTAATTGCAAATTTGTCCCATTCATAATTCTAGAATTGGACGAGGGACATATTTCAAACTTAGATTTGAATATTTTCCTTATGACAATCATCGAATCAAATAAGACCATCATTGTCCTTATGCCTTTTATTATGGTGAGCTCCAAACCTTTCCATAGGGCCAAAAATTCAGCTTGGTTGTTAGTTGATGTACCCATACCCAAAGCACATCTAATCTTTGAGTGTTATTTGGGGAAAAGAATCACCCCTCCTGCTCTTCCACCCCTAGCTTTGATACCATTGTTTTTTTTTTAACGAAATGAGTAAATATTTGTATTATTAAAAAAAATTGGATTACAAGGCCAAAACCTTTACATATTCCAATTTTCCTTGTAGGTTTGGGATTGAGCACAAAGGCTCAATACAAACCCTCAAACAAGGTTCCCATGACATAAAAACTTCACTCCCTTTCCAACTAAATATTTTCCAAAACCCCCAAAATAAAGACACATTTACATTTTATTTTCACCATAGTTTTATTTTGATCTAGTTTGGCTTCTTTTTTTCTTAGAGAAAATATTTTTTCTTTCTTCCCAACTTGAATCCAACCTGCATTTTTTTGCAAATTCCGGTGGATCATTCTTCAACAAATGCATGGTAATATTCTTGAAATCTTCCTCATATGCCCGATTTACCCAAGAAGTTTCCTTTTCAACAAAATTCCTTGTGGTTTTCAGAGGGAATCCATTTTCCACGAGGGTTTGTTGCTTTTATACTAACGTTGCATCCATGGAAACCTTACTGGAAGCTAGAGGAACACATTAACAAGCGATTTCTCCTTCATATATTTTTTTGTCACAGATCTAATTTCTTTTATTGAACCTGCTTCCTTCTTATTTTCTGGTTCTTTCTTGTCCTCAAGCTCTTCTTCATTGAATATCGTATATTGATCACCTTATGCTCCTTCCCGCCATTTGGGCCTTCAATTTTTTTTCTTGTTTTTTCTATTTTGAGAATGCTTGGGGAAGTTTTTAATTACATGCCTTGTTTCATAGCATGATCTACACCGAAATGAAATATTCTCATAATCGAGATTTTGGAGCTAAACATAGTTTGGAGCCATCAAATTAATCTATGTGGGAAAACCATTGTTGAATTCCATCCACACACAAATGCGAGCATAATTAGTCCTGCAAAATTTTTCTGTTTCAGGAAAACTACGATAGAATTTACCTAGCACATTCCCAATGGAGGAAAGAGATGTGTGATTCCATAAATGCAAGGGAAGGTTCAAAATACTTATCCAAATTGGGGTTGTGGATATTCAAGTCGTCACCGAGTCAAAATTGGGAGTCCAGTGCTACATGAAGAGGCCAACACTCCCCCAAAACCACGACCCAACTTTACAGATGGGATTCTTGTCCTCAATATTATCAAATACCATTGTGAAGAAATCTCATGCCAAAGGATAAATATTCATCTCGTCCGTCAAAGGCGCTTCCATGCCTCAGAGATGCATTTATGAAGATTGGCTAACCATGGCCAGTACCCATGATTAAACCTGCAAACCAAACCTTTCTATGAAAATATATCTTACAACAAAAATCTTCCTCATCCACATGAACATTGAGGGAAGAAATTTCTTGTACCATCGAAAGATCAGAACTAAATTTTAGCATATACTTGCATGGAACCGAAGAAGAGCTAGCTTGACTGGCAACCATACTTGTAAAAGAAACAAATTTCTTTTCCAAATAACAATGATTCACCATTGAAAAATTTGCAGAAAATCCATGCAAACAAAGAAAATATTGAATGACTAGGTTGAAACCCTAGCTGCCGCAGGGGTTTCCAAAGCTCCTTCCTAGATCTGATACCATTGTTATAAAAAGAGAGAAGTAAAAACATAATAGAAACATATAAAGGCAACAACACATGGACACCATAAATTATCCTGGAAACCCTTATGAGAAAACCAATTACTAATAATAGGTCTATTATTCTTTGCCTCAAAAGAATTTTGCAATGGAATCATCATGCTCTTAAATAGGCTACATTACATTAAAGTGCAATGGGCAAGACCACGAGTTACTGAAACCTCGAGCTTTTAAACCACCAACAACGAATTGTTAATATATGTATCGACTTGACTCTATGATCGAGTCAAGTTCAGTGTAACTACCTTGACATTATGTATAATTAGTTAGTTTATGGATTCAATTTGTATGTTTGTGTATTGCACCAATGCTACTTATAGGTAGTAATCACTAAAAAATCTAAATTTAGAAAAAAGATAAACCTTGAAATTCTTTTTCTTGTTCCCTACTTGATTTTTTCTTTGGTTTTGATCTTATGTTTTGAGAACTTGACATTGATAACTTGAGTTGTGAAGTTCATTACTTTGCTAGCATATTTTTTTTTTCTCCATATAACTAAGCATCTCACCCTTGAACCCATATGCAAGGGTGAGATATTATTTAGGATTGTAGACTATATTACAATAATATACTCAATATGAGCTCAACATTTTATTGGTAGAAATTGAAACTGAATGAAGAGGATAACAATCATTCCTCCCAACTACCCAATATAAATTAACTCAACAACTCTGCTTAATTATATATATTTTATAGACATAATTTTGATAACATCTCATAATATTGATATCAACCTCCATCAAAAGTGACCATCTAACCTTGATTATTTGAAAATTAGCTTAATAATTTTAGATTCATTACATCTAGTTACATTTCTCTTTTCCCAACAAATTCAAATAAAATCAACACATTATATATAGTAAAACCAAAAACTTTGAAAAATAATTAACTAACTCGATGAGTACTATGAAAGTAACATAGGGTTAAAATGCCATGCAATGAGAGGATGTAGAATGAGAGAACCTATGACGTGAAATGTGCTATGTAATTTATTTTTCTTTTTACATGGAAAGGTTAGCAAAGTTTGCCTTTTATCTGCAATGATGTTCTATTAGATTCAAGTCGTGAGGGAGAACTAAAAGTCTCTTGAAATATCATTGTGAAATGATTCGAGATACCTTCAAATGAATGAATTTGTTGGATCATAAAACATTGTCTCCGGTGGGCCTGGATGAGGAACTCTCTCACAAAGTATGAACAAAAGAACAAACCTAAAAGGACGGAGGACCTACTACAAGCTTGAAGTAGTTGCACAAAATTGATCGCAAAATAAAGGTTCTAATTCCATTTATTATAAGCTTGGGAATGGTGTTAAATTTATAATGGGATAATTGCTTTAATTTATGTCATATTGAAAATTACTTAAGTTATAAGCTGCAATTTTTAGAAATAAATTTTGGAAAATTATGTAAGTAAAAATATTTTAAATGTGAAACATACAATTACATATTAAAAATATAAAATAAAATATTTTTTTCCCACATTTAAAATTAATGTTTAAACAATGTTTTATGTTTATAAATTAATATAGGCATGAAGTATGTTTTAAAACTATTTTTGTTTGGTTAAACGTTTATTTTTCTCAAACTTAAGGAAACATGTTAATGTAGTAAGGCCTAGAGGCATATGTTACGAGTGAAATCCTACCCCTCCCTTATAAACCAATAGGTAATTCAGGTGGCATAGTTTTTCTTGAATAACAATAGTGAGTCAACCTGCATTCACAAATGAAAACCAATGATGGATTTCCCTTCCTTATTTGACTAGTAAAAAAAGAAGAGAAAAATATAACAAGTTTACAAATTAGTAGAATGATTTTTAATCTCAAATTTTCTTTTTTGAGGTTGGATTTCCCCTCTTTAAAACTTAAATTACTAATGAGCCAAGTGATGATATGTCACTATTTTTTACACATGAGACTAAGTACATTTGTTTCAATTGTTTTTTAAATATCTTTGCATGTGAGACTCTAAAAATCTATAGAAGAAATTATATATATATATATATATATATATGAAAATGGAAAAATCATTGTTCTTCAACAAAAGATTTGATTGCATACATAGAACAAAGTACCATTTCTAACTATAATTTATTTGTGTGCATGTAATTAGTTTCATGCCATCAAATTGTAATTTTTTATTATTATTACTATGAAAATTTTAAGGTGAAACTAAAATAATTTTAAAATTTTCTTTTAATAATGATATTCACAGAAATTACATCAATATCTAAAATATCAAATTGCATGGTTGTGATTCATGATTTATACCAAATATTTTCCTGACAAAATCACATATCAATTTTAATGTCGATCGGTTGTTTGTAATTCATGTTTTATACCAAATATTTTTGGGACTAAATCAAATATCAATTTTAATGTGGGTGCGTCGGTTGTGGTTCATGATTTATACCAAATATTTTCCGGAGGAAATCACATATCAATTTTAATGTCAATCTCTTTGGAACCACTTAGTGTGTGGTTCACCATCGACATATATTTAGAAATTGTAATTATTTATTATCATAATGATGAACTTTTAAATTTAGTTAAATTTTAAGAAAAAAAAACTAAGGTAAAACTAAAGCAATTTTTTTTAATAAAAACACATATTCACTAAATCAAAGTTTTAAAATTTCTTTTTAACAATGATATTCACCAAAATTACATCGATATCTAAAATATCAAAATGCATGGTTGCGATTCATAATTTATACCAAATATTTTATGGACAAAATCACATATCAATTTTAATGTGAATGTGTTTCAACCATTTATTATGATATATCATCAAAATGTAAATAATTGAAACAAAACAATCCTAACCCAAAAAAAATAAAAAATATTATAATAAAAATGATAACAAAAATAAACGTTTAAACAAATACTAAATACTATGGAATTTTTTAATTTTTAATTAATTAATTAATTTTAATCAATAACTAAAGTCAAGAAATACTAACAATAATTATTCCTCTTGCTTACTTAACCATGCTCTTTTTTATTTTTAGGAAGAAGTGTTTAGTATTTTTTTTTAAGTTTTTCAGCCTTTTTATTAATAATTATTGTAATAACAAAAATAATTTTAATAACAATAAAAATGAATTTATTTTATTCACTTCTATTTTAATAAATAAATAAATAAATTTGTTTCCCTCTTTTATGGTTTATTTTCCTTTTTCAGTGAGTTTTTTCTTTACATTACTAATTTTTATTAAATATTAGTCTTATTAATTTTTTTATTATTATAACTTTTTTCATGATTCCTCTCTATTTATTTATTATTCCTTCAATTTTAGTTAAGTTTTTTTTATTACCTTCCATTTTTATTTATTTCTTACATTACTGTTTTTATTAAATAATAGTTTTATTAATTTTATTATTATTATAATTTTTTTTCATAATTCTTTTGTATTTATTTATTATTCCTTCCATTTTAGTTAATTTCTTTTTTTACCTTTCATTTTTATTTATTGATTAAAATAAATAAATAGATAAATTTAATAATAATAATTTTTTTCTTATTTTTTTATTTATTATTTTTAGTTTTGAGTAATATTTCCTGTTTTTGGGCTATTTCATTATTTTTGTTTTATAGTTTATATTTTTATATTTTTTTATGTTCATTTTTATTATAATAAATTTTAAATTTTTTATTGTTTCATTAATTCTTTGCATCTTTACTATTTATTAGCTTTTTGGTTCAATTATCCATGTCTTGATGAGGAAACACAATAAGTGGTTCCAAACATGTCCATATTAAAATCCATATGTAATCTAGTAGGGAAAATATTTGATATAATATCTAAAATGCTTATCAAAAATCACATATACTACTTGAAATAAAAAACCTAAAACAAATTACAAATTAAATAAATTTCAAATAGAAGAATTTAATGGAATTTTGTATATGAAAAAATAATCCAAGTGTTCAATTTAAGAAGTTGTTGCTAATGAAGGACTTCGATTTATGTTATCTCATCTACACATATTTAGAAATTGCAATTATTTATTGATGATGATGATGATGATGATTAACTTCCACTAAGGCCAACACGGTTTATGATATCTAAAGGAAGTAAGAGATTAATTGCGACTCTCTAAAATTCTAGTTCTATGATCAAAGAGAAGGGAAAGAAGTGCTCCAAGATCACTATAGTTTTGTTGACTTAACAAGTCAAGAAGGTTGGAAGTGTGACAAATGTTTTGGAAATGAGAGTGAATGTCAGTAAGAGCCAAGAAATCTAAGAGAAAGTGTTTTTCATCTTCCACCCTCTTAGTATCACAAAGGTGATAGATTATTTCGTCCCATGGTGTTTTGGGAATATACCTCCACCTGATTTCATTTTGAAGCTCATGAGAGTTAGTTCTTATCTTTCCAATGTCCATTTTCTTCATAGTATTGGTCAAGCCAAAGAGATAATTTTGGTTAGAAAGGGTGGGGTTGATCACCTCCTTATAATACTTTAGCTTCCTTTTCCCCTCTAGTTCCTTATCATCCCACAATTATCCTTAAATTAGGAGGTAATAGTATTTTTGATACTATCCTTATTCCCGAGGATGATCTCTTCCTTCACCCCCTAATGGTCGAGCCAAGACTGGGCATCCTTATGCCATCCACACTTGAGTTGGAGGTGGGGGTTTTGGCTAGAGTTAGAAATAATTTTTGGAAGCCTCTTGGTTTCCATGTTGTAAAGCTTCTTATTATACAAAAAATACCTAAACATAGCCATTATTTCAATGGAGGAAAGGCTAGCTTTGATCAAGAGGATAAGATAGGGAATATTTTCTTTAATCTTCAGGTTGTAGATAATAAATTTCTTTTGAATCATCTCGATCTTCCTCCATGAATCTCTAGATATACTGCAACCCCAAGCCTCAAAACCATATAAAATAATAGGAGTGACAAGAGTCTAAAAAATGAAACTTTTTTTACTCCAAATCCAAGTATCAACTAACTTACAACTGTTTTCGAGTTCATAGTAAGCTTTCCAACCTATAATAGTCCTTTTCTCAATGTTACGATTCCATTTGAGTTGATGATGAATGTTAATACCTAAATAGGTGTATGAATAAACCTACTTCGGGTAATTGTTATCATAAAGAAAATTACCATGGTTGATATTTTTGGATTTAATTATCATGACTTTAGTATTTTCTTAATTAACTGTCAATACCCATCTTCGAGCAGAATTCATGTAGGGTATTAAGCTGTTTTTCGAGGTCATTGTGGCTTCTGGCAAGAAGAATGATATCATCAACATAAAGGAGAAGAGTAATGAATATACGAATGCGATCGAGGCCATTGCAACCCACAATTTTGAAACGCTCTTCTAGGTTATCGATGTAAATGGAAAAAAGGGTAGGGGATAGGGGACACCCTTGCTTAACCCCAATATTGCATTCAATTTCTTTAGACCACTACTCATTGGTATTAATCTTGGCAACAAAATTCTCGTAAATTTGAATCAAAACAATCCTCAACTCAGGATGAACCATTATCTCTTCAAGTCTTTTGCATAACTTATCCCAAGGAACAATGTCGAAAGCTTTTCTAAAGTCAAAAAAACAACAAAAGAGATCAATTTTACTATTGGGACATTCCTTAGCAATGATCCTAAGAGTGACAAGGTGGTCGATAGTTGAGTTATTTCTCCTAATACTAAATTTCCCTTTAGCTCTTTTATTATGGCTTTGAAGCCAGAGGCTAATCTTCTTTTCTAAAACTAGCCCATATAGTTTGGCTAAAAAGTGGCTAATCATAATGGTCCTATAGTTAGAGGGAATGTTTTTTTACCCAGTTTTAAAGATGGACATAATAAGGCTTTGTGTCCAAATTTTAGGGAAGCCATGTTTTACCGTCAAATTGAGAAGTTTGTGACTATGAGGGATGAGGATAAACCTTTCCCATTTTAAGATTTCAAATTGGTAACCTTCAATATCCTTAGCTTTCTCATTAGCGAGTTTCTTAATCTTGAGCTCCATGCCTTCTAAAGAAAATATATCCTATTTTATAAGGGTGTTTAAGATGATTCCTATGGTGTCCGAGAAGTCATACAACTTCCTAAGATAGATATCCCAACTCTCTAGGGGATTGAATGATTATATTTTGTTTTAAGATCAAGTACATTTTGCCAAAACTTTCTGGGTGCAACTATAGAAAGGTGAAGAAAATGATCTTGTCTCTTATTAATATAGAACCTTTTCTTCCTTTTGATAAGAGCTTTGTATTTACTTATATTTCTGAGCTTTATAATTTTGTTAGGATCATCTTTAATCACTTTCTTGGAAATTTTATAGTACTTATCATACAAAGGGTTGGATGTTCTATTATTATTTTTATATGACACCTCGCTAGAGAATTTGTTAATGGTAGTGGAAAGGGTTGTAGTAAAATTGTAATATATATGATCATTTTTATTATTATATGTTAAGAAGCATAAATCCCTCTATAAATCATTTAGGAATAGATCTATATTATTTCTATCAAAACGAGTATGCATTTGACTCTCACGGTTTCCTTACATGTGGGTGGCATGCATGACAAGATTGAGAGTTAAGAATAGAGGTCTAGAGTCAAATTTAGGTTCATAATCATTAATTATTTCAAATTTTTCAATACAGTTGAGAAAATGGGTGTCAAATATTGCATAATCCACAACAATAATGCCCAGCCCATGAATACAAGTCATTTGGCTGAAGGTAGGCCACTTGTTAATACCATTACAAATTATCAGGTCTTGGAAAATAAAAATCTTGAGTAGCTCAGTACTAAATAGGTTCTCCATTATCTCTTCATAATTGCTTTTGAATCTATAAGCTAAGTCACCATATTCATCAAGCCATAGGGGGTCAGGACTTAAGTTGTTACTTAGGATAATAGATTGGTTAGTAGCAGTTCTAGCATTGAAGTCCCCAACCGAAATGATATTACCTTCATTATTTAGGTTGTGGATGTCATTTTCTAAGGTATTGAGAGGGAAATTCTTATCCAAGTTGTTTTTCTTATAAGAGGTAGAGTTGATAGGAGTGAAATAACAGATTGGGAGAAAAATATTATTGGTGGTTGAAGAGATATCAATCCAAATGTACTGATTGAAGTGATCAATTTTATGAAGTCGAATGTGAGAATAGATAATATTATTTAGATAACAAGCTACACCACCAAATCCCCTATGAAAATATTTCCTATTCTAAGCTGACCAAAGAATGAGTCCGTCAATGTGAGGAACCCTAGATTCAAAATGCTCCCAAGTTTCAACTAAGAAAATAAGATCAGTATCACTCAAGATCCAACTTAACATAGGACCTTTACACCATGGAAAACCACCAAAGTTCAAGAAGAGGATCCAAAGTGATCCTAATCCCTATTTATGACTCTTATCTTGCTGCCACTGCAACAATTCTTTAAGTTTTTTACTTGAATCTTCAAATATATTTTTTCATGTAAAAAAAATCATTGATTAAAAAATCAACTTATTTTTCCATAGTCTGTAACTTTTCCAGATGATCACATAACTACACTTTTTCACGTTGAAGTCTTTAATTATTACTGACTGCCTCGTCTTTGAATTTCACCAGGTTAATTACACTAGCTTACGTGGCTTTTATTATCTATAATAACTGCGTGACTTGAACCTCTTTCTGCATTATGTTTGCCTCTGAATTACTTTTCACTTCAACAATTTGGTCATTTAACCGTGCCCTAAGTTTTGACAATCTTGTTCAAGCAAGGTTATCTTCTCATCCTTTTGCTTGATGATTTCTTTAACTTTGTTGGATTTATGAATGCTTGCATTGGCATAGGATTCGACATATTGTTCTAATTATTCAAAATCTTCATCCACGATGGAAGAAGATGCTGCCCAAACAATTTCTAATGTTGTTGTTGAGACATAGGTTCCATGTGAACTCTCTATTTATGAAATCCTTCTCTTTTTACTACTCTTCCTTGATACGACCTGTTGATTGGTGCTGTATAACATTTCAATTGAAGGTATTTGTTGAATTTGAAATTAAAAATATTTAGGTTGTTGAGGTATTTCATCAAGAACAAGAAAATTATTGATAATATTTGAGATAGTGAGATGGTGATTAGAGACAGTAGTGCTTGTGACAGCTAGAGAGTCCATTTTCATAAGGTGTTCATTAGCAACTTGTGTGGAAAATAACTACAAAATGGCTCTGGCGTGGATCTATAATTTCAACTTGAGTGAGATAGGTTGAGAGTATCTAATCATGCAATTACCATTATCCCTGTATTGCAGGATCAATAATGAGTTTAGCGATATCTTCATTATGAGGAACAATATTCTATAAAATAGTCTTCTTTCAAGGAAAATTTTTCTTAGGAGTGCTTTGCTTTATAGCATCAATATATATATATCTTTAGGTTTATTACTTAGATATTTCTTGTGCATAGGAGCTGAGTGACTAGTAATCTTCTGAGTACCAATTTCTTTAGGCTGAGCATTCTTCAGAAGGACATCTTGTTGAAGAGATTTTTTTTTAGTATTTTCTGGGGTGTTTGGATTCATACTTGCACTCATTTTCATGGATTAACTAGAATGTTGCAATACATTTATTTCATTTCTAGTTGATTTCAAAATAGGAGGCAATTCGACTCTTATGTTCTCCATGTACAATATAAATTCATGCCATTGGTTGGATGGTAATTCGTTCACTCTTGCAATCACTTCTAAATATGAGGATGCAAACTTAAATAGATCATCAAATTCCAAATTCTCATGAACATACTTTTTAAGACCAAATAATGCAACAATATTTTTAGCTTCTCTCCTAGGGTCATGATATTTAAGAGGAATCACATCTAACTTAAGAGCTTGAAAAGGGATAAGCTATTTTTCACCATGACGATAGTTCATTATAGAATACAAGTTGACTATAATAGGGAATTCAAGCTAAACATTTTTGTACGCTCTTTTTAATTCCTAAGTAATCCATGTTCCAACCTTATGATAAGAAACCTCCCTATATATGAGTCTATATAAGACATATATAGGAAGAGAATGGGGGGGAGCAAGGAAACCCACAATCATGATATAGGTAAAGTTCTATTCACATTACCAATCTTTGATTTTTTGAATACAATCAATGGCTATTTGAGAAATCCTGGAGGGTTTCTTGTTAAAGAGGGCTTCATGAAAAGGAATCATAACATGGTGACAAATGCAATAAAAATTTTGAAAGTAATTTTCATCCGAAATCTGATTATGATAGATGTGGATAGGGGTAGGGTCGGTAGGTGTCCATTTCCAACCCATATTTGGAATGGTTGTTGACTGATAGATAACATCCATGATAAAGGTAGACATATAAAAAGGTGTTTTAGGAGCTCAGGTTTTGTATTCTCTAAATGTGAGGACATGTTGGGAAATGTTATTTGAAAACATTTCAATCCAATTGAAACTATTACCCTTGGAAACTCTTTGAGTAATAGGAACCCAATCAAGAGGAAAATTATTAACATTCCTGTAACCAAATTGATGACATAACATGGCAGCAAGATAACAAAAAGGAGGGGAAAGAGAATAAATGGGATAATCATGAGAATGTTCTTACCTATGTTTCTCGGAGACACTTCTCCAATCCTTTATTAAAGTAGTAAGAGTTATTTTAAGTTCTTTGCATTATGTTTGCATGAAACTATTAACAAAGCTCTAATTGAAAACAAAATGGGGTGTGGGAAATTTGTACATACTTTGGGTGTCATTTAGCATGAAATTCTCAACAGATGCACCCCTTGGAGTGGTAATATGACATTTTGGAATGTTGAAGAAGTCTTAGTGCATTGAATTAGGTTTGTATAAGGAATTAGTCTTGGTTTAGCAATGAATTTATGTAACCTAGACCTCACTGTGTCGACTAATGTGTACTCAAGTTCATTATTTCTATGAGGTGGATTGTTAGGAATAGTTGTACCGATTTCTCCATCTGAAAAATCTTGTAATTAATATTCCATTATCTTGTAAATTCCATCCTAACTTAATATTCTAGTTTCTTGAGTAATCACCGCATCTAAATACAAACCACTCTTGAGAATTTTATCATTAAATTATTCCATGACTCGTGCTGCAGTTCTTGGAGGAGGGGTATTACACTAAAAAATGTAACCTTGACAATATATTGACTGTATGAGCTCATTAACACTCATACATACCTCCTTTGCAAGTCTTACAACCTTTAATTCTCATGTCAAGCCTTAAAATAGGAGGAAAAACCCTAAAAATCTCTGAAACTTTCGGTACGCAGGTATCATGAGGCTTGCCTGTGTTCCTAGCTTGGGTACGCAGGTAATACACTTCTTACCTACATTCTAGAACGTAATTTTCCTTTGCAATGCCTGCATACCCTCCTCAAAGTCAAAAAAGTGAGAAAGAAAAGTCAAAAAACTGATTTGAGGTCAATTCTAGATGAGAATTTTTGGGGATGAGTATGCTTTGATAAGGTGCATGTATCCCTCACCTTAAGGAACTAATCCCTTGATGTGAGGAGTCTATCCCTTTGAAGGAGGATTATATCCATTAAAAGGTGGAATCCTAACCTCCTCATCTGCTCTATAAAAGGAGGCATTGGGTAGCCTCAAATGGTTAGATTTTGGAGATTGAGAATTGGAGTTCAAGCTTTATGGGTGATTGAGTTGAAGTGCTGTTGAGATTTAGACTTCTTTCTGCAGAGCTTTTGAGAGGAAAGATCACATACCTCTTTGTGCTCCTGGAGGAAGAGTGTAAGACTTATCAAAGTAGAGGAGACTCCTGCTTCGAACCTCGGGAAGACCTTTCAAACATCAAGGCTAAGGTTGTAAGGTTCTTCTGTCATTTTAAGATTAATACAATCAAGTTTTGTTTTTCTCAATAAATTGTCGTTCGATTGTTTATTTCAATAAGCTGTCGTTTGATCATTTATTTAATAGATTCCTTGATCACTATGATAGGTATGTTTTATAATTATTTGTTATACAGGTGCTATTTAATATTTTCTTGTTTGTGATTGCAGGTCGACAAAAGAAGACACTTTGTTGCGACGAAAGATGACACTTTCTTGCGACAAAAGAACTCTTGTTGCGATGGAAGGATTATTGTTGCGACGAAAGAACTCTTGTTGAGATGGAAGAACTCTTGTTGCAACGGAAGGATTATTGATGCGACGGAAGCACTACAACTGCAAATAAGCATTTGGATCTAAGGTAGGATCGACACCTTCATAGCATTTATTTGTAAAACGAATATATTTAGAGAAAGACAAACTTAGTTGTTCGTTTGTTGCTAGATTGTCTTTTGACACTAGGGATATCGATCTTATCCGCAAGATCGATTTATCTAGCCAACAGGGGACATTTTCCTTGTTCTGTCGATAATTGATGATTGTAGAGAATGAGAAACACAATTCCTTTTTAGAGGATTGATACTACTTGCAGAAATGCCCTACTTCACAGAAATACGAGAATTAAAATGAGTTCAAGATGCAAAAAAATAATAAGCTACCAAGTGCTACTAAATAAAAAGAGGATAGTAAATACAATTTAATAAGAAATGAATATCCTAGATGGAATGTACCAAACGATGCGTTTAAAATAACATGTGTTGATGTGGCAATTCAATGCAATGAACTTGCGAATTATTTGGGCAACGATATTTTTACAAAATTAATGCTATTTTCATAGTTGGCCTATTTGGAAGAAAAGCTAGAGTTACGATGGGTGCTCGAATAATGATGAACGAAATCTTACTAAATATAAAATGCATAGTAAATACAAATGAATGAGAAAAGACAATCTAATCATAATTGGCTGCTAGTTTCCAAATAAGACATCGGTCGTGTGAATATGTCTCATTGCATTTGTTAAACGACCACTTTGAAGTGACATATGATGATGTGACAATACCATCATAGCGAGAGAAACTGGACCAGAAGGAAGTAACAACAATTCGATCTCGGAGGAGATGTTCCTGGATGAAAAGCATGGGTAGCAACCGTATTTAAGTCAAGGGAAGACTTGTTTCCAGGGTTCCGTGATTGATTTTAAGGGAAATTCGATATAAATTAAGTATGGAAACATATTTTACATGTGAATATGCTAGATGGAAAGCACAAGATGACGAGTTTGGAGTTGCATGTAATAATGTGACAATGTCTCCATCCCGAGAGAAACTAGAGAAGAAGGAACTCGTGTAGTATTTTTGGAAGAATGTTTCTGGTGGAAATTAGGCAGGATGACATGGATGATAAGGTGAGGTGGGGAAAATTATCCCTGAACCAGGTGGGGAAGTATTTGGGAAGAAACGAAAAACAATGAACTGAATGTTACTAAATGCAAAGGCACAGTAAATACAAATATATGAGAAAAGACAATATAATTATAACCGTTTGATGGTTTCCAAATACAATGTCTACCATATGAATATTCCACATCACATTTTCTAAATGGTGTCTTTGAAGTGAGATCTGATGATGTGACAATGCTACCATCACGGGAGAAAATTCATGCGAAGGAAGTCGTGAGAATTTGATCTTGAAGGGGCCATTCTCGGATGGAAAGCACAGGTGGCAGTTGTGCTTAAGTTCCAGGAAGTCTTGCATCTGGGGTTCTAGGACTTATGTTAAGGGAAATTTGATCATGTTGAGATATTAATCTCGTTGTCCGTTAGGTTCAGTTCATTTAATTTATTGTCTTCTAAGTGTCATAGATAGTTTAGTTTCACTTCAGTTTACCTCAGTTTTAGTCCAATCATTTATTGCTGATGTTTCCAATGTATTCCTATTTAACTATTTCGTAATATTGAGATGAGCAACTCTCTACTCCAGTTCACGTTTTAGTTTCTCAATTCTTTTCATGGTATCAGAGCTAGCTTGCATAAGCCTCCCTGGAGAGCAGCAACAGAGCCAAGAAGGAGCAGTAGAGAGAAGAAGAGAAGTTGGTTGGCGCGAATGTGAAGCTAATACTCATGCCAACTCGCCAAAAAAAAGGATTGGCGCGAGAATACAAGCCATAAATACGAGTTTTGTTTTTAGTCGCAACTGTTTGCAATCGGGACCGCGCCAGTCAAAGCCTTTTAAAAAAATTTGCTTTGGATTTACTTGCATTAAGGTGAAAGCCCTTTTATGTTATTTTCAAAATTTTATATAAGAGGTATCGATTTAAAAAAGGTAAAACCATTTTACGTGATTTTCAAAGTTTTACGTGATTTAAAAAGGGTGAAAGTTTTATAAAAAAAAGTTACGTGATTTTCAAATTTTTACGTGATTTAAAAAACGGTGAAAGTATTATATAAAGAAAGTTTTTTTTATTTAAGTTTTTTTTATAAAAAAAAAAATTGAAATTTGTTCAAAGGTTTTTATAAAGAGCATGTGGTGAAGGTGAAGTATTTTTTTTAAAGAAGAAAGTTTTTTTTGGAAGAGGAAATTTAAAAAAGGGTTTTAAGGGATTTTTTTTTTAAGTATTTACAAGAGATTTAAAAAAAAATAGAGGAGATTTATAAAAGGAGCATATTAGCATTTGAAGAAATAATGGCCTCTTCAAGCTCTTTGCCACAGACACCAAATATGATTGGCAAAAATTATGAATTTTGGAATTTGAGAATGAAATTTTTTTTACAAGCACAAGATTGTTGGGACACGCTTCTAATTACTTATGTAGAGCCGACCCAAGAAGCATGGGTGGCCATGACCAATAATCATAGAAATGCAGCTATTGAACTCGGAAAGAAGGAGCACAGAGCCAAATGCTAGATACAAAATTCAGTTAATGATTCTATTTTTGACAAAATAACTGGTGCGACAACAACAAAAGAACGTTGGGATATTTTTCAAGCTGCGTATCAAGGAAATGATACAGTGAAGACGGTTAAACTGCAAACATTGAGAGCTTAGTTTGAAACTCTAAAGATGGCTGACACCAAGAATGTGGATCAGTTCATGACTAGAGTCATGGGAATAGTCAATCAGATCAAACTCATTGGCGAAACCATTACAGATCAGAAAGTTGTTGAAAAAGTTCTTCTAAGTTTACTAAAGAAATATGACATGATTGTCACAGCCATTTTGGAATTCAAAGATTTTAAAACTTTCTCAGTAGAACAATTGACTGGATCACTTTTGGCACATGAAACAAGAATTAATCTGACAGAATATTCCACGGAACAAGCTTTCAAAGCACATCTCTCATTTGAAAGAGGTAGAGGCAGAGGATATAGAGGTGGCAACAAGCGAGGCAGAGGCCGAAGCAATGGCAGATTTGATCATCATCATGCAACAGAGCAGTGGAGACCTCCACAAAACCGAAATTAGAGAGGAAGGTCATGGAGCAGATCTAGTGTTCAATGTTCCTACTGTAAGAAGTTTGGCCACTACGAACACAATTGTAGAAAGAAACAATTAGATCAGCACAGAGGCTATATCAATCTCTCCAATAGTGAAGGATAATCCTCAGAGACCATGTTTCTTTCATGCCATCTCTCAGAAGACAAACAGAGTGAAGATCTTTGGTTGCTCGACAACGGATGCAAAAATCACATGACAGGCAACAAGAAACTTCTTTCTTCTCTAGATGCTTCCATAACATCAGAGATAATGCTTGGAGATCATACAATTATTAAAGATGAAGGAAAATGTACTGTTCCTATTCTTACTAAGAAGAATCAAAACAAATACATCCCTGATGTTTATTATGTTCCTCAGCTCAAGCATAATCTCCTTAGTGTAGGACAATTAATGGAACATGGCTATGATGTATTGTTTCAAAAGAACACCTGATATATATATGACAAAGATCTTCATAAAATATTGATAGCAAAAGTTGAAAATACCAAGAGTAGGATGTTTCCATTGATCCTTAGAAGCCAAAATACCAACCAATATTTAGTCCACAATATATCAAGAATAGATGAAACTCATCTATGGCATTCTAGGTATGGCCACATTCCAGTCAAGAGTCTCAGTCTGCTTCAAAATAAATCTATATTCATTGGTCTGCCTACTATCAGTGAAAAAGTTTGTAATTGTGAAGTTTGTGTCTTGTCCAAGCATAAAAGAGATAGTTTTCCCTCATCAACCTCAAGGGCGAAAGAGCCTTTGGCACTTTTCCATACTGACATATGTGGTCCAATGCAGACATTGTCCATTGATGGTAGTTTCTACTTTCTGACTTTTATTGATGACTTTAGCAGGAAGATATGGGTGTATTTTTTAAAAAACAAATCAGATACCTTCTCTAGATTTATGGAGTTCAAGGAAGAAGCAGAATAACATAGTGGAAAACTCTTGAAAGTACTCAGATTAGACAGAGGAGGAGAATATACCTCAAATGAATTCAAAACATTTTGTCGACAACAACGTATCCTAATGAAGTACACAACTAGATACACTCCACAACAAAATGGAGTAGCAGAAATAAATAATCAGTCGATCATGAACATCGCCAGATGCATGCTACGGGAGAATAAGTTGACAAATAACTATTGGGCTGAAGCAGTGTTGACAACAGTGTATGTTCTCAACAGATCTCCAACATCCAGCCTACAAGATAAAATACCTCAAGAAGAATGGGATGGAAACAAGGTAAATGTGTCACACTTTAGAATCTTTGGATTGGTAGCTTTTTCTCATTTTCCTGAAAAACTAAGAAAAAATCTTGATGATAGAAGTGAGAAATGCATATTTGTAGGTTACAGTGAGCAGTTGAAAGCCTACAGACTTTATAACCCCATTTCCAAAATTTCATTATAAGGAGAGATGTGAAAATTTTCGAAAATAAATCTTGGTTTGACCATGTAGATGAAACTTCAAATCAACCTTTTTATCCACCACTATCTCCAAGGTTGCAGATTCAAGAGCAGCCAGAACATTATGAAAATGGAAAATCATCAAGCACTGATTCAGCCAATGATCAAATATCTTCAAAAGAGGGACAAAAAACAAGAATTATCAGAGAGATATATGAACAGGAGCATGAATCTGAACAAAAGAATATGTTTGCATTCATTTCAACTCAGTCGAATTATTTTGAAGAAGCAATCAAAGAAAAACATTGGGTCGAAGCAATGAACCAAGAAATTTTTGCCATAGAGAAAAATCAGACTTGGGAATTAGTTGATCTCCCAAGAGACAAAACAAAAATTGGTGTAAAATGGGTATATAAGACCAAGCTAAATGAAAAAGGAAAAGTTGAGAAACACAAGGCAAGGTTGGTTGCCAAAGGATTCTCACAACAGTTTGGTGTTGACTATGGTGAAAAATTTTCTCCAGTAGCAAGGTTAGACACTATCAGAACCATTTTGTCCACAACAACTCAACACAAATGGAAAGTCTATCAGCTTGATGTAAAATCTGCCTTCCTAAATGGTGTATTATAGGAAGAAGTTTATTTAGAGAAGCCTCCAGGTTTTGAAGTAAAAGGACAAGAGCATAAAGTATATATATTTAATAAAGATTTATAGGGTTTGAAACAAGCTCCAAGAGCTTGGTACAGTCACATCGACACCTATCTCATCAAAAGTGGTTTTTCCAGAAGCAGCCATGAACCCACTTTGTATACCAAATCTCATGAAGGTAAAATTCTTATTGTATGCCTTTATGTAGATGATCTTCTTTATACAGGAAATATGATGTTAGAAGATTTCAAAGCAGCAATGCAAGTAGAGTTTGATATGACAGATCTAGGAGTCATGAAATATTTCCTAGGAATTGAAATTCACCAATCTGAAAATGGCATTTTCATTGGTCAACAAAAATATGCCACCGATATCAGTCAAAAGTTCAGAATGACCAATTGAAAATCAGCTGATACACCAATTTCTCAAGGTACCAAACTCAGCAAAGAAGATGTAGCACCATCTGTTGATCCCACATTGTATAAAAGCCTAGTTGGTAGTTTGTTGTATCTAATTGCAACTAGACCAGATATTATGTTTGCAGCAAGTTTTGTCTCCAGGTTTATGCAGTCACCAAAGCTTAATCATTGGCAGGTTGCTAAAAGGATCTTAAGGTATATTGCAGGGACCATAGACTATGGTTTGTTTTATACACATTCTGAAAATGGTTCACTTTCAGGTTATACAGACAACAATTATGCAGGGAGTTTAGATGATCGTAAAAGTGCCTCAGGGAATGTTTTTCATCTTGGAACAAATCTGATTTCATGGGCATCCAAGAAACAGTCAATCGTTTCAATATCTTCTGCAGAGGCATAATATGTAGTAGCAAATTCAGTAGCTTGTCAAGCAGTATGGTTTAGAAGATTATTGAAAGACATTTCAGTTATTCAGAAGGAGCCAACTTCAATTTACTGTGATAATAGTTCATCAATTTATTTATCAAAAAATCATGTTTTTCACAAAAAGAGCAAGCACATTGACACACGTTTTCATTTCATTCGTGAACTTGTCAATGATGGGGACATCACACTTTCTTTTTGTGGTTCCAAAGATCAGCTTGCAGATATTTTCACAAAACCATTGGGAAAGAATGTATTTGAATTTAAAAGAGAGAAATTAGGCATTGTTAGTGCCTCCACTTGTAACAGTTGAGATTACGAGGGGATGTTGAGATATTATCTCACTGTCTGTTAGGTTCAGTTCATTTAATTTATTTTCTGCTAGGTGTCATAGGTAGTTTAGTTTTACTTCAATCATTTATTGCTGATGTTTCCAATGTATTCCTATTTAAATATTTCGTAATATTGAGATGAGAAATTCTCTGCTCCAGTTTACGTTTCAGTTTTTCAATTCTTTTCAGATGTTTTGTAAATATTTATATAAATACTTCAATTTTTGAAGTATTGAGGGTTGATTTTTTCACTCTAGAAGCTATTGTACTTTTCCATTTGATGGGTTGATCAATAATAAAAGGGACTTCTTAACAAGATTCATGTGTTGAATTATTTGGTGATGTGTTTCTCTCATTGTCTATGTGTTTATTTCTTCGTTTCCATGCTTATGTGTTCTTAAATCTGAATTACTTTACAGAAACTGTGATGAAGAGAATTTGTTGAAACACACATTCTGATTCTGGCTGTAGGTAATTTCAATGTTTTCCTCTGATATCATGTTAAAGAATTCTTATCTGCTCTAAAAGATCTAGTTATTTCACCTACATTTCCCTATGAAACTCCTTTGAAAATGTGAAACGGATCCATGCTAGTTTATAGAATCCATGGCCTAATGGAATTTTAAGCACTTAATCAACTAAAAAAATTAAAACACATCATAAAAAATAAATCAAACAACTAAGCATTCATATCTAGCCTAAAATTCCCAGTAAACAAAGTTAATGTGACAAAGATATCCGTCTCTAAGTTTAGGAGAGTTAGATCCTAAACTCCAAAGTGGTTTTTTGGTTACCTTTGTGATTTTTTTTTCAACCTTTAGAAATTACGGAGTGCTAACAGGCCGTTGATCTGATCACACCCGATCTTAGCCCTTTAAACCTGCGAGCAATTTATTTCACGTGCCAACTTTATTACATAATGGCACTTTATAAGTGATATGATAATTAACCATATAACCTATGATTAATAATCATAAACGCACTTTATTCTAAAATGACATGACCCCTATCACATGCCAAATGACTTTCAAGACCCCCTCATATGTGCATTTCTTTTGAAATTTTGATTTCCAAAGAACTTATTTAAATCTAATTGACTCATCCTAATTAACTTATGACTCAAAACAAACCTAATGGTTATCTTGGATAACATCAGGAATATAGGGTTAAGTACATTATAAAAATTCAACCCTACGTGACTATTATCCATATGATCCTACTTAAATAGATAAATTTCTAAATTTACTATAATGTAGAAATCACTTCCAGATCATAGCATCAATCACACAATAATTGAAAATTTAAGCAGTGGAAGAATAAAAGAGTTTTGTAGACACATAACTAATTTCTTCTCAACATCAACTTTGCATACCTCAAGGAAACCCATGCAAGATACTAAAATAACAACTACATGGTCATCATAAACATCTCAAAATGAGGTATATGATCTACACAATAGATAAAGGCAGAAGTTGTACAATTGTTCTATTGCTCCATATGGACATATAGATCCATATGATTGTATTGATTCTTTATACAATTTCCTTTCAACCTATTGAAAACCTGTAAGTTCATCCTTATTGTGCATTACTTTCTCTTAGTTGTTAAATATGGGTAATACATCTCTATCATGCCTTATTTATGCTTTTATGAAACATGTACAAGTTCTTTCTTGCACTGCATTTCTCAATGTACATATTGTTTATTCGGGACCTATCGTGGATATGCTAAATGTAATGTTACCTTTTTGAGATATTTTCTTCCGACAGTTTCTCCTCTTAAACATCCAAATCGACAAAGATTTTCCTACACATATTCATGAGACCAATGAGGCAAAGTTAGATTAAATTTGATCAATTATTAAATTTAATTTCACCAATAAATAATAATTAAAAAACTTTAGTTCATGAATACTTGAATGAGATCTTCTTGGTTTCGAGAATAAATTATTGGTGTAGTTTAATATTGGAGCAAACCTCCCTCCACTCGATGAAGCAACAATGAAGTCAACATTGACCTTGTTGTTGCTCTGTTGGATCTTCGAGTTTTACTCCAAGATTGTCCAAATATTAATTTATTCTCTACTGAACAAGGATAGCCACATGAAGGTGGAATCTCTCATAGCCCCTCACCCCCCTCACATCACTCTCAATTCCCTAGTACCCAATTTGTCTACTAGGAAATATTTGAAAGAAATATATTAAGATTCGTCATAATTAAATAAATATATAGTAAAAATGTATTCATTCATTCAATCATTCGTAGAGTTTAAAAAAAAATTGATCTCAGTATGATTTATAATAAATTGTATGCTATACATAATCTGAAACAAGGTCGTTATAACTAAATCACAGAAACAATCAATTATTCTTCGGTTTCTTGCAATTTTTCATGTATGAAGCAAGGACGTCATCCCCTTCAAATGTAAGATGTCTTACTCCCAACCTGGTCAGATGTCTATGCTGCTATAAGGGTGTAAGAGCATTAACTGCAATAAGACTAAAATGTTCAATTCTTATTTATATTCATTATTAATATAAGTGTTTTATTAATAAAAAGGTAATAGAGTGTTCATTACCTTCTTCGGTAGTAGAGAGATGCGGGATACTTTCGGATTTTGCCATAGGTTCCTCCTCTTGTCTGGCCTCACCCCGTACATACTATAGAGTAGAGCCAAGAATATTTATAATTGATAGATCATTTGCATTTAAATATTTCTAATTCTAATCCATACAAAAAAAAATTATAACTCACATGAAATTCCTCCAGAATCGAGCTGAACATCAGTTTCAATTCACACTCCACTATCACTAGGCTCATGTCTTCCATCATTTCTTGGGACATCAACCTTTACACTGTCTGGCTGCTTTTTACAATCAAGCACATTAATTTATGGCCAAAAATAAAATAAAAATATATTGTATACAAGTATTAATTTATAAATGCTCTTTGTTGCTTTTATTTACCTCAGTCTCAGGTGGGGGATCAGAACTAGTAGGTGAATACCTCTTGCTTGTCCTACATTCAACAACGACTTGATATTTGTGCTTGTAAGCAAGCTTGAGGTCTTCCTCCGTGGGATTTTTATTGAATTGTTTGCCCTTCAATTTTGCATGACAACATGAATTTTTTTCTTCTGCAATATTTTTTTTTCTAAATAAGACTAATCTATTAATTTATAAAAGTACCGTTACAAAAACTACCCTCACCGGCCGGTTGCAGAGGCCACAAGTCGGGACCGATTATCACTGCTCTTGGAAGTCGGGGTCGCCCAGAGTGGGAAACCAACCCATTAAGCAGAGTGTGCTGGGCCGCCCTTAGAAGGGAAACCGGCCAGAGGATTATACATAAAATGTAAACAGCAATGTAAAAGCTAGAAACATCATACTGCTCATCAGTGGAGCAATTGAAACAGCAAAACTCAAAAAAACCAGAAGTGAATGAGCCAGGGGATTTAGTCCTCGTGCTCGGTAGACATTGGTTCCTCTTCAATCCTGCATGCATATTCATTCTCCTCGCTACTGTTCTCCTTTCCTGCATGGCTGTCAGTCTGCAAATCTTTGTTGTCAGCTCCAGAACGCAGCTCCGTGAGAGGTGGGGGAGAGGGGCGATGGTCCATGGGGGGGGAGGGGGCGGAGCAAGGCGGGATTTCCTCACGGAGAGAAACAGAGATGAAGGCGGTGATGATGGAGTCGAAGGAGGTGCAGTGGAATCGGAGCTCAGCATTCTGAGTGGTTTGTCTGATAGTGGCGCCCCGAAAGCGACTTTCCCGTGGAATGGGCTGACCGGGAGGGGCAGAGAAGTCGGAGGGAGGCTGACTGGAATGAGCAATAGCTTCAGGAGGACGGCCAAGACCAAGAGGCTCAGAGGCGGGAGGGGGCTGACATGGGAAATCACCAGAACTCCTAGCACGAACACGACCTCGACTTCTGCCTGCATGAACATAATTCACAGCACGTCGTCCTCTGCCTCTGCCTCTGCCTCCACCACCGCGAGAGGCAGGCGGGGGCGTGTGAGCGTCATCCTCAGAGGACGAGCTGAGTTCAGATAGCGGGGAAGGAGGATTTTCGTGAGCCAGACCTCGACTCGTGCCCCTTCTGCAGCGCATGCGCTGCCTGAGGCGTGGCATAGCTAACGAAAGGTGGCGCGGGCGAGAACTACCAAGGAGAGGATGCAGAGCTTGAGGAATGGTGAGGAGGCTTCCAGGGTTATGCCAACCAGACGAAGAAGCAATATAACCAGAGATACAATTGCTAATGGAGAAATTGTCCGAGGAATGCAAATTGAGACCAGAGGGAGCCGAATTACCTGCAGTGAGCACTGCTGTAGCTCCAATTGAGGCCGAAGCACCGCAGAAGGGGCTGTTGGAGAAATGAACGCCCGGGATGGTCTCCAGACAGGCGAAAATGCTGCAGCGGCGTCCAGTCTGCGTCTTGCAGCTGGAATTGGCACATCCGGGCGAGCAAACAGTGTCAAGAGGGTTCAGAGGTCCGCCATGGCCCTCATCGTTTCTGCACTCCCTCCATATTGCAAACGTTCCACAAAACCAACACCATATACCCAGGAGCGATGGTGCAATAACTACATCTCTGTTCAGATCGAGGCGTATTAATAACGCCATCAAGTGTAGTGCCATGGGCCATGTGGGCACGGCGTGTGTGCAGCGTTGGAGGCTGCGCGCGAGCCCAAGGCTCATTAACTCCTTTCTGCAGCCGCATCCGCGCTTCTGCAATATTAAATTAAAATGGTTAAGAATCTAAAATTTGGATGCAATTTTTTTTTATATACTTACAATTTTTGCAGCTAGTTTTGAATAATCCCCAGGCCCAAGATGATGTTGGCCATGTTTTTTTATTCTCACCTTTGTGGCTTTAGATGTATCTGGGAACCTATATTTACAGTGTTGATAAGATTAATTACATGTCACAATATTGATGAAAAATCATCATAATTACATTAATAAAAGTGCCTCATACCTTCCTGGTCCGGGTGGTGTCTTCCCTTATTTTCGAAGTTTTTTCTCCTTTGCATCTTCTAGGAGGTATTCCACTCATTTTCTGAAATCCCTGGAGGGCGGTCATACTTTGAGTTCTTTTGCAAATGAACCCTATATTGGTCTCACAAATATTTTAAATATAGGCTTGCCTTTGTGGTAGCTCCACTTTTGTTGAAGGTACCATCTCCGAACATGCCAAACAACCTATTGATAAGTTCTTCCTTCAACTTTGAATTTTGCGAATTTCACCTTGAGCGAATGGTGGGCCCAAAGATTTGCAAGGCTGCCTCATTTAAGCACATATAGAAGGTATTATTTCCTGCAAAACGATATTATCATTATCAATTAGATGTGATGGAATCATGGTCTACATCATGTGCACATCCTTCTATGCATTATTCAATGGGTGCAAATAATGGTGTGTCACCCTGTTCAAGAGTTTCATTTATGGTCGGTGTGTTCATTGTGTCACTCACAAGCGGAGAAAAGGTGTTGCTACCAACGTAGACCACCATAGTCTCACCATGAGGATAAAACTCCCTCAAAAACCCCTGTAAAATAAATATTTATTTTATGAGGGATGAGAAAATAAAAGTCATAAATAGAGAAATGGGATAATTAAATGAGTTTCTTACCCCATGTTGACATATTTGGGTCATCACAGTTTTGATTTGGTCTCTTATATCTTCTGTCTGTGGCTCAATCGTAGTTAATAAATTGATTCTCTTGTTTGATTTTACGAGAATCCTCTTGAATGTTTGGATTTGATCAATCAACATATAATTTTTTTCTTCAGCAAGCACTTCCTAAGGAGCATCTGTGGATTGGTTTGAGGCTGGTGCCTTCCCCTTGTCACCATGTTGATCAAATACATGGTAGTTGGTTAGATATTATTTAGGGATAGAAATTCTAAATTTTGATATTGTTTTTTTCCTCATTCGAAGAGTAAGAGAAGTTGGCTCCTTTTTTTTTTATGAAGAAAAAACAAAATGTGTTATTAAATATAGAAAAATAGTTTACATGAGTTCTACATATGCCATCATATTCATCATTTCTTGTGCCATATACATGCTTTCAGAGTGGTGTAATCACTAACCACCCCTCTAACACTAGAGAGAGATAAAAAAATAAAGCAAATAGAAGGCGAAAGTAATAGAAACATACAATAATCATATAGTGCATAAGTAGCACATATGAAAAGGATCCAAAAAATAGTAATATGCATGAGTCTTACATATGAGATAAGTCATTGTCCAACATCCAACATATAATAGAAAAGAAATTAGATATGAAACATAAACAGAAAAGGAGATGTAATGATAGTCATGGTAATTTTATGTGTCCTCAGTACACCTCTCGACTAGCAATGGTGTGAACATAGTGTAGGGTACCCACCATCATCTACGATCCCCTTTTTGACAGGTTGTCAGCCTCTGAATTAAGTTGGCTTGTTTTTGTAAAAAGGGAGATTCAACAAGTTTGAAAGAAATAGAAAATTTCTCATTGTGGTAATTCTATATTTCTATAAGAGAATCGATGTGAGTGCCCTGTGATTGTTGGACAACGAGTTGTGAGTGAAATATATTTGAATATGCATATCATTCTATGGGAAACAAGCTTAAAATCGAATCTTGATGGTTCTTGTACTCATACTCTAATTAGGTATATGAAGGAATTGTAAAAATAAATTTACATCCAACGGTTCCCCATGCTAAATATCAAGCATATTGAAATTAACATTAGGCCAGAACACATGTATAGCCTGAAATTCAAAATGAACTTGATAAGTTTTAATAATCTTTGATAATCGTTGGCCAAGTAAGTGTATTAATTGATCTTGAGTAAACTCTAATACATGGTGATCCACCTTCTTCATATGATTGAGTCATTAGTATGTGGTGTCTTCCATGAGAAATTTGAAAATCAATTATGTGCATTGTATCCTGGTCATTAGATGATTTTGTAATGGTAACATTTGAAACTATATATACCCAGATTTAATATAATGGAAAAATTCATATATATTTTCATGTAAGAGAGGATCTAAACACTGGTAGGATCCTTGCTTTTTAAGGTTTTGTAAACATGTCCTTCAGAAAAATTGTGACCTTGCTAAAAACAAATATGCTACCATATATACATGTAACTTGATCACACTTGATATAAACACCTTGGGAGGTGGATTGATGTAGCCATGACATTTTAAAGTGAAAAATAATGAAACCAACATGTATAACATCTGTTTGGAGCTACATGTTAAACATATTAATAATATCAATTTTTACCAATGAGAGTAGAATCACAAAGTTTTTCAGAATCATTTTTCATAAATTTTTCAAAATCCTGTTCCCTTTGAACTAGAGCAACCTGATCCCTTTGAATCTGGAAACTCAACCTAATATGTACTATGGATACCAGCTAAAGCTCTGCCGAAGTCATCTGATTATCCCATCTCTTTCAGTTGGGTCCAATTCCACCAAGTGTGTCTGCTGAGGTGGTCCTCCTTCCTCCTCAAAAATGTTGTATAACTAGCTCTATGTCCCTCTTGAACTAGAGGTCAACCCCATAATCGGTACAATTTTCCCTCTTTTATTTCCAGTATGATGTGTTCCTTAGCATACACAACTCCCTCTGGCCATAACTATACTGACTCTCCTCTAAAATCAACTGTATAGCCTTGATCCTCCAAGGCTGAAATGGAGAGCACATTCACTCTCATACGAGGAACATATAGAACATGATGAATGGCTGCAGTCCATCCTAATTCTAACTCAAACATAATTGAACCCTCTCTTTTACTGATTTTTCCTTCAATGTGGATCCCACACCTCACCATGTATCCAGTAGCTACTGAGCCAAGTGGCTAATTTATGTCACACTCCCTTGTCATATGGAATGTGGCACCACTGTCTAGATACCAACCATCTCTAGAAATATGCTATGAATCGAGGAGTGAGACATACTCTTTGTTTAACAATGTGGATAATTTTTTGGTGAGTTTTGGCTCATCCTCCACTGTAGCCTCTTTCGAAACCAAGATTTTTCTCTCGTGCTTAGCCTGAAATAGTGAAATAGTGTAATGTGAAATAGTGAAATAGTGAAATAGATTTTCCTTTGATATAATCCCTATTATCTTCATCTTGGATGGTGATTCTCACTATGTGCCCCAGTTTCCTCCTAAATACATTGCTCCAAAATATGGAGAAATCCTAAAAGAATATTCTAATGAATGAGGTTCTGAAATAGATTTTGGAAAAATTGTTGTAATCTAAAGGTTGAAATTATATCTATTCAAAATAAAATATGTACTAAACTATCATCACTCTTCTATATCCTAGGATTATTATTATTATCATGCATGAATTCTGAAAGATTATCAATAAGCCTAATATTTATATCTTCAGACTGACAACATAAATAAACGAGAATGAAAATGATGTAAAATTCAATAAATAGTTAATTGAATTGACTACATTCACAACATTCATATATGTATTATTCACTTAATCATTCTAATAATCAAATGAAATAACTAGTTAAAAATAACTAATAAATTATATAAGATATCGATTATATTGAGAAAAAGTATTGATATTTCGATTTCACTAAAAGATAACAAGAAAAATTATAGCAAAATACCTTATTCAATTGATAAAAAACAACTTGAAAATATGAAGTGGTTCAAGCCTCTTAACTTCAAGTGTCTATCCTAATTTTATTACAAAAAAATTAAAAATATAAAATTAAAAGATAATTTTTTCTTATCTCTAGCAATTTGATGAATTATTTTTTAGAATGGTTGAACTAGAAGCTTCCGAGAAGGATTTCCATTACCCATGTATGCTCAATATGTGAGAAATATACTATGGTTGGTCAAAGAGCATACTAAGTTGGAATGTGTATCCCGTCTTCTAAGAATAGTGATTGTTATGTTGTTATGGATATCGTCTCTTTAACCATGACACAGTTGCTATGTGGTTAAAAAAAGAAATTGGAAATTACTTCTAAGTTAGATCTTTCTAATTTCCAATATCATTTTGTATACCACTCCTGTTACTTAACACATCATTGATGAAAATGCTATGTTGGAATACTCTTGGAATGGTACATTAGACATGTCAAATTCTCTTATAATTTGGAGCAATGAATCAATTAACTGAGAACAATATTACTCAATTTCCTTGATCATATATTTAGATTGTTGTAAATTCCTTTTAAATTTTTTGTAGGGAAGTTTTTCTTCTTATTATCTTGGCATCTGATGATTTGGGGATTTTGGATATAGATGTTTTAGTTGTGGCCTGCTAAGAGATTAACTGTAATAGACATTCTTTCACCCTTCTCCTTTCAAAATTATTATCTATTACCTTGTTGTGCCTAATTTTAAATTTATTGTATGTTGTACATGAGAGATTATGTACTTTGAAAATTCTAAAAAAATATATATGCACAAAATTAGCTTTTGAAAAAAACAGTAGGACTAAGCAGTATTTGAATTTATGTGTCATATA
>JAXQQM020066540.1:0-68769 GCA_034641835.2 Pinus albicaulis
TTCCTTAGAGTTCGTCTTTTGGAAAGACATTTTGTTTACATCCAATATCAACACATTTCCAGAAACTTTAACACCTTGACTGATTCTTTAGCAAATTATGTGTTAAACAAACAATTGCAACATATTTAAAAACATATTTTCAATTCACATCACACAATTGAATAGGATTTCACATAACCATAGGAAAACACTAAAATTAAAATAGATAGATAATCGAGATTTTTACACAATTTGTGTCCAAGACACATTGGTCACATGACCTCAAAATGTATGCAGATATAGCATATCCTAAGTAGATCTAGTGGTGCTCATGATAGCAGGTCACTGCTTGAGCTATCATGCGCAATAGCCTCATCCATCTGCTAGGCACACCAATAGTATGGTGTTGCAGCCTTATCAGTAACTCCTTGATCCAGATATCGGGTATCCCAAGAGTCAGCCCCTCTACATGTTGTTGTAACTCAGCTAGAGTCTCGATCAAATCCAAATCCCAAAGGACTCCTCTGCCGACGACCCTCTTTGTTGGTTCATATTCCCGTTGTGCGTGACCCACTGGTCAAACACTACCCACATATTCACACATAAAACATCTTTATTTTAGTCTTGGAAACATCAAAAACACAAAATATGTAAAAAACCGAAAAATCCAAAAACATGGTCAAAACATTTTACCTATAGCACCCCATTGAGCGCGAACTGGTAGTATCAAATATTGGTCTACACGGAAATCCATCCCTGCATATGGATGCTCCTCTATGAAGATATTTTTTCATCGGAGCCAGGAAAAGAATGCAGTAGAGAATAAGATCGATGACTTGACAATGTGTCTAGCCATCAACTCTACCCACCACGGCATCCGCGGATCCCTAGGACCAGCTACACCCAGAGTCACATGTTTGGCCGCATCAATGGAATTCGCTCCAAAATTAAATTGATCAGGATCAATCCATAGCTAAAAATTTTCATCCTGCCACTTTTCACTTTGGTCAGTTGTTCTTTCATCTGAGAGAGTATTGCTTCAACCCAATTGAACACGGTACAACACACTTTAGTGCATACTGCATGTATGATCTATTCGCAACATGAAGTGTCACACTGGAAACTAACTTTGCGATGGTCAATATGAGTGTTCGCAAAGGCATATCACGCACATCCCTAATTTTTATCTTCCCATCTTTGCTAAGCTCTGTACCTAGCCGACAAAATTGTCGAAAGTAATCCATCACTATCTCACCTCCATGGACGGAAGGGAAATGGGGGTACCACGTCTCGACAAACCTGTCATAAAGTAAATATCATCGACCAATATTGCAAGCACTTTTTCCCCAATATGAAATTCCTGCTGTGTCGGATCCCATGAGCGAATCAAGAACTACAATAGTTCCAAATGTTGCCTCATCCCAGATAGTTTAAAGTACTTGAGTAACCCACAGTCTCTGAGGGATATCACAGTGCCAGGATCATTTAGGGCAACCATATCATGTTCCTCATGTTCTCTTTCTCGTCATGTAAGTGACATTCTGATTCGATCAAAGCCTACAATCAAACCATAAGCTTAGTTAGGATCCATTTCATGCAAAAAACTGAAGAGATTTTGGGCATAAAACACAAAAAAAAATTGTCAATTGCGCCCAACGGACCCTTGTTCCCTAGATAGAGCATTGCAGAGAACCAGGGCTTTTTTCAATTCCTCTGTGACGCACTTTTCGACATTCAAGGGTGCGTTGGGCCTAGGGGGTTATATATTTACACTAGGTGCCCCAAAACCCTTAAAAAATTGAATCAACTGTAAAAAAAATGATACTTAAAGAAAGAGAAAGGTCAGATCTCTTACCGGGTCCTAACGGCACAAAAAATGGTCCACAGAATCTATTGCAATCAACTGCTAAAGTTCGAGGGCAAAACTAGCTGAGAGCACTAAAAAGTTGAATGGTAAATGTGAAATGGTAAAATAACATGGCAAATTCTTATTTAAACAGTCTTTTTGAATATTTTATGCATATTTAATGAATATACTATAGTTTTTACCTATTTTTTACTATTAAACAGGTATGTTTAATCCATTTGGTGGTTTTTTGAGCAGGTTTACAGTTGGTATAGTGAATTTGACGTGCATGATATTAAAATGAACTTTGATCAAAGAGCACACTTTTATCTCTTTTTCGAGCTCTATTAAACATAAAAAAAGGAACCCCCCTAGAGTCCTCTTTTAGCTTTTTTCAGACTCCCAAAACATGAAAGAGTGTCGAGCACTTGTCCTTTAGATCTCGTAAAAGAAAATGAAACGAAATCTACTCAGTATAAGTTTAACCCTTTTTCGGACTAGGAAAGATTATTTACGAAAAAGGAACGCCCTAGTCAAACATGGCTAGGAGGTTCTCTCACGTATTAGTTTACACTTTTTCGGACCTGAGGGACAAATTTACGAAAAAGAACATGTAGAGTTTTAAACATGAAAAAGACTGAGTTTTCATTGTTGTTAGACTCGTTAAAACATCGAATAGTGACGGACTTGTCCATCATGACAAGATTGAGTTTCACTTTCACTAGACTCGTTAAAACATCACATAGTGAGGGATTCACCCGAAGGGTGGAATTATACATCAATAATATATTATGATCCTCAAGCTTGTTAAAAAATAAAGAGGTATTGGTAAGCAATGCTCGGGGAAAATGGGAAAGGGATAAATCACTTTATGGTAGAAAGTCGCTATTGAACATGACACGCATTCACTTCATATTTTTGGTTGTTGGGCTGGGTTATATGCTTGATGATCTATCATACCATCCATCACTTTGGTTTTGGGTCAATGCTTCCCACTTATTAAGTGTCGTCGATATGTTCAAGAGACGTCATTCAATAATTCCTCATTTTTGCAATACTCATAAACCTTCATTTCATGACCTCCATCCCTGAAAATTGCTTCATTAGTTACATTTTGTCTCTGAAATCATTACTCTCATTTCATGTCGTTGATGAGGGATACATCAAGGCCCTCCTGTGACAAGTTTCTTCTTGTCGACATCAGCTCATCATCCAGGAAGTTCACTTAGAAACACCCTTCTAGTACCTTGAAGCTTGCATACATCAGTGGCAAGTTTCTTGATTTTGGAAATAGGTTGACATCATTGGCCTTTGACCAAAATACTTTGTATGGTGTTCAACATCAAATCATCTATTCACACCAAGCAAAATGTATTGCAGTACCTTGAGAGCCATTATCATCATCTGTGGTTTCTCTCACGTCTGTTAACATATTAAACCATTGGCTAGAAATAAGATGGTGTCTTCCCATGTTCGACTTCAGATTGTAGGTTTTAACCCTGAACAGAAATTATCTACACACGAATCTTATAACAGAAAATAAACAATAGTGAGAGCATAAAAAATAAAACAGATAAACACAGATATTTTCCCCTGGATCCCAAATTGGGACTACCAGCTTGATATTTCATTATATTCCTTTTAGTGTTACAACACATATATATACATGCCGAAGCATACATAAACCCCAATCCATTAACCCTAGATTAGAACACAAATCATAGAGTTCCTTGACGATCTACAAAACAATAAATGTGAAACCATCATACCCCAAAACCATGTGCAAACTCATGCTCAAAACATGGGTGGGTCCGCACACCAAAACAATTTTCGTCGGGGTGTTGCCTTGGACCCCAACAGTGGGGGCTGCCTCGCCCTTGTGACCCCCCTGTTGCGCCCGACGCAACGTACAGCGCGTGGGGCTAGTCGTGGAAAGAATATAACACATACCCAACATAGATCACATATTCCCATGGTTAGACTCGTACTTGACCGATCGAGTGAACGAGATATAAGATCCCGAATCTAGTTTCTTCCATCCGAGCTGCGATTTAGGGAGTAGTACCACATCATCCGTACGATGGTTTTACACAGATGGTCATCCTATCATGGGTCTATGTCTGTAGACGAATTTCTGATGTTATGATAGTTTATGTGTTGATTATGGGTATGCCTCCCTCAGCAATTCATTTATAAGATGAAAAATATATCATGATGTAATGTATTGTAATTGATGCAAGCCACCGTCCACTTCAGATCCTACTCATCACATCGTAAAACATATTACTCAACATTATCATTTTTGACTTCATGCTTTAGGGGGAAGCTTTTACAGGTCAATTTGGGCATCACTCCCGAAACTCATATCAGTATAAACAGAGTCTATCATACAAAAATTCTGTGAATATAAATACAACAATAGAATCCATAGGTATAGAATCTTATTTGAATAATTCAATATGAAAAAAGTGTTTTTTCTTTTATTTTTACGGAACAACCGCACGCACACACACAAATATATGCAATATTGATAAGTCCTCTTAAATCAAGATTTAATAATAGAGGTCTTTCAAAAAAAAAATACATACATCCATGCTTAATTCTACTAGGCACTGCTACCTATTGATAAATAAAAAGAAGAAGTAAAACTATATATTTCCATGGTACATGGTATAGTAAGAATTAATAAGGAAGCAAAACGATAACAAATGTTGTCTTCATTAGAATGAATTCACCTTGCTCATGAGAACCCCAAAATATTGAGGAATATTTCCAACCTGGAGAAGAAAATTGAACTGTAAGTCAATAAACAGAAGTTCTAGAACATTTCGAGGCGTCATTCAAAGTTGTGAAGAGATATAAAGTGTAAAGGGAAATACCTAAAACAAAACATGATAAACCCATCGGTGGTCATTATTGGTTATTATTATATGAATAAAAATAAAAGAAAATAAATTGTAATAGTAATTAAATTGAGGATTAAAACTAATAAATACATTGTGTGGTTTTTGGACTACTCTCGCTCTCATCTAAAAATAATAATAATTATTATTATTATTATTTAAAAAAAAAGGTTATAAAAAGGAAAATCATGAGCCAGAATGGAATAAAGTAAAACAAAAACTATGTAATAATATACAAATAAGTGAATTGTAAAGAGGAGAATGAATAATTATTCTTTGAGGGAAGAACAGATGTATGAAGACAAAACAACCTTTGCAAATTCAAATTAGGATTTAATTTATACACAGTTAAAACAAGAAAACTAAAAAAAATTGAAACTGAAAACCCTAAATCTTGGCAGAGGTGAGAACCTTATTTGTAACCCTACTGGGTATAAGTAAAATGATTGTAAAACAATGTCAGGAAAACATGAAAACCCTAGTGCCAGACAATAATATTGTCGTGATTAAGACTACACGTAGAATAAACAGAAAGGAAGATTTATATCATTGGTTTTAGTATTTAAAACCCAGACCCAAGGGAAAAGGAAAATATCCTTGATTAACCTAAGGGTAGTGAAAAGTTTTGAAGATGGAAAACATAAGAAATGACAAGAACTAATTTGCACCCAAAACATTTCTCTTAAAAAAAAGAAGGGAATTCTTTGACTGATAGTGCTTACCATTTGGGTTTGTGAAATATGATAATAGCACCTATTTGCCTCCTTCGATATAACCTGTATGTACTGCTACGAGACTTCAAATGTCTACCCTGTAGACATGAGGGCAGGAACGTTGAAGTATATCAGTAAATAGAATAGACTAGATACTACACAAGATCATGAGAATTGAAGTAAAATAATTGAGAGTAAACCTATTTAAAGAATCAATACCTCTGTGATTGATCTATAAATCAGAACAAACAAGTAAATCCTTCCACGTGACAAGTTGTGAGGTCAACCGATATTGTATGATAAATGGAGGCCATATGTTCATGAAAGTGGTTCAAGATACACCTGTTACAATTTTATTGAAGAGAACGACATATGCCATTGAAACCCCAATGAAAACCTAGTTGCAGAGAGCAACATGACCTAGAAGAATTTGTGTCAAGATGAACTGATGAAAACAAAATTTGGGGAAGTCATTAAACCATCACCATAACCCTAGTTTCAAATTAACCATCGATTTGGTATTTCATAATTTGAGTCGTTGATAGAGTCATCACAAAACTGGCACGTGGCTAACGAAGAAGCATTCCTACTGATGAATATAACAATCCAGAGACTTATCAAATACATACATGGACTGAAGGTATAACAAATAGTTCTACATCAAAAAACATAACTATGCAGTTTTCACAGTATAAGTTTAGGTTTAGAATGTGAACAAGAAATGATTAATGCGTTGTTAAAACTATTAGCAAGTCGTAAATATAATGATAGTTAGTGTATGGTGAAAAAGTTAAAGTCATGGAATCACAATCATGATATATATATATATATATATATATATGACAGCGTGCATTGGAGTAGGGTCCAATACTTTAATAGTCCAAATAAGAGTTTTGAAATATAGTCCAAAATGGTAACATAAACACATGATTGACTATAAATTAACATTTATAAATAAAAAGCTCCCATATATATATATATATATGGGAGCTTTTTATTTATAAATGTTAATTTATAGTCAATCATATATATATATATACGCAAGGTGATATATATATATATATATATATATATATATATATATATATATATATCACCTCATTTTATCAGATCCTGAAGATTTTTTAACAATATTATGAAGAGCTTTGAGATATAGTCTCGAATGATAACATAAACCCAGGATTGACTATAAAGTAACATTTATAAATAAAAATCTCCTTTATAAATAAAAATAACTCGTCCAAGAAACTCAATTAAGCATTATATATATATATATATATATAGATAACATTACGTGTGTTATAAGGGGCAATATCAAGACAAAAAAAAAATTGAAATTAAAAAAATAATAAATTAATTAATTAATTAAAATTAAAAAATAAAAATAAAAATAAAAAATAAAAAATCTAAGAAAAGAAAATAAAATGGATTATGAGTTATTATAAAGGAAACCATGAAGTTCTCTAGTGAGAATTTTAAACCTGTGCAATTGTGAAAAACCTTCTATATAAAGAAAAAAATGTTGGTATTTTAGAGTCTTTACAATTAATGTTAATGTTACATTAATGTTAAAAAAATGGTTACATTAATGGTTGAAGAGGGTTGATGAGGTTGACTATGGTTAAAGAGGGTTGACCATTTTTTATTGAGGTAGACGAGAGTTGACTTTGGTTGATCATGGATAAAGATGAGAGATTATGGTTGACCATGTTTGGTTGATTATGGTTGGTTATGGTTGACCTTAGTTGAACTTAAATTACGTTAACAATTTCTACATTGTTACATTACAATTACATTAATGTTGAACATGGCTGACCATGGCTGATGTTATCTTAATGATGTTAGAAAAATGGTTACATTAATGGGTGAAGAGGGTTGACCATTGTTGATTGAGGTAGACCACAATTAGCCTTGGTTGACCATGATGGATCATACTTGCCATGGTTGACCATGGATAAAGAGGATAGATTATGGTTGACTATGGTTGGTTGATTATTATTGACCTTAGTCGACCATGGTCAAACATGGTTGACCAGACATTGAGGGGATAGATTATGGTGTACTAAGCATGACCATGGTTGGGCATGGATGAGTATGGTTTCACCATGTTGTCCATGACTACTTTGGTTGAGCATGGATAAAGAGGATAGATTATGGCTGACTATGGTTGGTTGATTATTGTTGACCTTAGTCGACCATGGTCAAACATGGTTGACCAAGTATTGAGAGGATAGATTATGGTGTACTAAGCATGACCATGGTTGGGCATGGATGATTATGGTTTCACCATGTTGTCCGTGACTACTTTGGTTGAGCATGGATGAGCATGGACACCATGGTTGGAGATTCTTTTCCTAGTTTGATCATGTTAAACATGGTCAATTAAGGTTGAACTTGGTGACTATGCTTGACCATGATTGCGCTTATTTGACCATAGTTGAACGTGTTAAACAAAGGTTGAATACGGTAAATATGGGTGATTATGGGGAGCATGTTTAACCATGGTTGTTAACATTTAACTATAGATGACTATGGTTGACCATGTGGGCTGTGGTTAAACGTGGTTGACCACATAGTCCACTTAGCCATGGCTAACAATGGTTGATTATGTTGGCCATGTTAACCATGGATAAGCATCATTTATCCAAGTTCATCGTGGTTGACCATGTTCTCTATGGTTGATAATGGATGAAAATGTTGACAATCTTTAACCATGGTCAAACATGGTTGACCAAGTATGTATGACCATGGTGACCATGGTTGACTGTAGTTGAGTTGGGTTGCCTTGGTTGACTATTGTCAAACTTGTTAACCATGGTTGTCCATGGTGAGAATATTTGACCATCGTTGAGCTTGTTTGACCATTGTTGACTATGGTCACCTATGTTTTCCCGTGGGTGAACATGGTTGTAAATATTTAGCTATAGATGACTATGGTTAACCATGTTGACTATGGTTAATCATTTTTTACTACCATTGACCATGTAGACTAGTTGACCATGTTTGACAAGGGTTGCTTATGTTGTGCATGTTGTCCATGGCCAAGGATGCTTTGGCCAAGTTCACATCGGTTGACCTTATTGTCTATGGTTGACCAAGATAGTTAAAGTTGACCTACATTCACATTGGTTTTTTTTGGGATGACATGGATATTTGTTCGACTCATTATAATGTCATATATTTTATTGCTTAAAATAGAACATACATTTGTGTTTGTCACATTATGACATCAATTTATATGTGTCACATAGTGATTCCAACATTTATTTGTCACATCATGGGGTCAATTTTTTTATTATCACATTGTGACATAACTTTCTATTGTTACAATGCGATGTAAAATTTCTATTTTATATTTAGTGTTTAAGTATCTACATTTCTAATTATTTATAAATAATAAACAAATCACAACCATGCTAGATAATGTTAACCATGTCGACATTTTTTTAATTTGGTTTGACCATTTTTTACCTTGGTTAAACATGCTTTGCAATGTTGACCATGTTGGCCATGGTTGACCTTGTTGCCTAAAGTTGGTAATGCTTAACCACATATGGCCATGGTTCACTGTGTTTCACAATGGTCAATTAAGAGATGGTCACACTCGAATTAGTTAAACATGGTTGATAATGATTTTATTTGTTCGAATGTAACATTTCTTTTGTCCAATTCAATGATGTTTGATGTTCGTAACATTGTGACATAATTTGGTGTTCATCACATTGTGTTAGCATTCATTGTTCATCACATTGTGGTGTTATCTATTGTTTGTCAAATTACGATGTAGTTTGTTTGTTTGTCACAGCGACATCATTTGTTCTTTATCACTTTGTAATGTTGTTTGTTGTTCGCCACGTTTTGATGTGATCGCATTGCCACATGGTTTTGTATTCTACATATTATGGCAATGTTTTTTATTCATCACAATACAACATTGTTTCTTTTTATCATATTGTGACATTGTTTCTTGTTCATAACATCATGACTTCATTATTTTGTCCAATTGCGACATTATTTCTTATTCGTGCGACATTATTTGTTGTTTGTCACATTACAATATCGCAATGTGACATAATTTCTTGTTGATCATATTGTGACAGCAAAATCTTTTTGTCACATTAAAACATTGATTTGCTTGTTAGATTTTATTGACAAATTATTATGATTTGCCATGCTTCCTATGCCGACTATGGTTCACCATGAAACCCATGTTCGCTATGGTTAACTATGATGCCCATGTTAATTATAGTTGAACAAGATGCCTGTGTTAACTATGGTTTACCATGTTGAATAAGTTGAAAAATGCAACAAGAAATTCTCAATTTGATTTTGTCTTGATTAAATTGAGAAAATTTGAATTTCCACATCAACATACAACTTGGATACAGTTAACTGAGATGACATGGCTCTTGTCACTCAGTTAGCTCAGTAAATTCGATTTAGAGGAGTTAGAATTTAGTTAAGCATGTGTAGCAATCAAGGTCAGTTATTTCAAATTGTTTCAGTTAAAATAGTTCTAACTGTTGGAGGAACTAGTGGAAGGTCAGTTGTGCAGTGGTACTTCAGTCTAACTCAGTGATCTTCCACTTAACTGATCAATGAGCCCAAAATAACTAGTGCATGCAGAGAATTTGAATTCCCCAGTTGTGGTGGAGATTCCAAGGCAGTGTAACATCAGTTGTAGACTATTCTTCAGTGTATATGTGTTTCATGCAGTCATATGATCAACCTTGGGAATTATGCAATCATTTTGGAGGACTTTCCTAAATAATAGGGGCCTAATTTCTCAAAGAATTGCCCAAGGCAACAGGAGCTCAAGAAGAGGCAGAAATTGACTAAGTCTGGGTCATATCTTCTCAGTGAGCAGGGAGATATGTTATTAAATTGAAAGTTGTGCTCAGTTGAGCAAAGAAATTGTAAAACATCTCTATTCATCATATTAATGCAAGCACGCAAAGGGTTTTTTAGCATATTCATTTCCCCTGGAAAAATACTGCGTGCATGTTTTTTATTTCTCACTGCATGTTTGTGATTGATGTTCTAAATTATGAATTGAATTTTGCAGAGTACTAGAGTAGGATTGTGTCTTGTGGTTTTGATTAAAATTTCATGAGCGATACAATTCTACACCATAATTTCTACATGGTATTAGATGAGGACTCACATTAGAGCGGGAATTTCGAAGTTGTTTCTCAAGAATCTTGAATTTGCAATTCATTGCAACACGATCTCTGCAAAGTTGGGAAGATGACATTCAACAGGCTGAGGCTATACTATGCCTTGGAAGACAGATATAATTTCATCACATGGAATGATCGCATGGAGGCAATATTGGATGACAATGGATTTCTAGAATACATCAAGACATATGTTGCAAAACCACAAGCATCTAATGCCCAAAACCTTGCTCGGTGGAAGAAATATGTAGCCAAGGAAAGAACAATAATATTGGAGGGGGTATGAGATCACATTGTCTCAAATATCCATGGGAAAGAAACTTTTTTTGCAATGTGGAAAGAACTGACAAAATTGTTTGAGAATAGTAGTGACCATAGGAAGCTAGCGCTCAAGGATAAACTTAAAAATATGAAGATGTAGAAGAATGGCACTATTACACAATATCTAAGCTGGTTCACACAAGTTTGTGATGAACTGGGTGGATCTGGTGTTAATGTTGCATAAGATGACTTGGTAAGCCTAGCCCTTCTAGGCCTTCCCAAGAGCTGGCATAGATACCAAGATTTAGTAAATGGGAGGGAGAATCTACCGAATTCAGAACATTTATGGGTTTATTTGGTATAGAATGAAATAAGGTGGAATACTAAATATTGGGCTTCATCCAATGGCGAGGATGAATAATACTTTGCATTGGTTGGAAAGGGAAATAAGGGAAAAGGGAAGAAATCTCAAACCAAACCAGAATCCATACAAGGGGGTAAAAAGAAAAAATTTCCCAAAATTAAATGCTTCAATTGTCATGAATTCGGGCACTATGCCACGAAGTGTCCACAAAAAAAGTCAAGTAAGAAGTCCTCAGGAGGAGGAGCAGCTGAAGCTTTGGCTTCACACTTCGAGCTTGATTTTACCCTTATCGCATGCATGACAAACACAATTATGGGGACCGTGTGGTACTTGGACTCAGATGCATCGTTCGACATGACATTGTGTAGAGACTTTTTCAGTGACCTGGAGGAGAAATATCTCCAGATGCACATCGAGTTGAGGGAAGATGGAAGGTACAACACGACTAGGATTGGTACAGTCACATTTCAGAGGGAGTTAGTCTCCCCTCTCAGGCTCAAGGATGTCATGTTCATTTTGGGCCTAAAGAAAAATATCATCTCTGTTACTTTTTTGGAATAACATGGTTATGATGTGATCTTAAACAAAGGAAATGAATTCCTGAGACACATAACAACGAGACAGGGGAATCATATTGGTGTTCGTGTGAAGAACATGTATAATCTAGATGTGGAAGACTATGTTGCATTAAGCATTAAGGCGGAGAAAGTCGGTGAATTTTGGCACAGAATAATTGGTCATTTGCATCATGGCACCTTGAATATTATACAAAAAATAACCACTGGCCTTCCTAAAGGACCACTTGAGTAGTAGGATGTATGCAAAGGATGTAACTTGGGGAAGTACACAAAATCCACATTCCATGATCGAGACAACCATTATCACAATTTTAGACAACAGTTTTAGAATTGTTAACAATTTCAGTGTCAGCATCGATCTGTAAATAATAAAAATTTTAAAGCGCTAACAGTTTACATGTCAGCACCGATTTGTAATAAGCAGGGTTAAAACGCTGAAAGTTTAAATGTTAGCGCTGATTTGTAATAAATAGGGTTAAAACACTGACAGATATAATACCAGCGTTATTGTAAGTTTTGAAAATAAAAATGCGTTGGCATTCAGGATAGTAGCACAATTTGTAAAATTGATTAGTTAAAACTATAGTAGCTCGAGTATCGACACTGAAGGAAAAATTCAAATTTTGTTTTATGTCCAAATAATACGTTGATGGAGCACATGTCAGCAAAAATGAAAGAGGATTTTTTTGAAAATAGACCCATTAACAAAAACCTCTCTCAGTTTTTACACAGGTGTCATGGTTTAAGAGTCTCAAAGAGATATTTGAAGCCTATTTTTTAGGATTTTGCAATCATGTTTAAGTCATTGTTTTAAAAATCAGTTTTCAAACAATTGGGGATGAATTTTTGAAAACCAAAAGAGGTTTTTGTCGGGAACAGACCCATTAAAAAAAAAATCCCTTATATTTTGTACAACTATCACGGTTTGAGATATACGAAGGAATATTTGGAGCCTATTTTTAGGAATTCGCCACAATTATTTTTTTCTATTTTTAGAAGAAAAAAAACGCCCAATCACTTGGAGAGCCACCTCATCATTTCGACTTGGTGTCAGATCTTATCTCCTTGATTATTTGATTTAGTAAGCTATATATATATGAAGAGGTTTGAGATCCATTATTTTTGGATCTTTAACAGTTTGTAAATTTTCTATAAAGACAAGCTATTTAGAATGAAGAAGGGTTGGTTTTTTATGAGAAGACTTATTATGCACTGTATATTTCTGAAAGTTTAATGAAGGAAGCCTGATTCTGCAACAAATATTATTGTGTTGGGAAATTTTGGATATGTATTCTCTTGTTTATGTTTTCCTTTCTACGTTGTCATATGTACGCTATTTTATGACTGATAACAGTGAATGAACATAATTCATAAGTATTGTGCCTTGTTCATATTTTCATGTCATCTATATTTTTTCCGACTTATGTTTGTAGAGTTAATCCTTGTGATGCTCTTATAAGTATATAGTTACCCTCATATTCTGCATTCCATCTCATCAATTTAAAATCTTAAAGTATCTCAGTTACCCTACCTCTATGAGAGTTTTTGGTTTCTTTTCTTGTAAGCCAAATATTTGACTCAATAACCAATGGAATTCCATCAAACACCACCACATTTTTTTAAACTTGTTAAAACAGACCTAGCCATTGTTTTAAATTACATAACTGGTCACATTTTATTGATTTATATAAGGGATCCCCTTTCGAATTGAAAGGGCTAGCTTTCAGTTCAAAACATTGGTTAGAGGTTACCTTATAGTTTTCCCACGGCCAGGGTTTTCTCTAAGTGATAGTCAATAAGGGGTATTTTTTCATGTTTTCCAAGACCCTGTGGCTAGTCTATTGGAACCATCAGTGATGGTAGAGTTTGTTTTGTTCATAAAGCTTCAGTTCCAACGCTGATTTGTAATAAACAAGGTTAAAACTCTCACAGACAGAATATTAACGTTATTATAAGTTTTGAAAATAAAAATGTGCACACATATTTGTAAAAATGGTCAGTTAAAACTCTAAAAATTGGATTATCAACGCCAAATGAAAAATTCAAATGTTTTTTATGTCCAAATAATTCGTTGATGGAGCACACGTCAGCAAAAAACTTTGTTTTAGTCTGTTTTTTTTTTTTCTATAAAAGGTGGTAACTTAGGGCGTGGTTTCCGAACAACTGGAAATGAATTTTCCAAGTATGAAAGAGGCTTTTGTCGAAAATAGACCCATTAACAAAGATTTCTCTTAGTTTTTAGACAAGGGTCACGATTTGAGAGATTCGAAGGGACCTTTGAAGCCTATTTTCCTGGATTTTGCAATCCTGTTTTAGTCACTATTTTAAAAATCAATTTCCGAACAATTCTGGATGCATTTTTGAAAAACCAAAGATGTTTTTGTCAGGAACGGACCCATTAACAAAAAACTACCCATATTTTTCACAGTTATCATGGTTTTAGATATAAGAAGGAATATTTGGAGCCTATTTTTCAGGTATTTGCTAGAATTAATTTTTTATATTTTTAGAAAAAAAATGCCCAATTAGTTCGATAGCCACCTCATCAATTCAACTTGGGGTCAGATATTATCCCCTTGATGATTTTGTTTAGTAAGCTGTATATATATGAAGAGGTTTGAGATCCATTATTTTTGGATCTTTAACAATTTGTAAATTTCTTATAAATACAAACTCTTTAGAATGAAGAAGGGTCGGTTTTTTATCAGAAGACTTATTGTGCAATGTATATTTCTGAAAGTTTAATGAAGGAAGTATGATTTTGCAATAAATATTCTTGTGTTGATAAACTTTGGATATGTGTTATCTTGTTTCTGTTTTCCTTTCTACATTGTCATGTGTATGCTCTTATATGACTGATAAGAGTGAATGAACAAAATTCATAAGTATTATGCTTTGTTCATATTTTCATCTCATCTATATTTTTTCCGACTTATGTTTCTAGAATTCATCCTTGCAATGATCTTATAAGTATATTGTTACCCTCATATTCTGTATTCCATCTCATCAATTTAAAATCTTAAATTATCTCAGCTACCCTGCCTCTCTGAGAGTTTTTGGTTTCTTTTCTTGTTAAGCCAAATATTTGACTCCATGCCAAATGGAATTCTATCAAACCCTACCACATTTTTGAAACCTTGTTACAACAAACCTAGCCATTTCTTTAAGTACATAATCTGTCACATTTTACTGATTTATAGAAGGGATGCCCCTTCGAATTGAAAGGGCTAGATTTTAGTTCAAAAGACTAGTTAGAGGTTACCTTAGAGTTTTTCCCACAAACAGAGCTTTTCTCTAAGTGATAATGACAACAAAGCACACGCATTCTTGAAAAGGATCCACTCTGATGTCAGTGGACATTTATCAACAGCCTCCACTGCCATACACAAATATTTTGTCATTTTTATTGATGATTTCTCACAAAAGTGTTGGATCTTCTGCATGCGGAAGAAAGATGAGACATTATCCAAGTTCGTAGAATTCAAGGCACTGGTTGAGAAAGAAACCAACAATAAGGTGAAGGCTCTTAGGAGTGATAATGGAGGTGATTAAGTCTCAAATGAATACAAAAATTTCTATGTGAAAGAAGGCATTCGATAAGAGCTGACAAAAATCCACAACCCATAGCAGAATGGGGTGGTTGAGAGAAAGAACCATAACATTGTGGGAGCTGTGAGGGATATGTTCATGAACAAGGTCTACCACTGCATTTGTGTGCAAATGCATGCAACACAACAACCTATCTGCAGAACCTATGTCCTCATCAGATTCTGGAAACGATTAGACTGGAGGAGGCCTTTTTGGGGAAAAATTTGGATGTGTCGCACTTCAATATTTTTGGAGCCTCTGTTTACTTCCATGTCTCCAAATAATCAAGTAAGAAGCTTGAGACAACAACAGAATTGGGGGTATTTTTCTATTACACATAAAATCCTCACAACTACCATGTGTACTTTGCATCCCTAAGAATGATAATTGTGTGAAGGGATGTAAAATTTGATGAGGAGAAAGCGATGCAGTGCTCTTTGGAGAGGGAGCTTCGGATCCCACCAGAGGAGGAGATTTTAGCTCCAAAGGAGAAGCCTTAGCAAGTTGTGGAGCAACCACAAATTGAGGAGCAAAGAGTGCAGACATCCACTCAAGTATAACCATCCAGAGAAGGCAGAAAAAGGATCAAGGAAGCCGATAGACTTGTGCAAGATGTGAGGGAGAATTTGGGAGCTCAATAAAATTTGCACAGGCATAGAAGGTCACATGATCTGTACACTGGCTACATGGCTCTAATGACTAAGCTTGTAGAGACTAAGCCATCCTCCTTTGAGGAAGTAGTAGAGAAACCTGTTTGGGTTGATGAAATGGTAGAAGAGTATGAATCCATTGTAAATAACAATGTTTAGGAAGTGGTCCCAAGACTGGTGGATAAATCCGTTGTGCGTTCGAGATGTAGAAATTATCCAAATGGATTCAACTGATCTTGTAATGCACTAAAACAAAATACTGAATCCTTCTACAAATTGCGAAGACCAATTTCGATCATACAACACATAATAAGTAAGAGAAATAAATTATCAATCGCACAACAAAATATATATCTGGGGAAAGCAACTACTCAAAACCCCGCTATCTATATATTGCATAAAGTCAAGCTCATGAAATAATACAATGTTATTTCCCTTCCTAAGAAATCTCTTTACTCTACTGTCTGTCTCACTCTGTGCACAAGCTTCTCTTGGCACACCTTTCTCTCACAAGCTCCACGCACAAACTTGTGCTTCCGATTCCTTGGTATCACCAACTCGTGCTAACCAAAACAATGATTAAACTTGTGCCTTCATTCCTCCTTTTAAAGGAAATTTTCCCTAATTAAGGAATGATTTATTTTAGGCCTTCTTATGATTGCATGAACCACCTGTACAATTTGGATGATTATACAATTGATATTATACTTCCCTTTAATTGCAATCTCAACTGGGCGTTCCTTAGAACTGACATGCAACAATTATTTAACCAACTCGTGCTAACCAAAACAATGATTAAACTTGTGCCTTCATTCCTCCTTTTAAAGGAAATTTTCCCTAATTAAGTAATGATTTATTTTAGGCCTTCCTATGATTGCATGAACCACCTGTACAATTTGGATGATTATACAATTGATATTATACTTCCCTTTAATTGCAATGTCAACTTGGTGTTCCTTAGAACTGACATGCAACAATTATTTATAGTGAATTATCAGTAAACTAATTGACCATATTTAATTCACTCGACCTATCACTAGCTCATCTCTCAGTTAGAACTACTTAAACTAGTTTTAACTAAAATACTTGAATTAACTAATTACAACTCAAAATAAACTACAAGTAGACCCCCTAAAACTTAAAGTGGACTCTACATGCCTCTAGGTTGACGCTCAACTTGAATTGACCGAGTAACTAAGTCTTATTGACTTAGTTAACACATACAAGCTATCCTGTGATGTGGAATTACAATTTACGTCTAATTTAATTAAGGAAAAATTAAATCAGAAGCCTCATAGGTGCCATTTTCAATATTTTTTGTTGACATTTTCAACACGAGATGGATCTTCAAGGTTAAGTAGGGAGAAAAAGGAAGAATATAGAAATATAAGGTCTGATTTGTGGCCAAGGGATACTCTCAATTTGAGGGAATTGACTATGAGGAGACCTTTGCTCTTGTAGCAAGGCACTCATCCGTTAGATTGATTCTTTCTCTGGCTAAACATATGGGGTGGAAGATCCACCAAATTGATTTAAAAACAACATTTCTCAATAGGGTTATTAAGGAGGAGGTTTACATCAAGAAACCAGAAGATTTTGAGACATTTATTGGGAGTCTCATGTGTGCAGACTCAAGCGAGTGTTGTATGGTCTCAAACAAGCACCTCGTGCTTGGTACACCATGATCGATAGTTATCTCACTGGTTTGGGATTCACCAAAAGTGAAGCGAATGCAAACCTCTATCACATCTTGGCAGAAGGTAAATTGATTATTATTTTCTTATATGTTGATGATTTGATTTGAACCGATGATGAGCAACTAATCAGGTCTTTTTAAATGAAGGACATGAGTCTCATGCACTACTTCCTTGGGTTGGAAGTATGGAAAGGCGATGAGGAACTATTTGTGTGTCAAGGCAAGTATGCAAATGAGATACCACAAAGATTCCACATGGATAGTTGCAAACCCATGGAAACACCTCTAGCAACCAACTGAAGGAAGGAGGATGCCACTTCAAGTGAAGAAGTGGATGCTACAATTTATCAACAGCTAATGGGTTCATTGATGTATCTCATGACACACGACCATATATGTGTTATGCATTCAACCAGTTGAGCCAAACTATGGTTAGGCCAACCAAATTATTTTGGAAGGCAGCTAAGCATGTTTTACGGTACCTCAGAGGCACTACTCTGTTTGGACTGTGGTACAAACAGACAGAGGGAGTGAAGCTCTGTGGCTTCACAAATGCAGATTGGGCAGGGATTCTATCAGACTAAAAGAGTACATTAGGTGGAATTTTTAGTGTTGGGTCTGCAGTTGTTTCTTGGTACAACAGGAAGCAAAGATATGTGGCGCTCAACTTGGTAGAAGTAGAATACATGGTTGCAAGTTAAACAACATGTGAGGAGATCTGGATGAGAAAGATACTTGTGGGATTGTTTGGTTAGCTGATGGATCAAATTGTGATCTATTGTGATAATCAGAGTTGCATCAAGCTCTCTAAGAATCTTGTATTTCACGATCGATCCAAGCATGTAGATATTCGGTATCACCATTTACGGGATTGTGTGCAGAGACGGATAATGTTGCTACAATACATTCTGATAGAGTAACAAGATGCCGACATTTTAACAAAGGCTTTAAAAAGAGGGTAGTTCAAGTTACACAGGTGCAGGATAGGGGTGGTTGATAATCCTTTTCTTGCTGAGAGGGAGCATTGAAAAATGCAGCAAGAAATTCTCAATTTGATTTTGTCTTGATTAAATTGAGAAAATTTGAATTTCCACATCAACAAACAACTTAGATGTAGTTAAGTGAGGTGACATGGCTCTTGTCACTCAGTTAGCTCAGTAAATTCAAGTTAGAGGATTTAGAGTTCAGTTAAGCATGTGTGATTGCTAATTTGCAGCAATCAAGGTCAATTGTTCAAAGTTGTTTTTAGTTAAACTAGTTCTAACTATTTGAGGAACTAGTGGAAGGTAAGTTATGCAATGGGACTTTAGTCTAACTCAGTGATCATTTAGTTAATTGATCAATCAACCCAAAATAGCTAGTGCATGCTGATAATTTGAGTTCCCCAGTTGTGGTGGAGGCTCTAAGGCAGTGTAACAATAGTTGTAGACTAGTATTGAGTATACACGTGTTGCATGCAGTCAGATGATAAACCTTGGGAATTCCACACAACCATTTTGGAGGAATTTCTTAAATAATAGGGGCCTAATTTCCCAAGGAATTGTGTAAGGAAATAAGGGCTCAAGTAGAGCCATAAATTGACAAGTCTGGGTAAGAGCTTCTCAGTGAGCATAGAGATAGGTTATTCACTTCCATGTTGTGCTCAGTTGAGCAAAGAAATTGTAATACATATCTATTCATCATATTAATGCAAGCATACACAAGGGTTTTTAGCACATTTCTTTCCCCTGGAAAAATATTGTGTGCATGTGTGTTATTTCTCATTGCATGTTTGTAATTGATGTTATAAATTGTGAATTGAGTTTTGCAAAGCAGTAGAGTAGGATTGTGTCTTGTGATTTTGATTAAAATTTCATGAGCAGTAACAATTCTACACCATAATTTCTACATAATATAGTCAACCATGCCTAAAAATATGTGACATCATTTTTTTTGTGATTGTTATGTTAATGTTGTTCATAACATTGTAACATTTTGTTGTTGTTTGTGATATTGAGATCAATTTTCAAGTCCTTTAAGTTATATTGAGAATAATATAAAGTTTAAGTAGTATTAAAGTTTTTTTGTTTGGTAAATTAGTCTATTTATATTGAAGGAGCATATAGTACAAGATGAATTACAAGCAGTAGAAGCTAGATAACCAGGGACCGGAAATGAATAACATTCAACCTCAGTCTCGTGGGGCAGTCAAGAGAGAGACAACAGATACAGACAAAATAGCAAAGGAGCCACAAGACAAACACTAGAAACTACCCTGAGTGGGTTGTTTCCTCAGTACGAAATTTTTTTCCTTTCATTTTTGAAACTCTGACCCAACCATCCTAGGGTTATTGGGCTAGTACAACTTGGAGCCTATTGGTGTCTGGAGGAGAGGGCTCCTTATCCGAATCTGAGGAGGAGGTTTTGTGAGACTATTTATGTGCATTCGAGGGACCAGAAGGCATATAAGGGTCTGCCGAGGTCAAATCCTTTTCCTGCTTTGCATCCTCCACATCTTCTTTGATCTCTTCTTCATCTGAACTGAAGGAATCGATGTCATCCATAGGCGGCAGGACACAAGGCTGCTAGCTTTTGGAGTTTGATTTGCGAATGATCTTCTTCTTTTGAACCTGGAAGGAGGAGCATGAGTTCTGAAGGTGTCCTGTTTGGTGACAGTGGCAGCATTTGAAGACGGTATTCTCAAAATCTAGGGTCTGTGTCCAATGTAAGTCTCCCACTTTGAGAATGATTTGATCTAGAAATCCTTTGCTGATGTCTATTTCAGCGCATATTATACCGAAGGTGTATATTCCTGATTCACCCCTGGTGGTGTCCGTGGCTAGAAAGCAGCCTAGAGAGTTGCAGATTCCTTGAAAGACTGAATAGTTCCATAGAGCGGTTGGTATATTTGGAAGCCTGACCCAAATAGGAAGCTTGGTGATGACGGCCGTGGAGGGGTCGAAATCTCGGAACCATGGTGTGAGGAATAGCCCAGCTTTCCCCCAGAACCAAGGTCCTCCTGCTATAAATTTTTTATAGTCCTCCTCGAAAGAGAATAGGACTATAAAAAAACCCTTTGAGCATAAGAAAATTTGGGTGTTATTGGTCCAAGCAGAGTGAACCCATTGATAGACGTATGTTGAGCATGGCCATAATCCATTGAATTGACAGATTATGGCTCCTTCTGCATATTGCTGAAACTGATCATCCACTGTTGGGTGAGAGATTTCGATTGTTGGTATATCTTCCATTTTGTCCACTAAAAATGGCTTGGGAGCCTCATGAGGAGGAGAATCTTTCTTGGGGTGTTGTGCATGGACAACATCCTTGTAGGAGAAAGCTTGTGCTGAGGAGGGTTGCGCTGAAGCTCCTCCTCGCAGATGAAGGGACAAAACTAGAGTAGCATTTTTCTTAATGTTGTAAAAAGAAAGCGGGAGGGGATTCTCAAGTTGTTTACCTCTATATAGGAGTCACTGCATGATATAAGGGATCCTCAGTTTATGTTCGAGGACATGTGTTATACTTTGGACCCGATCTGCAGATCGCACCCAATAGAGTTGGGTTTTGTTGTTGAAGAGTATGATCTGGATTTGGAAGGAGGATGTAATGTCTACTTGTTCGAGAGAAGTGCGGTGAGCCAAGGGTCCAGGAAAGAGCGGCGGAAGGCTATGAGTGGTCGCTTTTTCCATGTTGATGGCTTTCGACGGGGAGCTGATCCGATTTGTGCAGCTGTTGATGGGGTCCTTCATTCTGAATCCCCTCAGCCTGAGATTTGAGTAGGGTGTTTTCGAGGGCGCATCGTTGGGCTTGGGCCTAGTTGGAACCAGAAGCCGAGATGGGCGGAGCTAGCCGTCCTTTAGAGCCTCGCCATTGTGGAAAATGGTTGTCTTGGATCTATGCGTAGGAACATCTGGATGCATTTCGTATGGCGTATCCTGATGGATCTGCGGAGCTTTGGGAGCCTGAGTAAGCTCACCGTTGCAGATCCGAGCCACCGTTAACCCTTTCGCAGTGTAGCTTGATCTAAGAGTTCCTACCTCTCTCTGTTCACACTCGCGGTTGCCTCTGAGGGGGCATGCCTTTCTGTAGTGGAAATTCGGGATTTTTTTCACATCTGCACCGCCGTGGTGGGGCTCAGTGACGCCTTTACCTAACCAATCTCGGGCTTCTTGTGGCTGAGGAGCTGCGGGCACAGCTTTCTGGCCATGGCGACAGCCAGTCCTAGAAGCCCTAGCATAGGCGGCGGCTGTGAGGTTCAATGTTCCAGCCATTATCTATGTTTCTGTCTTCAACCTGAGGCCAAATTATGAAGAGCTAGTATGAAAGTTATATTACTATGTTATAATACATTGATTAATGTTATAAAACTACTAATGTTATAACCTTAAAAAAGTTATATTAAAAATATAATATTGAAAAAATCAAATATTAAATAATATAAACATTATATTTTTTCTTTGTTTAAGGGAAATCATCTTCTCTCTCAAAGCTCGAGGGAGAGAGTGAGGGTTTATACAACAATATTCACAGGCACTCAACCATTACAAAAATATTTTCCATCATCATGTCACTAGCACAAAATTGAACCTCGGTGAGGAAATAACAACCATTTTACCCTGCAATGTCCCTAAATTTTGAATTACTAGGCGAGGTGGTTAGGAGGGTTTTCCAGAGCTTGTTTCAGCCTGGTCATAGGAACAGGATTACTCCATTGGTGGGCCCAAAGGGTTTTAGAGTAGTTTTATAGGCCTGAATGGGGGATCCGCACCATATTTCATCATCGAGATCAATTTTGCACGATTTGTTCTTGGTTCTGTTGTGTTCTGACGATTTCTGTAAAATGTCATTAATAACAGGCATATTTTAATTATTCATGCTTAAGGTGTTGTTTCAGGCTTATTACTTGGAGAAACACCTTAATGTAATAACTCGTTGGAATCAAGGTGAAAAGGTTTATACGAAAGAATTATAAAAAGGGGCTTTGTGTGGCCAGTGTGAACACATAGGCAAATTAAGCATTTTCCAGCATTAAAAGTGACTTTAATTAGTCACTTATTATATAAAGAAAGAAAAAGTTCCTTTAAAAATTTAATTGGAGGGAAAAGGTAAGTGAGTTATAAAAAAACAAAAAGAAAAGAAAAAAGGGGTAGGTGAAGGTGAAAAGACAACCCTAAACTCATTAAATAAGGAAAGTGAGGAGACTCTCCTCATTCATGCATTTTGTCAGTTTGGAGAAAGAGCTCTTGGAGAGAGTTGGAAGGAGAAGCTTAGGGTTTGGGACCTTAGCCACCATATACTTCGGTGTTTCAACTGGACACATTAGTTTGGATCTGAATGTGAAATCACTCAGATTTCACCATTGAGCTTCAATGGAGAACCAAATTTTTTAGAAACATTGAGGTATTTCAGTTTATCAGTTGGGTTTGTATCCTTGTTTCCTATTTTTTCTTTGAGACAGGCTGAAAAATTTAATGGAGAATGGAGTACCAGATAAAAATTTAAGCCAATAGAGAGGAATGTGAACCAAAGCTCCAAGTGAGTCCAACCATTACAATGAGTCGAGAAAATACATCAAATAGACCTCAAAACCGCTCTTCCTAGCCTCAAGGAGTCTAATCCATGAGATAGGGATTAGTTTCACCTACTCCCAAACAAGAATATAAAGACTAGGAAGACCCAACAACTTGCCTCTAAAAGAGAGGAAATTGATTCATTTGACCTCTAGAGGATTTATCTAATGTATATACCTTAGATAATAATAAAAACATGACATTTACAATTATCTTAACCTTTTACATCAATAATTTTTCATTTCCCAAGATAAAAATTCAAAAATTCAAAATATGTTGAAGATGGTGAAAATGGCAATTTCCTCGCAAAAGCGCAAGCGCCATGACGAAAAAAAATAACCTCTCTTGCAAGCCACTTTTGGAGGCCTTCCCGATGTCCAAATCAGCTCCATGATAGCTCATTGGAAATCTCTCTCGAGTCTAGTCTCCAAATATGTCTTCAACTTCCAAAATGGTGCCCATCTGCCCTATCAAAAATCATTTCTTCAAAGACTCGGTATTAGCGTAGCGCCTAGGCAAAAACAAGGGCGTAAACATGTTTTTTTTTGGTGGTTTTTTTGCCTTTTTCGAGGGACCAATTCTCCTCCAATTTTTTCTAAAAATTGTTGGGGTTTATTTCCTCATCATTATTAACATGATGGTGGTGACTATTTGTCCATTGGATGCTCCAAGAAAAATCACGACCGCCAAGGGCGCTACGTTTTGGCAGAGTGTGATCTGTGTGCCAAAATTGCACTAAAGTGCCAAATGTGCCAAAATTTGTCCAAAATTGTGAGGTCACTTGCTAATCAAGGGCTTGAGGCATGAAGAGACACCTCAGGGAAGTATGTCTAACCTCTCTTTCTCCTTTTTCTCAGTCAAGTCTTGAATTTTTTTCATGGGCTTGTCTAAGCTTTGCCCTTGCAACTTTGTTTCTTGCAGTAGTGTTTTCCATCCTCCCTTGTATGTCATTATTTATTGTTTGTCTTCGTCCCTACAATTTATCTTCCTCCTCTATTTGGCTTCCTCTTCTTTCTTTCTTCTTCCATAGCTGCCTTAGTGTCAAAACCCTAGGGATAAGGTAGATGGGGGATGAGGAGTGAAAATAGGTCTAGGGAATAGGGATAGGATTATGAAAATTTAGGTAGATGGGGAAAGGGGTTATTGAAGTTAGGGAGGTGATAGGGGGATAAAATTTTTTTAAGGGATTAAGAATTAGAATTTTATTATAGGGTTGATAGGGCTGCCTAGGAAATTGAGATGCCTAGGACTTAGGGTTTAGGGGAAAAGGGATTTAGGGAAAGGGATAAGTTGTTGTAGGGAAGGAGTAAGGTATATAGTGATGTAGGAAGATAATGTGAGGTTTATGAGTGCCAAATTTGGGAACAATGGGAACCAAAATAGAATCTAGGGTTTATAGAATCTAGGGAATAGGGATAGGATTATGAAAATTTAGGTAGATGGGGGAAGGGGTTATTGAAGTTAGGGAGGTGATAGAGGATAAATTTTTTTTAAGGGATTAAGAATTGGAATTTTATTACAGGGGTTGATAGGGATCGCCTAGGAAATTGAGATGCCTAGGACTTAGGGTTTAGGGAAAAGGGATTTAGGGAAAGGGATAAGGTGTTGTAGGGAAGGAGTAAGGTATATAGTGATGTAGGAAGAGAATGTGAGGTTTATGAGTGCCAAATTTGGGAACAATGGGAACCAAGATAGAATCTAGGGTTTATAGCCTATCCAACTTCCAAAATTTCACAAAGAAAACAAAAACACCATGAAACTCGCTCTTAAAAGGTCTGCAAGGAGGTGAAATTTTCATGTTACTTACTTGTCAAAGGTGTTGAGAATATTTTCTTGAATATTTGAGGCAATTTTATTGAGTTTCAAAGCTTAGGGAGGGAACTCGGACATTAGCGCAGCGCTAGTGTAAATTGCACTCGTGATTTTTGGGCATTAGCACAGCGCCATCTGTAGCACTCGTTTTGCGAAACCACTTTTGGAGGTCTTCTCGGTTTCCAAATTGGGCCCGGGATAGCTTGTTGGAAATATCTTGAAGTCTACTTTCCAAATATACATTTTTTTTCCTGATTGGAATTGATTTGACTCGTCAAAAGTTGATTTTACCAAGACTGGGTCAAAAAGTGTTGAAGGAGGGTGCAAAAAAAGCAGAGTGTCTGGTGCAGAAACTTTTGGAGGCCTTCCTCAACTAAAAATTTATCTCATGATAGCTCATTGGAAATATCTCTCTATCTAGCTATCATTTGACTCATAAAACAAGTCATTTGGATACTCTAGTTATGAGAAAACTTGATTTTCCCAAGGTCACTCTAGAAGTGCAAACGAACTCTCTCGTGGCACCCTGTATTTTTTACATTTCTCTAAAACCATGACACCTGTGTAAAAAAATTATGGAGGTTTTTCTTTATTTACCTATGAGGGACAAAAAACCTCTCTCAATTTTGTCAAATTCATCTCTGTTTGGTCGAAAACATAGTTTAAAGTGAAACCGGCCCTATGAGTGGCAAATGGCTTGACTCTTGGAATGATTTCTCAAAAAAATGATAGAGACATGATGTTATGAGCTGAAATGACCTCATACTTACTGATATGACCTTCCTCCTGGCTCTTATACTCAAATTCCTCTTTTTTCATAGCAAACCCTAGCTTAGTGGGATAGAAAATTAGGGTTTAGTGCTTGTGAACAATGATGACTTAGGCACCCTTGGGAAAAGACAACTCCCTTTGACATTTGATATGTTGGCATGTGGAACTTTGAGTTGGCAGCCTTGGGAGACCAAGTACTTATTACATTTGAACTGAATGAAGCAAATCATGAGTTTATTTTGGGTTACCTTCACACCTTCTACCGCCCTTTATTGAAAATGAGACAACACAACGATTTGACCTAATGAAACCCTAGTGACCTAATGAGAAATGAAAGAAACCGACTCGATGAGTGATTTTGACTAAAAGTGAAATGAGAGCAGACTTGTTTTCAACACGATGAAGACATGGAAGAGGGTCAACAAGCATATACTTGTGAAGGAAAAACGGGACACTTGACAAGGACGACCACTAGTGGAACAATTTTATATCATGACCTAATGGAATGATTGAAAATTATTTAGAGTGGGACACCTAAGATGCACATGAAAAAATGTGTTTTGATCCCTCGGTGGAAGTATGCAAATACTAACACAACACTCTCTCGTATACTTAATTTTTAATAATAAAAGGTGCTTACTCATGGGTGTCATTACATTATATCAACGAGTGTGTGAGTATTGCCTTCATCGTTAAATTCCATGTTGGCTCAGTCATGGGTTATCTTTGAAAAGCCAAGTTCAAGGGATTTATTTTGAAAGTGCCAATATACAATTGTTGGGTTCAAATGGAAGATTATAACATGGAAACAAAAAATTCTTCCAAGTAAAGAAGAACTATTTGCCCAAAAAAATTGAAAATTGTAAGCATGGAAGCATGGGTGTCATCATATGCAGTAAATAGAAAAATAAATATCAAATCCAAAGATGGAAAGGTAGTCAAGGACAAGGAAGCAAGGATTGAAGATGAAAAACCATGACCAAGTTGTCTAGGAAGAATTGGGAAAAATCAAACCCTTTGAAAATGAAGCAATCACGGATTCACCCCAACAAAGGTTGGAACGAGAGTTTTTGATGAAAGGGAATACAAAATTGCTACATAGTGTTTTTCATCACGTAGCGAGATTATTGAGTTAGATGATGAGTATAGAGAAAATCATGAGGCCACAACAATTGATGATGATTCCCAAGAGGTGTGCAAAGATGATAATACACAAGTGGTCGACGATGCAAATTTAGTCCCATCAATTGAGGAGGTAAATGTTGCTCACAAGTCTACTTATTCCTATAACTTGGAACACCAATTGAAGATGAAGATAGAAAATATTAGGGTAGCCACGAGGGAATATGATGATGCACTTGTTATTGGTGAAAGATTATTGTTGGAGAAGTGCAGTGGAACATGACAGTTTAGGACGAGAGCCTTCACTTGTAGATTTTCGTACTCTTGGGAAGGCATTGGTAGAGATGAAATCTAACTACCTAGATAGAGATCACCTACTCATGCTTACTAAGATATATCATAATGTGTAGTACGGAAAGAGGAGGAGGTCGAAATACTTAATTATGAGCTTAATATTTCCCGAGGAGTCCTTAAAGAGCATCCGGATGTCCCTTCCGGAATTAGAGTTGCGAGGGTTGACCAACTTTCTATGGAGTTTAATTTTGTACATTATTCTATCGGAACCATCACAAAAAAGGATGTTAGGGACACTCATGATTTGATAGAGGAGCCTCTTGTGATAATGGAGCACGAAAAGCACCCAAATGAACTGGCACTTGCATAGATGCATGTTCAAGAGCTTTCGATTATACACCCACTTGATGTGGATACATATATATTTCAAATGAGGATACATCCATTTGGGATCCAAGATCAATTGACACGAGTGGAGTGGATACTCGGAGACCATGGTTGGCATTGGTATCAAGGTGGGGTTTTCAATCATTTACCAGGTGTGAAGGATGGCTATAATGTTGATAGGGTGATTGATCCAGGTGACCAATCACCCACGTTCCTTCACACTTCCATAAGGGTTATGGTCAACACGAGTGGCAAGTTGGTTTGGTGCGGGAGTGTACAGCACTTCAAGAGATGTCTTGGTACATTGTTCATGCATGGGGTTGCAGTGGTGGTCAACATGCCCCGAAGGGAGTTATTTAGATGGGATGGAATTTGTATTCCATCGTATAGAGTAATGTATGGGGATGATGTTCTTCCATTGATGTATTGGGCACAAGAGCCACTTGGGATCGAAACAACAATGACATACCCATTAGCATGTGAGGAGTCATGCCACTTAGGTCTATCAAGACAAAGGAGATATGACTCACATCATTTTGGGTCCACTAGCAGTGGTGGCGTATACATTTACGCATGCAAGATACTAAACAATACGAGGTGCGTCAACAACATGTAGTGATACCTAGTGGGGTATAGGCACATTCCATGGTGTTCATGGGTATGCAGAGGAGTGCGATGATGCATGGTTTTATTCGATGATGTATGGTGCTGCATAATGGGATCTTAGAGCATTTCTTATAAGGAGAAAAATTGATTGGGACATCGGGCATACCAATGGGCCTCGGCTTAACCAGGATCGATGACTCGGGATGGATAAGCGTCGGGGAGCATTGCATTCCTCGAAGTTTGATATTCGATTGGAGCATCACCTAATTAGAGTCGTAGAGAAGGATACTCGCATGACTACCCATGGGTATCCATATGGGTTCTTGCTCATGCCTTTGGGATTGACCCATGCATCGGTCACTTTCCAGTCCGACATACTACTGCAGAGGATTATGTTGTTTTTCTTTGATGCTCTCATCACATATATCGAGACACGCGGGGGTCACCTAAGACAATTGTGTGAGACACAGGTGCATCGTGGATAGGATAATGACTTCCCAACCGAGCCATATGGTCAAAGTGTGAGTTGATAGATACATTAACGGGGATGGCATGACCCACTCTAGAGGCAACATATGTTCCGCCCTTGAGTACACAATTAGGGAGATGATCGGGAGAGAGTTGCATGAAACACCTTCGGTAGAACATTTTGAGGCATTGTATGAGCATGGGGCACAATTGATGGTAGGCCTCTTTTACAAAAAGACATGTGGGCTCCACATAATAATTGGGTACATCACTAGGAGACATGATAACATAGTCCAATGTGTAATTAGGTAGGAACTTGGCAGCTTTAACATGCACGAGAATGATTCATGATACATGGTGTATGTCTATTATAGGCATACAGGTATATTAGTGATGGGGCACGGATGGGCACCAACAGCTAGTAGTGCTTCGTCGTAAAGCAGTTAGTTATGATCGAGTGGTGCAATGATAACATGGAAGTTTCCTTTTGGGATTAGCATGGGACCCCGTCATTACAACACTTGATAACTCAACCACCATTATGGGTGAGTTGGTCTTTACAGGGGAAGATCACTCATATATTCCATTGGAATTCAATTTGGCGGAGGGTGTTTCACTTCTCGCATTCATTTGGGGTATCAAGAGGTGGTAGTGGTTATTTCCTGTTGGTGAGTATCCTTTTTTGTAGGTTTTGGATGGTACTCTCAGGGAGTTGACTCGTGAGGTGCACGAGATTGGTTTTCCGATAGAGTAGCTTCTTGAGGAGTTAGTTGAAATTTCACATTTTCAAGATGCTCTACTTATTGCAGTATGCATAGGGCCTCCCGATGTTTATTTATTTTTTTGTGAACGAGTGGAGTAAGAGACGATTCATGATGATTAAGATGGTTTGGGACCCCGGTATTCACTTGGATCAACTTGTGGAGTGACAAAATGTGATGCCATTGCTTGAGGGCGCACAATTTTTGGGAGGGGAGATCGTAATGTCCCCAAATTTTGGATTACTAGGCAAGGTAGTTAGGAGGGTTTTCTAGATTTTGTGTTAGCCCTGGTCGTAGGAGCAGGGATTATTCCTTTGGTGGGACCAAAGGGTTTTAGAGGATTTTTATGGTTCCGACTGGGATCGCTTACAATATTTCATCATTGAGATCAATTCCGCATGGTTTTCTCTTGGTTCCATTGCGTTTTGACGATTTCCATAAAATGGCATTAATAACAAACATATTTTAATTATTTATGCTTAAGGTGTTGTTTCACGCTAGTTACTTGGAGAAACACCTTAGTGTCATAGCTAGTTGGAATTAGGGTGAAAAAAATATACAGAGCGTAATGATAAAAAAGGGGGCTTTAGGTGGCCAGTGTGACAACATAGGTGAATTAAGCACTTCTCGGCATTAAAAGTGACTTTAATTAGTCACTTTATTAAATAAATAAAGCAAAAGTGCTTTTAAATATTTAATTGGAGGGAAAAGGTAAGTGAGTTATAAAAAAAGCAAAAATAAAAGAAAAAAGGGGGAAGGTGAAGGTGAAAAGACAACCCTAAACTCATTAAATAAGGAAAATGAGGAGACACTCCTCATTAGTGCATTTTGTGAGTTTGGAGAAAAAAGCTATTGGAAAGAGTTGAAAACAGAAACTTAGGATTTGGGACTCTAGCCACCATAGCGGACTTGGTGTTGCAAGGACACCCTAGTTTGGGTCCGAGAGTGAAATCACCCAGGTTTCAATGTTGAGCTTCAATGGAGAACCAAATTTCCGAGAAACATTGAGGTATTGTTATGCGGATAAATCCTTCTTGCGGACAAGAAAGATCTCCATAGTATCCTAAGGATATATAGAAACAAACAACCAAATGCAAACCATTTTCTCTAGATCATTCAAAATTATTGAATAACAAAGTATGAGGACATGCCCCTACCTGAAATCCAACGCTTGCCGAAATCTTCTATCCGAGTCGCTCCAAAAGAGGTCACTTCAGCATGTGAAACCCGCGATCAAAGACAAATAAAAGGATAAAAAGCACCTGCAAGATATAATAATTGAGAAAACACTAATCTATCTCAATGATCAAGGAATCCAAGAATTAAATTACTCAATAGATGCATGAACAATTTAATGAGAAAATAAAATCCATTTGTATTATCTTGTATAATAAGAAGTAACCTTACAACCTTGTCGCCTTGATGTCATATAGGTTCTTCCGTGGTCTTGAACAACCGTTCCTCCTTCGGATTGACAAGCCTTCTTCTCTCTGAACTAGCATGAAGTTATTGACATGAGTGTGTGATCATTCTCATATCAAAAATGACTAGTATAGAGAGTATGTTCTTTTAGGAATTTCTTCAAGCAATTACCACATGTGTGTCTACAATCTATAGTCTCTACCCTTGAGATCGAAACATGAGCTCAATTTATAGGGAAATGGAGGCAGTTTCGGTCCCATGAAGAGGGGGATGGATTCCTCTCATGAAGGGATTTGAGCTCCAAATACCAAGGGATAAACTCCATTAATGAAGGGATAGAAGTCCATGAATGAAGGGATGAAGCTCGATCGGATTACGCTTCTAGAAGCCTCCAGATGGGAGAATATTCGACCAAGCTGGGCTTTTAGAACTTACTTTTTCTTTTTATTTTACCTTTTACGAGGATCCGCAGCTTTTAGTAAGCGTAACGTGTGGGATGTGCCGCAGGTTATAGAGAAAGAAACCGCGGTACCGTAGGTAAGAACTAGGAAAAGTGTGGAGTTAGGATTTTTAGGGTTTTAATGAGCTTTTCTCTAATTCCAAGACTTGGTTTAGGGAACATTAGGGATTTTGACTTCTAAAGAAGAATGATATAGGTGGTGATAGACCCATATGAACGACTAAATGTCATGGTGACAAATTTTAGTGTAACGCATTGCCCCCTAAAGCGCGAAGTCCGAGGTTGTTTTGAAGAGTGAAGTGCTTTATCATTCCGAGGATTGGGTTGCGGACATACAGGGTCGAAACCCGTAAAAAAACATTCAATGCAAATATATATATATATATATATATATATATATATATATATATATATATATATATATATATATATATATATATATATATATATATATATATATATATATATATATCATCGCTCGAGGTAGGCATTCCCATACTCGGATCAAAACTAACTACATGTTCTGATACATAAATGATTTTAGAATTACATCAATAGTAGACATAGCATGAACGCATCCATCTGTCATAAGTAGTTTATCGTATCATGAATAATAAAACTCCTCTAACCCTGGATGGTAGAAACTAGATCCGGGGTCTTGATTTCCGCTTCCCGAACTAGTACGATTCTATTCATGCGATTGATTGTGTCAAAGTCGAACATGGTAGAAACCACTTGATTACCAATCAATGATGTGAGCTATTAACAAGTGTGAGAGAAACCACCAATAATGACAATGGCTCTCAAAGTACTCAAGTACAATCCATGAAGTGTGAATGAATGATTTGAAGTCGAACACTTCACAAAATCATTCGATCAAAAGTCAATGATGCAACATGTCGTCAAAGGCAAGAAACCTCGTCATTAGGGCATGCGAGATCCCAAGGCACCGATAGGATTCTAGATCAAATTTCTAGATAATGAGTTGTCATCGATAGAAAGTGACCCGTCGCAGAAAGCCCATAACACAAAACCATTAGATCAAGTTTTGAAGAAATTTTAAGCAAGGACTAACTCGGGGATGGTCAACGCGAATGGAGACAAATGTTTGCAATGAATGGTTTATTTAAATCTGTTCTCTTGAACACATAACGACACTGCAGGATGGTTTGGTGACAATTGACCTAAAGCTAATACCCGAAAAACCTAGTCAAGACCTTCAATGTGGTTTGCTTAACTTTTAGAAAAAGGATTTTCCCAACCCTGGTATGAGTGTAACAAAAAGTGTCATGTTCAAGAGTGGTATACTGCTTTTTTCAAAATAAAGTATGACAACCTGATTCATTTTCTCTCTTTTTCCCCCCACCATTTCATGGCAAATAACTCTTTATTTTTGACAAGCTTGAGGAGGATAACATTTGCTTGTTGTGTAAGCTCATCCTTCGAATGTGTCCAACTTAGTATTAAAACCGAACCCTAAGAAGGAGTGGTTCGTTCTCGTTTGTAATCGATGTGTCCTTTCATCGTTAAATTTTAACGAGTCCAAAGTATAGGTGAAACTTGGTGTTTTTTCAATTTTAGGGAGTCGAAGAAAAAACTTAAGAAAACTCTATGGTTGTTATTTTTTCGTAAATTTAGTCTCTCAAGCCATAAAAAGGATAAAATAATACAAGAGAGAACTCCATTGACCATGATTAGTCAACGTATACCTTTTTTCATAAGTAGTCCATTTCAGTTCGGAAAAGGGGTAAACTAATACTAAAAGGATGATCGTTCATTTCCTTTAACGAGTTCGATTAGTCAAGTACTCGGCGATCTTTTCATGTTTAGAGAGTCCGAAAAGGGGCTTAAAAGAGAACTCCGTGGTTTCTCTTTTTCGTAATTTTTCAAGAGCCCGAAAAAGTGATAAAAGTATACTCAATGGCCAACTTTCAATTTAATTTACGAGCATGAAAAGAAGGAAAGAACTCATAATTTTCATGTGTTTTACGAGAATGAAAATATAGCTAAAGAATCTCGGGATTTTCATGAGTTTAACGAGTCTTGAAAATAATAACCGAAATGGACTCAAGATAGGTTTCATTTTTATACAAGCTTTAAACATAGGAAAAAATTATGCTTGAGAGGGTTTCATTTTTACATGATCTTGAAACGTAGGAAAACTATGCTTGAGAGTGGGTTTGTTTCATTTTTTTACTCAAGCTTGAAACAAAGGAAATTGCGCTTGAGATAGGTTTGTTTCATTTTTTACACAAGCTTGAAACAAAGAGAAAAATCGTGCTTGAGAATGGTTTTAATGCCCCCCCAAGCGTAACTTGCTAGAGCATATGCCCCCCAAGCTTCATTTCATTCACCTAAATAGATTATTGGTTACTATAGGTGGATGGAATGAAGGTTCATTTATGAGATCATATGAAAGACCCGACTTGACACTCACGAGATCTAGTCAAAAACTCGACTCAATTAGGAGAGGATTTGTTTCTAATGAGCTTGACACAGGAAAAGAACTATGCTCATGGAATCTATTTAATTTTTTTAATGAGGTTGACACAGTAAAAGGAACTATCCTCATGGTATCTCGTTTCATTTTTTAACGAGGTTGACACAAGAAAAGGAACTATCCTCACAAGGGTCTTGTTTCATTTTTAACGAGGTTGACACAGTAAAAGAACTATCATCGTAGAACCTTGTCATGGATTCCAACTGAAAGAAATGCATGTCAAGGGACACTCCTCAATCATGGCTTCCAAGAGGTCTTCATCAGAAGGAAGAGCAATTATCTTAAAGGAACACATGTCAAGGGACTCAATAGGGATAAGAACATCTTGTTCAAATAATCCCATAGAGTTTACCATGTCAATTACCGAGATCTAAGTCAAAGGAAGTCAAGCAAACAATGAGAGCCCTCGCTTGCACTCGGTAACTAAAACATGGGATCGGTTGCCACATAATTAACCCGTGGCGAGGGGTAGATACCACTTACGTAGAAGGAAAATTTAGGGATGTCGGATTATTGGTAGGTGAATCAAGACTAACGAATGAAAGTCGATCAACGATCACAATGTTTCCATTGTGAGGGAAAGACATCACGTGAAAGAGTTTCGATACGACAGCCTTTCATTTCATAGATATAGTCTCGCCCAAGGAGAAATTGAAATCCAAGGGGCCTCATAATTGCCATAAGATCAATACGTATAGTTTTACCTTCCAAGGTAATAGGAAACTTAGGTAGGATCCCTAAAGGTTCACTAATGGTTATGTTAAAAGTCGCCAGATTCTAGTGTAACGTGCACAAGCTAACGAGAACCCAAAGCTTGCCAAGCATTTGAGGATAAAATACTAACTGTAAGCACCTTCATCTATATTTGTGAGATGCACATTCTTACCACAAACCTTCACAATGATTTGGAAAGGGATGGAGGAAGGAAGACGAGGTTATGTCGAGTCTATTCCAATCAAAGGAAAAAGACCTCGTACTTGGAAGGGGTTACGAACAAATAGGTGAAATGCCCCTCGACGTAGAAGAATCGATGTAACAAGAAAAACCCGAGTGGTATGAATTTCACTCTCTACGAGGGAGAGTGGAATCGACCGGGATGAGAAATCAAGTCGACCACTTGATCAACTAATGGATCATCAACCTCGAGTGATATGATTTTCACTCTCCAATGGAAGAGTGGGATTGATCGTACTTGGAATTAGATCAATCACTTCGTTAGGTGACTGGTCTGTTGGGAGAAAGTTTACGATAACCAGTTGGAAGTTGTTGTTGTGGAACAATAAGGTTTTCCAACAATTTTGAGGCTTCATCCGTGTGAGGGAAAATGTGAGTTTGATGATTCCCTTTGCATAACCTACAAGGAAACCTAACTTTACCCTTTTTCCCAGAACACGACAATCACCGGTTGATGGATCAATGGTAAGTTGATGAGAATTTTTTTGACCATACTTCCAAGACCTTGGGAATAACAGGACAATTGATAAGGAAGTGGTCACCCTTACAAATGTTTGCAAGGCTATTTGGGTTTACGATGCATGTTGGAGGTTTTCTTAACATTATTAACACTTTACAGCCCATGGTTGGTTGGTTGACTTCTTTCTTATCTTACTTCTTCTTCTCTCCCTTTCTTCTTCTTCTTAGCCACCCGGGTTACTAGCGTCAAGGATTTTACCGAAGCGAGAAGAGGAAGACATGTTAGGTGAAGAAGGTAAAGGGTCAACATGAGGTTGGTGATGTTGAGATGGTGAACTCTGTTGAGCTGAAGCATCCGGTTGGGGTGGAACAATTTGAGAATTCGAGGCCACCGAAGTTGAAAATAACCATACCGGTAAACCTATGGTAAATCCAGGTAATGACAATGTAACCATATAAGGAGGACCAACATTTCCAAAGCAAGGAAAAGTACTCGGATTCTCATTAAGAGGGGTTCCTTGGTTGGTAAATTCCGGAAATAGTTGCCATTAGATTCAACTTCGGTGAATTTTATTAACAATTTAAAAAAAATTCATAATTCACAATTCACACCAAACAATTAAAATTCACAATTCACACCTAAGGTCTCTAAAAAGTAAAAACAAACAAATGAACACGCGCTAACAAATCTAGGAGTCAAACCACACACAAACAGTTTGTTTTCACAGCGAAATCATTAGTTGGTGATGAAATCCAACGTTGCAGAGATCAATGTGAAAAACTAGCGGTCAAAATAGTTACCCTCGACAACCTTCTTAATGAAACGAGTTTGGTGCAAGTACCTCCACTATGCCATCTCGAAGTGAAGTGCACCCTCCGAAAATTCCAAGTGAGTCTAGTCAACGTCTGCTCCGTGCACGGGTGGGACCTTCCCTCCACCGTCACCTTGGAAAAAAAATCCTAAAGATTATGGCCACTAAGGTCACCAACCGAGACAAATGCACTGGGGAACAGGTCTACGATCCGATATACACGCAAGGGCAGTAGTAACGAGCTCAATCCCTCTTGAAGGCTCCTTGATATAATCTAAGGTTTACCAACAAGTGACCCCTGAGCTCCTCGACAATGGTCTATCCGAGGTTTACCATTTTTAGTACGTGCACATCTACTATCTTTCCCAATGAGATAGGTACGATTACGTCACCGGTTCCGACATGATCTCGTGCTTGACTCTTTTAAGAAGAGCTTCCCCGGAGCACAATTACAACAATTGGGATTTTTCCTTACCTCAAGATGCTACTTGTTTGTTTAGTTGCTTTGGAAATTTAACTACAACCTATTCCAAAGCACTAGCCTAAGCTAGATTGGTGAAAAGAGCCCTAGAAAATGTAAAAATTACTAGATGAATTTTATTAAGCATTGTGTTATTTGCGCTGTTATTACTCAAAGGGTAAATGGATATGAAACTAATTGTGTTATTAACTGACCCAAAACTAAATGCAATCGAATATGATAATGTAATCTTTTCAATTCGATGAATCCTAATTAAAGTAAGGAAAGAGGTTTCATTCACTTCCAACAATGCAAAGATTGATAAATAAGAGAAAATATAACAAATTCTCTAATGCACTAATTTTATGAAGAAAAACTAATACTTTTTCTAGAATGTAAACTATGCAATTGTAATCTATGCACAATTCACTTGAAAAGTATGCAAATGTAATCTATGCACATTTTTCATTCATATTCTGAAAATGAGAATTCTAATTATGCAAATGTGATCTATGCAAGAGAATTCTCAGACACAAGATGATTCCAATGTAATCTATAGAACCAAACAAGTGTAAGTAAATAAAATTGGGTGAGAATTCCAAAGGTCAAAAAAATAAAAACACTCAAAGGCGATTAACACTCGGGACACAATGAGGGGGGAATTTTTTTTTGCAAAATCAAAAGCAAAAAAAGATGCAAAAAATTGTTAAGAGACCGAGACACACCTCAAAGTAATGACTAAATGAAATCAAATTAAGAATTTCTCTATAAAGAGACTCAAAACACCCAATTAACTTAAAAGAGACTAACGCAAAAGTTGTCGAAAGAATTTCACATATAAGACTTTGACGATCAAGACAAGTTGGGGCAAACACGAGAGAATCCGGTAATACGGCTCCTAAAAAAGAGAATTCTTAATTTTTCAAAAATTTTCACAAGTCCGCGATTTCAATGGCGAACAAAGTGTGGTACCGCACTATTTTGAACTAAAAAGCCATGAGGCTACCACACTCGTTTTTTAAATAAAAACCGCGGAGGCCAGATTTTCAGATTTTCTTTTTCAGGGATTCGATAAGTTATATCCCAACCCAGTTTTAAGACTAATCAAAATCGGAAGACTCTTAAAATTCAAGCAAAAAGGAAAACTAAGTTCTATTCCCCAATGGAGTCACCATTTTGTTATGCGGATAAATCCTTCTTGCGGACAAGAACGATCTCCCTAGTATCCCAAGGATATCTAGAAACAAACAACCAAATGCAAACCATTTTCTCTAGATCATTTGTGATTCAAAATTATTAAATAACAAAGTATGAGGACATGCCCCTACCCGGAATCCAACGCTGCCGAAATCTTCTATCCAATCGCTCCAAAAAGAGGTCACTTCGACATGTGAAACCCTGCGATCAAAGACAAATAAAAGGATAAAAAAGCACCTGCAAGATATAATAATTGAGAAAACACTAATCTATCTCAATGATCAAGGAATCCAAGAATTAAATTACTCAATAGATGCATGAACAATTTAATGATAAAATAAAATCCATTTGTATTATCTTGTATAATAAGAAGTAACCTTACAACCTTGTTGCCTTGATGTCATATAGGTTCTTTCGGGGTCCCGAACAACCGTTCCTCCTTCGGATTGACAAGCCTTCTTCTTCTAAACTAGCATGAAGTTATTGACATGAGTGTGTGATCATTCTCATATAAAAAAATGACTAGTATAGAGAGTATGTTCTTTAGGAATTTCTTCAACAATTACCACATGTGTGTCTACAATCTATAGTCTCTACCCTTGAGACCGAAACGTGAGCTCAATTTATAGGGAAATGGAGGTAGTTTCGGTTCCATGAAGAGGAGGATGGATTCCTCTCATGAAGGGATTTGAGCTCCAAATACCAAGGGATAAAATCCATTAATGAAGGGATAAAAGTCCATGAATGAAGGGATGAAGCTCGACCGAATTACGCTTCTAGAAGCCTCCAGACTTGGGAAGAATATTCGACTGCTAGGCTTCTAGAACTTAATTTTTCTTTTTATTTTACCTTTTACGAGGGATCCACAGCTTTTAGTAAGTAGAATGTGCAAGATGTGTCGCAGAGTTATAGAGCAAGAAACCGCAGTACTCAGCGAGTAAGAACTAGGAAAAGTGTGGAGTTAGGCTTTTTAGGGTTTTAATGAGCTTTTCTCTAATTCCAAGACTTGGTTTAGGAACATTAGGGTTTTTAACTTCTAAGGGAGCATGATATAGGTGGTGATAGACCCATATGAATAGCTAAATGTCATGGTGACAAATTTTAGTGTAACAACTATTCTATTTTATCGACTTGGGTTTATATCCTTACATAGTGTTTCCTATTTTTTTCTTTGTGATATGCTAAACATTTTCATGGAGAATGGAGGACCATATACAAATTTAAACCAATAGAGAGAATTCAAATACTAGAAAATTAATTCTCCAGTTTATGGGGGCTCGCAAGTTGTTGAAAATAATCTTTCTAGTGGGGCTAGTCAGGGACTCTTTTCCCAAAGAATTAGAAACGTAGAGCTTCATGTGATCGAATTTGGAGGCATAAAGGCAACACAATTTCGACTGTAATTTATTTGTGGGCATCCAGCACTTCGTGGTGGCACAAAGAAAGAGAGTCGATGTTAATTCCTTTTGTGATTGAACACATTTCCAATCGTTGGGTCGTATTTCCTTTGCAAGGACAAGTTTTTGGGCTTGCAGAGGGTCATATTCCTCATTTAACTCAAGCCATCGTGGTCACTTCCTTCAATTGTTGGACTAGTTTCATCGTGCTTGGGGTGTATATTGGCGGTAGACTTGAACACGGTAAGGATAATGCCTTTCTAAGTCAAAACCAAGCTCTATATTCTATCTGGGTCGTGTACTAATCAACAACTTTGGGTTTATCACTATGGGAGACTCAAAGAGCGAGTCCCCTTTCCCTGCTCCCCGATTATAACTTTTAGAATCAACATTTAAAGGGACAAGACTTCTTTGGTATGCATATGTTGTTGTAGCACCACTTTCTAGACAATGTGCCATTTATGGGCAACATTATTTGTGGGTAGTATGGTGGTGAAAGAGTCATTCTTGTAGAAAGTTGGTTTGTTGCAGGAGTGTACAAACTTCGGGAGATGCCATGGCACATTGTTCATGCATGGGGTTGTAGGGTGGTCGACACGCCCCTACGAGAGTTATTCATATGGGATGGCATTTGTATATCATCGACAAATGCTGCATGTATGGGATGATCTTCTTCCATTGATGTATTGGGCACATGAGCCACTTAGGATTGACACAACAATGACATCCCCATTAGCATGTGAGGAGTCATGCCACTTAGGGTCGACACAACAATGACATCCCCATTAACATGTGAGGAGTCATGCCACTTAGGTCTACCGGAGACAAAGGAGTTATGACACATCATTGTGGGTCCATTAGCGAGGGTGGCGGATGCATTGACACATGCGAGGATACCAAGCGATACGAGGTGCGTCAACAATAGGCAATGATACCTAGTGGGTTATAGGCACACACCATGATGTGCATGGGGATATGCGAGGAGTACGATGATGCATGGTTTTATGCAAGGTGGTGTATGGTGCTACGCACAATGGGATATTAGAGCATTGCTTATGGGGAGACATATTGATTGGGACATCGATGCATACCAATGGGCATGGCTTAACCAGGATCGATGAGTGGATGGATAAGCGCCAGGAGCATTGGTTTCCTCGAGTTCGATCTTCGATTGGAGCGTCGCCTAATTAGATTCGAGAGAAGGATACTCGTAGGAATACCCATGGGTGTCCATATGGGTTCTTGATCATGCCTTCGGGATTGACCCATGCATCGGTCACTTTCTAGTCCAACATATTGTTGCAAAGGCTTATGTTGTTGTTCTTTGATTCTCTCATCACATATAAGAGGAAACATGGGGGTCACCCGAGACAGTTGGGTGAGACACGATGCATTGTGGATAGGATAATGACTTCCTAGTCGAGGCATATGGTTAGAGCGAGAGTTAACAGATACATGATTAGGGATGGTGTGACTCATTGCAAAGGCAACATATGTTCTACCCCCGAGTACACACTCATGGAGATGATCTAGAGAGAGTTGCATGACACACCTCGGTAGAACATTTCGAGGCATTGTACGAGCATGGGGCATAGTGGATGGTAGGCGTATTTTACAGAAGGCACGTGGGCTCCGAGCGTAATTGGGTACATCACCAGAGACAAGATAACATAGTCCAATGTGTGATTAGGCAGAGTCAGCAGTATAGCATGCACCCGATTGATTCATGATACATGGTGTTCGTTTATGGGAGGCATACAAGGATTAATGATGGGGCACATATGGGCACCGACGAGTTAGCATGCTTTGCCACAACGATTAGTTATGATCGAGTGGCGTAATAACAACATGGAAGTTCGCTTTTGGGAATCAGCATAGGACCCCTGTCATTACAACACTTGACAACTCAACCACCATTATGGGTGAATTGGTCTTTACATGGGAAGATCACTTAGATATTCCATTGGACTCAATTTGGTAGAGGGTGTTTCTCTTCTCACTGTTTCATTTGGGGTATCATAGGTGGCGGTGGTTAGTTCTCGTGGGCAAGGATCGTTTTTAGTAGGTTTTGGACAATACTTTTAGGAGTTCACTTGTGAGGTGCACAAGATTAGTTTTCCCAAAGAGAGACGATTCTTGAAGAGTTAGATGAAATTTCACATTTTCGAGACACTCTACTTATTGGCATTATGCAAAGGGCCTCCGGTGTATATTCCTTGTTGGTGAGTGATTGGAGTGAGAGATGCTTCACGATGATTAGGATGGTTTGGGACCCTAGTATTCACTTGGATCAACTTGTGGAGTGACAACATGCAATGACATTTCTTTAGGGCAAACAATTTTTTGGGGAGGGGAGACCGTAATGTCCCCAAATTTTTGGATTACTAGGCGAGGTGGCTAGGAGAGTTTTCCGGAGCTTGTTTCATCCTGGTCATCAGGAGGAGGATTACTCCATTGGTGGGCCCAAAGGGTTTTAGAGGAGTTTTATGGTTCCGAGTGGGATAGCTTACGATATTTCATCATTGAGATCAATTGTGCACGGTTTTGCTCTTGGTTCTCGTTGCGTTTTGATGATTTCAGTAAAATGTCAGTTAATAATAGAATTATTTTAATTATTTATGCTTAAGGTGTTGTTTCAAGTCGATTATTTGAGAAACACCTTATTGTAATAGCTTGGTGGCTAGTGTGACCTCATAAGTGAATTAAACATTTTATGACATTAAAAGTGATTTTAATTAGTCATTTTATTAAATAAAGAAAGAAAAAAGTGCATTTTAAATATTTAATTGGAGGGAATAGGTGAGTGAGTTATAAAATAGAAAATAAAATGGGAAAGCCAAGGTGAAAAGACAACCCTAAACTTATTAAATAAGGAAAATGAAGAACATCTTCTCATTAGTGCATTTTGTGGATTTGGAAAAAATGCTCATGGAAAGAGTTGAAGGAGAAACTTAGGGTTTGGGACCCTAGTCGCATAACGGAGTTGGTGTTGCATGGACACCCTAATTTGGGTCTCAAGGGAAATCACCAAAATTTCACCATCAAGCTCTAATAGAGAACCAAATTTCTGAGAAACATTGAGGTAATTTCACCATTGAGAACCAAATTTCCGAAAAACCATTGAGGTATTCTAGTTTATGAGTTGAGTTTATATCGTGACATATTGTTTCCTATTTTTTTTCTGTGATAGGCTGAAAATTTTTCATGGAGAATGGAGGACCACATACAAATTTAAACCAAAAGAGAGAAGTCGAATACTGTACAGTTAATTCTCGAGTTTATGGGCCCCAGGAGTGGTTGAAAAGAGGATTAGAAACGTTCCCAAAGAATTAGAAACGTAGAGCTTCATGTGACTGAATTTGGAGGCATAAAGGCATGGGCGATTCCCACTGTAATGTATTAGCGGCGTCCATCACTTCGTGGAGGCACAAAGAAAGAGAGACGGGTTAATTCCTTTGGTGATTGAACGCATCTCCAATTGCTCGGTCGTATTTACTTAGGACGAGTTTTGGGCTTACAGGCCCCAGGGCTCGTATTCCTCATTTAACGCAGGCCGCCGTGGTCACTTCCTTCAATTGCTGCTAGTTTCATCGTGCTTGGGCTGTATATTGGCAGCAGACTTGAACGCAGTAAGGATAGTGCCTTTCTAAGTCAAAACCAAGTTCTATATTCTATCTGGGTTGTGTACTAATCAACAGCCTTGGGTTTATCACTTTGTGAGACTCAAAGAGCGAGTCCCCTTTCCTGCTCCTGATTATAACTTCCAGAATCAGCATTTAAAGGGACAAGACTTCTTTGGCATGTATATGCTGCTGTAGCACCACTTGTTGACAACGTGCAGATTTCTGGGCAATATCTCCTTACCTAATGGCTGGGACGAGATGTTTGAGGAACTGATATGTTTATTTGGGTGTAACTCAGAGCTGCTAACGATTACCAGGTTCCAGCTTTCTAAACTGCTCTCTGTATACTCAATTTTTAATAAGAAAGAGGTGCTTACTCATGGGTGTCATTACATTATATCAACAGTGTGTGAGTATTGCCTTCATTGTTAAATTCCGTGTTGAATTGAAACTTATTGGTGCATTATATATTTTGAGAAAAAATATTGTTGTGGGCATGAAAACATTTAATCAGTCGCCTACAGCACTATTTCAATCCAACTGAAGAAAGTCCACACTGAGATTTTTAATTCGTAAACCCAGAATTACACTGTAAACAAAGAAATTTTATGGGTGGGATTATTACAACCCAACCACCTGAGATAACCCAATTACTCTGAATTACCGGGCATAACCCCAATTACTCGGAATAACCCCAATTGACCATATAAATTTTATATTATTTATCATTAAGTATTAAATTTATTATATAAATTCATTAATGTTCAACTTCGGATTACAAACAACGAAGGGATTCGGTTATTTTATGTCAGCGGAATAATTCGCATCGAGGCCAAGGCCGAGAAACGAGCTGGTATAGTTGAGGCTGATTATAGATCCGAAAGCTCGCATATAATTCGTCTCGGCTATCCATTGAAAAAACGAAAAAGGAAAAAACTCGGCAGCTCCACACTCACTGGTCCGAGCCACCCCGCGGCACCTCTCTTCAGTCTGAACAGAACCCCCACAGTAGAAACCCCGCGTGAAGATTGACAGGGCCAAGTGCATCACGACTTGTCCAGGGGTGCCTTTGTCACAAATTTTCCTTGCTGTAGGTATATGCTGTCAAGCACATTAAAGTCAATGTGAGAAGCAGGGTTGGGTATTGGTGCTAAATTTGTTTATCAGCATCCAATAAAATCATGATCTGAACATTAAACAATACCCGCCACTAGCTTTCAAGAGCACAGGGCATGCCTTAGCGAGTAGGGTTTCGAGGGTTTTCGTTTTGTTTTCAGCACAGGTAACATTTATCATTCCATGAACATAATTAGTTTCGTGTTTTAAATTTCCATGCCGCTCAAAATGCTGATGGTTATGTTTTGGAAATGTTCCTCCAGAATTTATACATTGATATCACCTTTTAAATATCATGGTTATCATATTGACATTAAGTCGCTTGGTACATATTTTAATTAATGTGCTTTAATAGTGACATTTTATAAAGACGGTTGCAATATGTATATGACATAAGGACACTTAATGCTTTTTCATGGTATAATATAGTTTTGTCACCATTGTCCTTTTTATAAACAACACAATAAAACTACAATATTTTATATGGCAATGAAATAACTTTTGTGGTACATTTTAAATGGTGCATTCTGTCTCCATGGGATTGAAATCAATCACTCTTCAATTGCTGCCAAGATGCATTTGACATGCACATATTGATGCCTTAATCATGTCCTTGATCAAACACACATTAGGGTGATTGAATAGTTTACTCACTAAATTGGATGCAATCATTTAATTTCATGGTCTTCATTAGAATTTGATACAACTTTACATTTGATTCAAGCAATATTATTTAGCAAATAGAATTTATGACGGTGAAATAAAACCCTTTTGTAATAACAATATTTATTTTTGGGTTGAAGTACATAATTACGCTTTAGCACAGTTAACAAATTTGATGCATAAATTCATGTGATTTTTCATAAATTGGCATGGTTGATGGTGATATCTGTATGAAATTTAATTCGCACACTTCTAAATGATTAAAGGGCTACTTGCAACTTTCATTTGAGACATTTATTTATCATTTGTTTCAAGTAATGGAATGAAAGATGATGACCGTACATGTTGGAGAACATAAGAACATGGTCTCACACTTTTGAACAAGAAATCCCTTCAGAGATATATGCTAGAGACATGCTCTAGTGTCTAGAAATAATAGTAGGATCTGTCGTTAAGCAAGTAAAACTACAACTTGAGAATGTTATGTTGAATTTTTGTAGCTATGGTCGATCTTCATAATCTTATTTTAGCCCTCCCAAATATATGAGAAATGGTAAATACAAATTGAACTCCAAGTTGGCTTCAAAAGAGGGAATTTGGATTTCCGAAATTAGAATTATTTTTTTGCCTCCAAGATCAAGTCAGCTCTGGCCCAATAGTACAAGTCGGCTCTAGGGTATAGATACACCACTCTGGGCAAATCCAACCACTATATAAAGGCCATTCGACCTCTTCCATTGGGCAATTAATTCAGATCACTTCTTATGTTATGTTCATATGTGGGATTTCTCCTGAGGTAGTAAAGCGAAATTCATCTTCTAGGCGGACTAAGGTTTTGAGCAAACCAAAATATTTGAGGTAGAAGGTAGAAGTTATGGGTAGTAGGCTGAATTTTGGGCAGCGATGAGGAGGCCAAAAATTTGGCCTATTCCCGGATAGTTCGACCACGTTATTGGCCCGAGGTCGCGTGGGTCGTTTGACCAGGTTTGACTCAAACTTTGTTTCTCGTTAGTTTGACTGGAAAGTTTAGATTGTATCTCATTGAATTGAATGATTTCTCTAAGAAAAGGTTGTTGGGTTTTTCCAGGGTAAATAGTTGTGTCTCTTGTATTTGGTTGTCTCTTTATGATCCTACTGTCATTGTTGAAATTTAGTTACCGGAGGACAGGTGGTTCCCTAAGGCTTCGATCTTTGGCCTAGGGAAAAGTGTCCAAATGTATTTCACTTTTTCTCCTAAAGTGACTCTATAAGTTATAAAGTCATCTAATTTAAAAGTGACTTTACGTGATAAAGTTACTAAGTCTAATTTTAAAGTGACTTTAATAAAGTCAATGTGAAATTAGAAAGTGAAAAGTGACTTTGGAAATAAATGACTAAGAGAGTCTTTATTAAAGTGAGGTGAATTAAAAAATAGAAAGTGAGATTTAAATACACATTTAATCTCTGACCCTAGATCTAAAGCTATCTCAGCCATTGGATTTAGGGATTCCCCAAAAGTCACTTAGGGTTAGGTTAGAAGAGGGAAAAGATCTCTTAGTTTTTCATGAGCAGATTGAGAGAAGGAGAGAAAGAGAGTCAAGACATTTTTGGTTTTGAGAGAGAGAAGGAAGAGGAGCAATCAAAGAACTACGACAGACAGGTAGAAGCCGCATGCATTTCAAGGCACGAGTTACGTACATCAATAAATACGAGACAATTTTCGAGCCAAATTTCTATACAATGCAGAGTGAGCACGTTTTTTGAGGTCGTACGATAGCAAGGAGGCTACAAATTTCGAGGAGGAGAAGCGAGCATAGGCAACTACACATTTCGAGTGTATGAGTTGGCAAGCGAGGTTGAAAGAAGATCATTGTGATTTCGCATATCCGTACAACAATAGATGGAATTTTTGGCACGATTTTCGAGGAGGACGTACAACATTAAATGTTGTTATCTCCGTCCGTAATAAATTTCGTTTTTATTGTTTTGTTGATTTGACACATTTTACGAGGTGGAGGCAAGCACGGAAAGCAAGATAAGTCACGTATTGAGTTTGCTAGAATTTTTCAGTATATTTCACTTCTTTGTAAAAACATTTTCCGTAAAATAAAGAAGAGTTTGAACCGGTTTTCCCCAAAGAGTTGTAGGGGGTTTTCTGTGGTCATGTTGACAAAAATCAACGTGTCGAGCTTTTCGTGTGTGGCTGAAAATATTTATGTGTTTTTATTTCTGCAATTTCCGACATTTGAAATTTCAGAAATTTGTGTTTTCAAAAAATGTTTATTTTTCCAACTTGTTGAATGTATGGTTATGGGAATGGGCATTTAACTTTATGGGAGAAATAAGGAGAAACTGAAAAACCGCAGTGAGGTTATCAAATTTCTACGATCATTATTGTTTCTATTGTTGAGATCTTCCTAGTAATTACTTAATGATGAATGTGAACACAAGAAAGATTAAACTAAGAAATCATTAGAAGTAATTATCGAGTTAGAAGACCTTGAAAATTCAACATGGAATCGTAGCATGGGTGAAAGAGCAACTATGAAAAAATCCATCTTGTTTGAAGTTATCCTTTGTTAACACTTCTCATCGAGGTCCAGTACAAAACTCGTAGATCATCCTATATGAAGTTCAAGCTCTAGTCCAAGCTCTGTTCAAAGATGAATTGCATCCCAAAAGGAGGCCGAGATTTGTTGGATGTAAGAAAACCTCTTTTTTGTCTTTTTGAAGTTTATTAGTGATTGTGGAAGAGGGTCAAAGCCCTAGGCTTAGAGCCGAAAGGCCTCAATCCATCTCCTAGGGAGCCAAATGCTTCAAGGACTAGGTTGCAGCCTTGCTTTGAGGAAAGATCGCGAAAGTGAGAGGAGGTCGAGAGACCTCAAGAGGTGATAAAAAAGAAGCCGAGAAGCCTCATAAGGAGGGCAAATGGAGTCCAAAGAATAGATCAAGGATCAAGGATAGGCCTGGTTGAAAGGTCTTTATTGAGCAAATCTCTAGTTCCTAGTTCTCGATTGACATTTACCACTCTTTGAAGAAGCAAGGCCTCAACAAAGCGTGAAGGAAGAAATCACACTATTCTCTAAAAGTCTTGAATAGGTAGACATGTTTCTATGAAAATGCAAATAGGACCATTTCAAGTATCACATACCAATTGAAGATTGTTTGTTTGCATCGGTTGATGGAGCGAAGAATTCTATGAATGATATTTATGAAGCATTCCTTATTTATCTTATTTTTTGTTGACATGATACTAGTCAACAAAATGGCAAGATTATAAAGTCATGTATGAAGACAATATTGGATCATTATACATTTGCTTGAACTAGATGAAGCATTCCTTGATTATTTGATAACATCACTTGGTTTGATAATGTAATCTCATATGAAGAAGCATGAGACTCCATAGCTTGAATTGTCCACCTATATTGACTATAGCAGGGAAAAAGTTGCATATGAAAAAATTTAATGATCGCATTTGTCTTATGGTTTGTAAACCGCTAGAAGACTGAAAAAATATGTCTTGAATAATTTTTTTTGCATATTGTTGTCCTAGTACTTGTGGAAGATGTTGTAAGATCATTGACTTACAACCAATGAATGAACATTTGTTGATTTGTAGCATATAAGTCATCTTGATATTTCAAGAAAGCAATGACATCATTATAAGCCTTGAATCTGGATTATGGAAAGATAAGGCCAACTAAGGGAGATGGACAAAGTGTGTACGTGAATATTTGTCTTCCCGAAGTATGATGTGTTGAATTGATAATTTTGTACTCGGACTCGTGTAGGGACATTTCCTTTGGTTACTTTATACTTTGCAAGATATGTGTTCAAAAGAATGTCTTGTGAAGTCGCAGAGATCTAAGTCTCTAATGCCATATACCTTGTACTATAGTGAAAATATCTTGTATGACTAAGGGTTCTTGTCAAGAATGCAAAAGATGTCTTGCATTGCACCTGTTGTGATTATATTAGCGAGATATGTTGTGAGAATGCCATTGCTTGATTTTAGTTGTTGTTAGAACATATTAGTTTATAGCGAAATTTTTTCCTTCAAGTATTTGAGATATGATCAAAGTGGCTTCAAAAAAGAGAGGGAGCCGAGAAAAAGAAGCCATAATACTTGTGCTATGAGTCCTTCTTGGAAGATCTCGGTAGTCCTTGGGTTTGTAAACCCTAGATAAATCTTGAAGGACATAATTAAGAAAGCCCTCAAGTTTGTGGAGAAAACCTTAGAGTTGGACCTAAAGTATTGAAAAACAATGACTTTTCGTCGAATAACAAAACCCTAGCTCATGCAAGGAAGGAAAGGCAACAACATGCATTAACGACTAATGAGCGAGGACAAAGATGATGCGTTTGTAGATGGATTTTTTGTGATTTCTAGCAAAGAAAGCAAGGATCAAGAGGGCTCATGGAGTTGGAAGATTTCCTTTAATCCTCAAAGATAAGTACCTCGTGTGCATTATTATTATTTTATTTACTGGTTGGCCTCTTGTCTCTATATCTCTTTCTTTGGTTATAGTGCTTTCTACAACATTACACTCCTAGTGAGGGTCGCGGTAACGTCGTAAAAGGTTTGCTAAGGCTTTGGTAGCAGGATGAAAGCATTGAGAAGAATGAGAGCAACATTTATGGCAAAGCTGGATTCTCCTAGAAAGGAAGCACAAACTCAACTTGAGTGTTTTACGTCGAGAGGGAGAAATTGTCTCGATATTTATCATTGTACTCTTAATGATTGGAAGAGCTCCCTATTTTGAGAGGGAGCAGTGCAAGCCAACAAGTTTGAAAGAGATGTCACCGTGCTGAAGAGAAGTTAGTGGTGACTTCCAAGTGGATCTGCAAGACTTTAGCATGCTGTGCAGGATACGGCGACATGAGAGAAGTACAAAGCAAGGATTCTCCCGTGAAGAGAGAGAGAGGATCATGAGGAATTGCTCTGTCCAGATGGCTGTAATCGAAGAAAGCATTGTACGGACCTCGAGACATGGTATTCTTGGATGGGCTGGATATCTAATGAGCCTTGGTGTTTAGAGAAATTAGGCGTAATTAATCTAGTTTCTCTTTTCATGATAATTACTTGTGATTTCGTTATGCTTCTTTTCAGGTAGATCTTATCTTTGTTAGATTATTACGTCCTCAATCAAGTCAATTATCAAATGCACAAAGAGACACAAATATTTAGGCTGTCAAGCCAGTGGCCAAACTCCTCTCCCTCTTTGAGAGGAAAACTCGATAGTCATTCTTCTTATAGATCTTCAATTGACGAGTACCAAGACCATGACAAAGACCCTTGATATCAATGTATCTCCAAGACCCTTGTCACTGCGCTTTTAGGCTCGTCTAGGCACGATCTCTCCTTTATGCACCGTCTCTGCACCTTAACACTAGGAAAGCTTGGTTCCTAGCCCTAATCGCTGAGCTCCTTTCTCGTTCTCCTCGAGTCGGACTCGTGCTCTAGAGACTACACCTCGGCCTACCTTCCGGGACGATCGCGACATAGATGCTCAGCAAAGATCTTCTTGTTCTTGCGTAAACCTTCTATAAGGCCGTGTGTATCCTTGGTTCCTTTCCAAATGAGGTGACCCAGGACCGAGGTTATCTTGCCTCTTCTTCACTTGCTCGATTGTGGCCTCCTTACTGCACTGGATCTTCTCTTCTTCTATGCTACTAGATGGTAGACACGGCACGTCTGGCCTTTCGCAGTGACCCTTGGCTCACTGCCGAAAATGTGTGAGGTAGGTAGAGACCCTAGAGCAGAGATGATACTTCCAACCCATACCACGACCCAAACACAAAATGTTTCGTCGACCGAGGTTACTTGTCTTCCATCACATTATCTTCGCACCAATATACAGTCCCGTACTTCACACTTTATTTTCCGAACTTGGCCGGAGATATATTAGACCCGGAAACAACGTATAATGTCCTTCCTCTTTACTTCGCCGACACGTCCTTCTATGTCGCATCAGCGTGATCTTTACTTGCACACTTCAATCTCGCCAGATCCGAAAATTTCTGTTCTCCAAATGAGGCCGCAGTCCCCTATAGGAGTCGCTCTCAGCGCTGACAAAGGCCGACATGATCTGGTGTGTGGGCCGACATGAACAAGGGTGAATCTTCACCACATTTGAGCCAACTTCTTTCGGAGTGTCTTGACAAGATCTTGGAGCATGCATTTTACATCAATAATTTGCCCTTTACCACGAGTGTAACAACATCATATACATGACTCTAAATTACATTGTGACAAGATGACAAACTCCTAAAGACATCGAGAAGAAGTCTTTGACCTCCTAATAAAAACTCCTTGCTCACCCAGAAAACCCACCAGGCAAATGACATTTACATAAATACATTTTATTATCTTTTGTCTTCTTCATTACGTAACTCATAATTACAAGTCATTGTGAAAGACCGAACCTAGTTACACTTTTCAACACTCCTCCAACTAGCAGGTGTCATAATGGTACATGGTCACTCTCCAATCCGAAGAATCTCATAAGGAGAAATCGAAATTGAGCAGTCCATCTTATTATAGCATCATATTAACTAGCATTGTCCCAGCTTTCAAGAGCGCATGCCTAACAACTCCCATCTCTCCACGAGACCATGAGCTACGATGCTTGGCGACAACAATGATTATAGACAACATCATCATTGTCTCCAAGGTACATATTCCACCCGAGTGTTCGCGAGTATGATCTCTTTTGGACTATTCTTACTGTTGGATTCCCGAGTCCTCAAAGAATATCCATTCTTCCACAACTACTCTTTTATCTTCGATGCCTTAATACATCCCCCAAAGAGGTATCGCGTGCAGGACGATTACCCAATCCTCCATTCCTGTCTTCCCAGGTGAAGACGAGCCATGACGTGTCTATCTCTCCCTCTCAACTAGGGAGGACATATTCCTGCAAAGGAATGTACTCATTCCTATACAAGGAATGTACCTAAGGTCCCTCTCGACTTAGGAATTACCGAGTTTCTTCCAAGTAAGAAACTTGTTACCGAGGCTCACCCTTAATCGTGTGGGACCTCACAACAGCAATGGTGAAAATACCCAATCGCCCTATGAAGAACTCCTTCCTTTAATGTCATGAATTTCTTTGTTGTTGAGGAGTCTTCATCTTTGGGATCTCTACATAGGGCACAAAATCATCCATCACTTTCATCCCAGAGTCATGTCTTCTATTAGAAAGTGATCCATCAATCTTCTTATCTCGGGTCTGGCTTTCATGCCATGCCGTGCTTGCCATGTGAACCATACTTCTTCCAAGGATCCTTTCATCACTCGTCATATAGTCGTCAACCCGTGGAAGACACATATACTCACTACGTGTACTCGCATAAGTTTGTCATATATAAATTGATTATAAATATGAACTTTCTAAGTCGAAAAGTTACCTTAGTGATGATCTTTTCACCATGGCATCTTCTTTGTAGGCATCGACATCGCTTTGTTTACTGCCTTGACACATCTCCTAAAGATATGTATTTTCAAGGGTCTCCATCATATCCAGGACCTCTATCGTAGCTCCACATATCTTAGTCAAGTCTTCTTGGCTTCGCTTGGATGTTGGCGGCTTCTTTCAACTGGTTGTGCTTCTCGCGATCACTTTCCTTTTTCTTTCTCCACAATTTTATTTCTCATTCCCGGAACTTTCACTGTAGCGCTCCTTGATAAAGTAGGCTAATCACCTCATATTCCATGTGGGGACCTGTTATGTTGATTTCATCTAGTGTGAGACTCGTGTCTTTTTGGGCAACTCGTGCGTTGGAAGAGTTTTCTCGCTTTCTATTTTGATCATACTTCTAAAGATAAAAGTATACTACACTGCGCAACCACATGACATGACTTCATAACGACCCGTTGTCAACATATATATACATGTGCCTCATACTTTTCCTTTTGAGTCATCCCCGCGTCGTTTCACTTTAATGAATGAGTTTCGTTCCCTTGAGCACGTTCATCAATATGTCATCATGTCCTAATCCCGACGCCTCGCAAGATAGAACTTTTAGAAATGCAGAAACCTTTGCTTTCTTTCTAACTAGTGAATCCAAAAGGCAGATGCATTTAGCAGAAAAATGTCAGCACCTATTTCCTTATCGATTATCGAATGACCAGCCCTTGATCTTGATAGCGCGCCGAGTAAATGTTGTTTTCGAGCGGTGGTTCCCAAGGTCACATTGTCTCACATAGCATAGATGTCACATAAATGTTTTCAGAGACAACTTCTCATGACAAGTACTCCTACTTCTTTAATGCTTCCATCATGATGCCAATTCTAAAGTGATGTATCTACCATAATATTTTGCAACCGGCATTTTCGCATACCTCTTAAAAAGGAAAGATGATCTCACTCACAATGAGAGATCTTTCACTTTTCTTTCTTAGAGTTTCATGTGAGATCGGTTCTTCCTCTTTCTTCGACAATATGGGCTTCTTCCTTTTTCCTCTCGCTCCTTATTAGATTTGGGACAATTCTTTCTATAGTGCCTGTGTTCATTACAACCATAGCATCGTATCTTATCCATGTTTCTTCGCTGTCTTCCGTGGACCAAACTTACCACATTTTCCTTTCCTTCTTGAAATAGTAGTATGAAGCTTTATTTGATCTAGTTTCTTCGTCTTACACAAAGACCATAGATCCTGGATGGCATTTCTTTATTTCTTCCCATAAATGCTTGAAGTGAAGCTTCCATTCCTTCGGTGGTGCATTTAGTACCATAGTGAGTCTGTTCTCCATCAAACATTGCTTCTCCCAATTTTTGCAACAGATTTCGTATTTCTCGAGTCTTCATAAAGTATGAAGATATTCCTTCCTCCCTTGACATCTTCCAACTTGTATGGTTCTTGTCTCGGAGAGACATAATTTCCCGTCAGCCACTGCGAGAATAACACCACCAATTTATCATATATTTATTTTCGAGGATTCTAGATTTGATACATAGAATGAGGAGTCCTTTGCGGATTTTATAAGAATCCTTCGTGGTCTTATGCTCTCCTTCATGTGTTGGTATAAGCTTGAGGTATCGTTTCATATGAAGGTTCAACTACATGATCCTTTGATATAGTCCATTACTTCATTTTCAATCAAGTTTAAATCGTTGCTCCTTATCTTCGTGCAAGAAAGTTTGTAGTCCGCGTACAATTTATCGCATCTCACTTGCAAAAAGTCATTTTAGACAAACGAGTTTAGATGAAGACGTGGAGGATGCTTACTTGAGTAGAAGCCATTCTTTTTATCACTTTACTGATGATGATGTAAATAGCGAGCAAGAGCCCTCTTAGATTGGCTTCTTCTATGTCACCTTGCATCCTTGATGATGATGATGATCAAGGATGATGGCCATCAAAGGTGGCTTTCGGCGATGTCTCCGACAATGTTGACTTGGCTTTTTAACACCAGATAGTTGTTGATGGTCGATGGCTTCTACATGGTGTCCTTCTTGATGTATAGGTCCTTGATCTTCTATGAGACGCTTTACCAACTTTACTGCCAAACTCGCTCTCTTAGACCTGCTGAAAGATTGATTCTTCAATGTGGCTCGACTTTGCTCTTGCCTTCTAAGAAAACTGATCTCTAGATCTTTTTGGTACTTGAGTGTCTTGCCAAAAGCCCTTTCTTTGTCTTCAACACCTTAGCCTCCGATACCATGTTGATGAAATTAGGGTGATTAATTCCAATTTCTCTATCATGATAATTACTTGTGTGATTTCGTTGTGCTTTCTTTTACTTAGATCTTATCTTTCGTTAGATTAACTACGTTCTTTATCAGGTCAATTATCAAATGCATAAAGAGACACTTTAAATATTTAGGCTTTCGAGCCGAGGCCAAAAACCTCTCCTCTCTTGGAGAGGGAAAACCCGATAATCATTCTTCTTATAGATCTTCGACTTTGACGAGCACCAAGACAGTGACAAGACCCCTGATATCAATGTATCTCCATGACTCACTGCTCAATGCGACTCTTTCAGTTGATCTCTCCCAACTACTGGGTTTGCTCGCACTAACACTAGAAAGCTCGGTTCCCAGCCCTCAACGAAAGGAGCTCCTTTTCTCGTTCTCCTTGATTCGGTACGTGGCGCTTCTAGAGGCTACTCCTCGACCTACCTTCGACATCCATACATGCTCGAGACAAAGATCTTTCGCTCGCCGTGAGACCTTCTATGTCTTTGCTGCATATCCTTCGTTCCTTTCCCAAATGAGGTGACCCAAGGCCCAGGGTTATCATCGCCTCTTCTTCGCGCCTCGATCGTAGCCTCCTTACGCAACACGGATCTTCTCTTCTTCTACGCACTAGATGGTAGACTTGATACTTTGCCGTATTTCTCTCAAAGTGACCGCCGACCTACTCACGGAAATATGCGAGGTAGTGTGGAGACCCTAGAACGGAGACGGTACCAACCCTTACATGACCCAAACACTAAAATGTTTCTTCGCGAGAATTGCTTTGTCTTCCTCTCATTATCTTCGCACCAATATACAGGCCTTGTGCTTCACACATTCTCTTTTGAACTTGACTCACATATGTTAGACGAAAACAATGATATAATATCCTTCCTTTACTTTCGCTCGTGTGTCCTTCTGTCTTCGCACCAGCTAAGCGCCTTTACTTCACACTGCAGTCTCGCAACTCTGATCCTCAGTCGTTCTCCAATGATGGTCGTAGTCCCCTTTATATAGAGACTATCTTACCGCTTCTAGGTCGACATGATCTGGTGTGCTTAGACTGACATGAACAAGGGTGAATCTTCCAACACATTTGCCGGGCTTCTTTGCGGGTATCTTGACAAGGTCTTGGAGCATACATTTTACATCAATAATTGTCCTTTACACGAGTGTAACAACACTTCATATATACATGAGCTCTAAATTACATTTATGACAAGATGACAAACTCCTAAAGGCATCAAGAAGAGTCTTTAATAAAAACTCCTTGCTCTTTGAAACCCATGGGGCAAGCATTGCAAAATACATTTTGTTGTCTTTGTCTTCTTCATTACATAACTCATAATTACAAGTCATTGTGGATACCGAACCCTGGTTACACTTTTCAACACCCGGTTGATCTTGTTTATTATGTGACTTGTTTTAGCCAGAACGGGAAAGGGCTGACTCAGAGACGAGCAAAGTTCCTTCTCGAGTTAAATAATCCAAAAGACTTGGAATATCGAGAATATCCATGAGGATACAAATATTGTATTAAATAGTATGAAGAATGGGTTGATGATTGAGATGTGCAAATGAGGCTCCTCGCTATATACCTAGATGTACGGTGCCTCTTCACGAAAGGTCATGTCTCATCAGACATGCCCTATCAACCTAATTACTAATTAACTAATTTAATCATTATTTACATTATTTTATTCATTACATTGCCTTCCTTCCTCAAAAAGCTTTGTCCTCAAAGCCCGGTAGAAAAGGCTCTACGATTTCTTTTCTCCGCTACGAGCATCTTCTCGTCTCTTTGAGAGCGTCGATCCTTTGTCGATACAAGTTGATATGATCCTCCTAAGTGACAAACAAAAGTTGTCTGCCTCGAGAATGGATCGACCATCCTAAATCAATCTTCTCGTGGAATCTTAAGGATGACCGGCAATCTCAGATTTGACGACTTGTTATCCACATAAGCAGATTGCCATCACATTATTATTCTTCGAATATCGGCTTGTTTTCTGTACTTTGAATACCTTGGCCTAGCCGAGTTGTCTCGCTCTAGATGATTTGGATGTTGATAGGGAACTTTTTGGTTTGACTTATTTTGATTTTCTTCCGGCGAGGATGTTATTGAGTTGGTTACAAAACCTTCACTTAGAATGTTCCTCGTCCGAACTCCGCAACATCTAAGTTTGTGTCTTTTGCAACTTGCTTGTCTTCTTCTTGAGTTGTGACATTTATCGGATCAAATGTTCGTCTTCAACTTGAACTTCTATGTTTGAAGGTTTCGAGGATTCCTTTCGACACAGGTGTTGTACCTGTGTTTTCTAATGACTTCTTTGTCCTTTTTCAGATGCTTCTTAATTTGCGTTAGTAACTTTTTCGTTGTGGTCCTCGAGCGAGCTTAACTTCTTCATTCTTGTTAGTGGTGATTTTGTCAACGTCTCGTTGTCAAATTTTGTATTGCTGTTTTTACTTTTTTGCAAGAACTACTCTCGAGATATCTAATGTGTCTTGGAAATTATTCTTTGATTAAGCTTCACTATGACATCTTGTAATATTGTTTTTTCTTTTTGTAAGAAAATGTCAAAAACTTCTTTTCATATTAAGGATGAATGACCTAGTGATTCCATCGAGCCGAACTAATTATATCACTATCGTTGCAAAATAAGGTTTTAACGGTGAATTGCGAGACAAAGAATACTCCCCAATATGGGTATAAATTCCCTATATGTGCTTATTTTGTCTGTTTACATTAAATACGTTGTTTTCGATTATATTTGATTCGGGGATCACCAATTGGTTACTTTGTTCGGTACTAACATAATTATTCTTTGAAGTAAGATCGATAGATATGAAACTTCCTTCCGCAAGTGACCCTTAGATTTTAATTAGCGCATTGTTACACATGCTATAATTTGTAAAAATCTTCCTCTTTCATTTCCGATTTGGATTCAATTTCTGTTCATCAATTCTTGATTCCATTTTGTCTGTTGAATATTAAATACTTTTTTCTTTTCTCAACTATCTTTATTTTGACTTGGCCCCTAATTTTTTTCCAAAATTTAAAGTCCCTTTTTATATAATTTTATTTCACTTATAACCATAGGGATATTTAATTTTAATAATATCGTTTTCTATATTTCAATGTAATTTTTTTTCTTCTTTTTAAATAATAATTAAATATATATTATTATTTTTAATATAATATAGTTATATATTCGGCGAAAGCAATTTATGTTTTGAATCACATGAATCACAAACATATTTCTGCCTAACAAATCAATTCATCATTAATAAAACTCAGAACTTACTTGGGCTCTCATCTTGGGATATTTGTGCTGTTGAAAAAATACTGAAATTACAATATAAGATGTGATCCAACAAATGTTGCTCTCTCTTGCAAATACGGATCTCTTGTGCCTCTTGCTCTTTCGGACCCAACACGTTCTTTGAGATATTTGCTCTCAACCTTGTCTTTGCTATTGCGTCTTGCCTCAACCCTTGAGCTCAATTTATAACTTTTCAGCTAAAATCGCGGCCAAAATTAACAAGTCAAGTTAATTGAAGATAAGTGCATAACTGGTTAACACAACATGTCTTCTTTACTATTTTACTTTAACTAAGTACTAGTCTGGTATCTTTGTGCCATGTCACATGCATGCGATTCATATGCACACTACATATTTGCTACAATCAACAATACAAACTTTGTATCAACGTGGTAACTGCATGTATGCATGTACGCATTCAGCGTGTCGCCTTTGCGTGACACTTTAGCTCAAAGAGCAAAACAAAGGTCCTTCTTGTTGAGACCCCAGGCTAGAAGTACTTACTCGAGATACAAAAATCAACACTCCCTCTTAGTGAGGGAGGTACTTATGGAATAACCTCCTCCATTTGGATTTGTCTCCAATCCCCGCCACGTTAGGCTACGCTGTAGCCCTTTAGTTGGAAGACTTCTGCTACACAGCACAATCTTCGGTACGAAACCCATTCCTCCCAACCCGCTTATGCGCAAGACTGTCTAAACGTACGGCAATGTTAGCTCATACAAACACAGTACGCAGAAAGATTTGGAAGAGACCTCCTGTCCATTTTCTAGATTAGAACGCAGAGTCTTTGGTATCAACTCAGTCTTCAGAGCTTCTTGCTCAATGTTTGTCACTAACATTGATCCTCGATCCCAAATTCCCTTGGAACTGCTTACAAGCTGGCCCTACATGTTGTACAACTCACCCTTCCTGACACCGAGCATGATTGCTGTGTCTTGTGTAGCTCCCTTTGAGGACTTGCCCCCTATGGAAATCAACATCATACCCTATGTCCTCCATAGACGAGACTGAGAGCAAGTTCATCTTCATCCCTAGGATGTATAATACCTCTGCCACCATTAGAGATCCTCTTGATTCCAGCAGGAATAACTTTGTTCCAACCCTTTTCACTGCATGTATGGTGCTCCTACCAACTCTCACCTGCATATTTGAACCCGTCCTTTGAAACACTAAGGAACACATCCCTCATTCCCGTCATATGGCGAGATGCTCCACTATCTATGAACCTTGCATCATTGTCCACAAACCAGGCACTTCTAACACTAGTGCCAGAAAGACAAGCAACCACTAATGAGAACTCAAACTTTGCTATAAAATTTGTAATCGTGGTTGATGTTGCAACCTGTTCTTTCCCTTTGTCTTTCATTTTGGTTGATGCTCGCATAATGTCCAGTCTCGTGACATGCAAAGCACTTGACTTTGCTCATGTCCTTCTTCTTTCAATCCTAAGAGGATCCTCTCTTTCTTTTGTTCATCTTGGAAATTCCCTTGCCCTCTCTTACATCACTTGAAAGAGCATTATTCTCCTCATCTCTTTGACTTTTTACTTGGTTGCCACGAAGAGCTTATTCACAAGTCTCCTCTTGGGTGAAGTCATCCCACAGCCTATCCCAGGTTGGGAGTTTCTCTTGTGAAACGACTCCTTTAACGAAGGCACCCCATTGCTCTGTGAACTTATTCTAAGTTGACCTTACTAGTTCTGAGTTGGACACTTTCTTCCCCACCGCAGCAAGCTCATCTTCGTACAGAGATATTTTGGTGGAGATGAGAAGAAATGGTTTCGTTCTCTGGACATCTTAGCGTCGTCTAACTTTTTGTCTCAACACCATACGTTTTCCAGCTTCTCGTTGTTGCTTTGGTATACTTTGTCAACGAATCCCTCTATTTTCTTTGGCTATTTTCTAGTCGCATATATGAGGGATAATATGGTCCTTCACTCTCCGTGATAATCCTCCCGTGACTCACATCCTTCTTGTTATGGGTTTGCTAAGTGTTGCACATCCGCTAGGGAGGGATCCGAGTTTGTGCTACAAACTCCCGCATCTCGTTCTCCTCCCAACACCAATGCAATCCTCTCCTTCCAGGATGTTGTGAGTCGGACAAACCAACCAAGCTGATCTTTCGACTACGATGTTGAGTCGCCATCCTCGTCGACTCGGTCAAACACTAGGAAAAATAAATTGATGAAGAAGATGCTTTGTGCTTCTTTTCACGTTGTGTCGTGTTCGACTACGTAGCGCTTTCATGCGCCCTCACTACGTGCTCGTTCCCAATGACACCTAATCGGTGTGTTCTGTAGTACCCCTCAAAGCCCAGCAACGAACCCTCGGCCTCTGTGGTGGATACGGTCGCTCTATTTGACTCGGGCTTATTCCTTCCGTAGTTTATGGCGTAGTGCTTTGTGGTGCGACAACTCGCTGCGCTTTGTTGATCCGGAGCCACCCGATCATCGCTCGCGGACCCCACTCAGGCCGTGGTGGTGCGGGCATATTTTGTGGTTTGCGAACGTGCTCAATCTTACGGCTATACCTCCCGCACTAGTGACACGCAACCCTCGACAATTGTTGGACAACTTTCGTGCACTTTCGCCACTTGTCGACATGCACCCGCCCTATTTGTGCCGCAACTTCGAGATCCCAGCACAGCTTCCACTCGGCTATGCCTTACGTCTTACTTGCCATCGATCGCCGCAGAGTACGCTGTGCCAGCGCCGAATGATCTCTCCCTGCACGTACGCTCCTTGTGATTCCACCTCACCTCGATGTTGAAGCTTTTAGTAGCCCTCGGTGTTGTCCGTTGCGTGCAACTACTGTCGATTCCGTCATCCTCGCCACCTCGTTCAATTCCCTTGGCGAGCGGCTTGGTCACGGCTCAATTTGTGAGACTTGTGGGCTCAAGCAATTCACCTAGTGACCGAGGCTCCCTATCGACAAAAGCCCGACAACTCTTCCTGGTCACTCGCATCTCTCACGCACTGGTCCGTTTCGCTGCGGCGGATGCGTCACTCCTACCCCCTCATGTCACGTCCCGCAGGGCCGCTCCCATGGCATGTTGCCACTCTTCTCGCCGCAAAGCTTCCTCTGCACGATAAGTCGCCGATGGCGGCAACGTTGTCGGTGGCTGAGAGCTAACGACTGTAGCGTGTTGTGCGTCAATCCTAGACTCTCCCTTTTTTAATGTTTTTATTTGCTAATCTTGTCTTTCATTGCACAGAGATTTCCTATGCCTTGACAATCATGGCCTGCGTTGTACCTGCGTACGCGACCCCGCGTACAACCTCACTTAAAAAAAGATTCTCCTTGCTTTCGTATGATCGATAGCCAAACTGCGCTCGACGATTCGATACGAACACGGCACTTGCGATTCCGCAGATTGATTCAGAAGTTTCAACTATGATACCATTTTAGAATTTTACACAACCCAACACTCAACATTTAATTCCAAGCAATAAATTATTGAATAAACGCACACACCAGATTCCTAGCAAATAATATTCATTGGAAGTAAATTACGATCCGAGATCACGGACATATTTCTTCCCAACAAATCGGTTCATCATTAATAAAACCTCGAGACTTACTTTTGCTCTCTCTCCCGGGATCATGCCCCAATTGAGAAAATACATATTTACAATACTTCATGTATCCGATTCCAGCAAAAATCTCCTCTCTCGTTAGGACTTTGGATCTCTAGCCCTATCCGCACTCTCTTGAGACTCGGACCCAACACAAGCTCGTTGAGATGCTATTCTCAACTTTCGTCGCCGCCGTTGTGTCTTTACACTCAACCCATAGGCTCAATTTATAACTTTACTGCAGCTAAGATCAAAGACCAAAATGAGACTCCTGCAAAGTTAACGACTATATCGTTTAACTCATGTACCGGTCATAAACTAGCTTATCATTGTATGTATCCATGCGTGTACGAGCAACCATTCGCATGCATGCAACTCACTTGTACACTTTATTACAATCAACATGCAAACTCCGCATGTCGCATGCAACTGACATGCATGCCTTGCATGTCACATGCAAGCTCCTAGAAAGGAAAAACAAAGGTCCTTTCTGGTCAAGACACAAGGCTAGGAAATACCTCCTCGAGCTACAAAAATCAATAGCTTGGCACAACCACTACAAAGCTCCGAGTCATTCATGACTTTCCCCACGCGATAAAGTTCGTCACGAATCCGCGCGAATCACGGTGAGATAAGAAGTCACAGCCATTGGAATCCGACTCATGCAGATGGTGTTTAAACCTTTAGCTTCTCCCTCAGCACCATCTTCCCGTTCTAGTTACTACTCTGGTATGTTGAAATACGTACCAACTAGGTTCGGTCTTCATAATGACGTATGTAATCATGATTTTCAGGTATTTAATGAAAAAGAGAAAAGCAAATGTGTTATTGTGGGTCTTGAGGCATGGGTTTCTGCGCTTAAGAAAATTTGCAGGTCCGAGCACCCACTAGGTGTGCTTCTAGGTTTGTTATAAAGTCATCGAGTCATTGTCATGTATGAGCCCAGTCCATCTGGGCATGTGCCTTATTGTAAAGAAAAATTTGTTGATTCATAATCAGGTCAAAAGTCCCCTCCAAAGACCTCGTCATGGCACCAAAAGTTCAAGCTCGGGCCTAAAGGAAGCACTTCGACCCCATGCAAGCCTGTATAAAGGAAGACCTCGGCCTCATTTGGAGAACACACTTTCTCACTCACACAAGTTCGATCCGAAGGCGATAGGAAGCTCGAAGAAATCGTAAAGACTAAGGAAGGAGAAAAAGTCCAGAAGTTTTGGATTTGTTTTGGGCTACTTACTCTCCACACGTGTGAAGGAATTAGGGCACATATTTGTTGATTTTTGTAGCATCGGATGTGCTATAGCCTCGAGATTTTGCGAGAGGCTAAGACACATGCATTCTACAAGACCTATAAATCGTTTTGGTGAAATTCCACCTAGAGATGATTTAATTAAAATAATTAATCATTTTTAGTGTATTCCTAACTCTAAACTTAGGAAATGTGATTAATTAAAGGGTATTAATTAAATCGAGTGCTGAATCTTCTAAATAAAGATGAGGATCGGGTCTAAGTTAATCTTAGCCATTGATTGAGATCTAACTGCATGGTCGTTGATGTCTCAACGAGAGATTATGAGAAGGAAATCGATGGGCACTTGGAGAACACACTTGAGATTTAGCAGAGATCGACCTTTGTCGGGAGAATCGAATTCTCAGCAGTAGCAATCGTCGAGTTTGCAGAGAGAGATGCGCGATTTCGTCGTAAAGGTGAGGTGCGAGATAGTAGGGCCGGATGGAAGGTTTCCGGTATCCGTAGGCAAGGCGGAAGAAGACATCGAGAGCGACGTTGAGGCAACGCCGAGCTTCCGCAGGGGAGTCCGCTGTTTTGTCGTGAGACAAGCCGAGGATCCAGGTGCCGGTAAGGTCAGTGAGTTCGAAGGAAACCGGTGGAGTCGAGTTTCTAGTTAGCGGAGAAGATCGGAAAGGAGAGGGTGACGCCACGCTTCACTGGCCGTGGCGCGAGTGACCGCGTAGGTTGACAATAGCTACGCGTAGACAACGTAGGGTAGCTCATCCAGAGTTCGAATCGGTGTCGGATCGCCAATGACGGTGCGAGATTTTTCTCAACAACTCTTTGTCGAAGTCTCTTGTGTCGGATGTGCGCGCTTTGGGCATCCAACTGATTTTGTGCTCACGATTACTACCGTCATAATAATGAAAACTCTGCGTAACGCACCGGTTTTCCCAAGTTGGAGTTTTCTCGACGATTGTTCAAAAATAATTGTGTGTACTTATGTGTGTGCATCTGGTCTTTCAGTGTTATATTTTCCCGCGGTATTTTTGTATGTGAAATGTTTAGGTTGCGTGTAACTTTGATTTCGATATTTACATCGTGTATGCACGCAAACAATTTGTTCGCATCGTTAACAAATAGAAGAGACCTAATACGACTGCTACAGTGGGATACGGAAGTGACCAAATTTTCACATGGTATTCGAGCGCGGATAAAAAGCGGAGGAAGCTCGACGTGTCGAGGAGAAGAGGGTCATTTGAGGGCAATGCGTAGGCGCTGTTCTCGAAAACCTTAGAAGGTTGCGCGTCGCATTAGCCAGCAGCGGCGATTTTTTGAGGAAAAATTTCGCTTCTTTCGAGTGAGACGACAGAGAACAAATTTTCCGCATCGAGAAATTGTCGCACGCAGAGGGCGTCGACGGCCAGAAGAAGCCCACTGTTGTGACGCGATCTTCGCTGACGCAGCTTTTTCTCGGCCCGATTTAGCCATAGAGCAAACAGCATCGACGGAAGGAAAGAAGAGACACACCACCGAGGGAATTTGTCCCCGAAGGAATTTTCAAGCCAAAGAAAAAGTTTATTTTTCCTCATAGGTAGCAATAGTGTTAAAATTGGACAACCTAGGTCCAAACTCCTGGTTGTGCTGCTCAGATGACGATCCCAATATTTTTATTGGATTCCTCTTTCGGAGAGGTGTAAGATTGATCTAAAGATCATCTCGATCGGATGAGCAGAACATGTACTTTGAATTTATTCCACTTATGTGCTAGGTCGGCCTGGAATAAAATATTGACTTAAATGTCTTAAAGGACGTGTCACACCCCCCAAAGATTCCTATATATTGGAGAGACTTGGAGTTCATTTGACACACATTGGTGTGGAGGAATTTTCTCTCTCTTGATGGCGTTGGAGCTGCGTATTCTTTGTTTGGGTTGTTCTGGGGTTATGTGTGACACGCTTGGCTGAATGACCTATTGGAGACTTTGCTGGTAGAAGCATCCTGCTGATCGCCGTAACGCCACCACTCTTCATCTCTGTTTTGGCTTGTCTTCTATCGATCTATTAGTATGTTCTATCTCCTTCAGTATTGTGTGCCCTAATCTGAAATGGCATAGAAACATGTTCTCAAATTAACATGGTATCAGAGGTAGGAGAAGACAACGCCCAACGTATAAAGTTAGGGCAGCGAGATGTGGGTTATTCTAAAAGCGAACTTTCTGTGGCTAAGATCAAATGGGATCATAGCCAGTTATTTCACACATCATTACGGAGGCTTGTGAAGAATTCTGCCTGCCACGTTAATACACCGTGGAAATATAGACATACATGGATGAGCTTAGAAAGAGGGCAGAAGAAAGTAAAAATAAAAATAAAATGACAAGTCTGTCACAGATTCAGTTCTATTGATGTTCGAAACTGTTCTGTTGATGTCAAGGTTCAGCCTCGATGATCCTAATACTTTGAATAACAGGATTCACAGGATGATGAAGTTGGGTCTAAGTATTGATGAGGACGAAAGTAAGAAGCCCGTGGAAATCTTGCCATGTGGCATGACCTTGATACAGTGACGGGAAAGGCACGGGCCTGCTGCCCATGGCCGTCCGACTGTAAAAAAAAAAAGAAAAAAAGAAAAAAAGAAAAAAAGAAAAAAAAAGGGTCAGATACTTGTGCGTGAAATTCAGGGGTTCCATGCATATCTGTGCCGTTCATTATGTTGTCAGGCGGTAGCTCCAATGAGCGGCGTCTGAGCGAATAAGTTTTTCAAACATCGATTAATCCCTGAATCGAGGTGACATATATGTAAAGAAAAAAATTTGCCAGATCACATGTAACTCACGGAAGCGGGTTGATGACATAGGCATTCACTGCCATTGTTTCGTTTGCTTACGAAAATTCCGCACATCCGTGGCCAAGAAGATATCGAAATTTTCAGCATGTGGGCGATGATTTTTTTCTCGTCAAAGCATATATTACTCGCAAGGTTCAATTACAGTCCTGTGGATTGCCAACCCGACCTGGAATCCAAGACATCAAAGTCACTCCCCATGGGACGACTTCTTGTTGAAGAACCGGTGCCAAGAATCACGTGGTCGTTATACATTTATTGACATTTGAGATCATTGGGGCAGACCGAAATAAGCCAAATCCGATTCTGTTTTCTGTGTGATTACTAAGTGTTTTGCGTTTAGTTCCATACTGTAAATACCATTGGTATCTCTGTTTTGCGGTGTATAGCTTTTTGAAGGTTGTTTATGGTGAATGTGGCTTTATTGGTATGGAGGATGGTATATTGGGTCTGGGTTGAAATTTTGTGAAGACCATGGCTCTTTATTATATGCATTGCGCTGACATTGAAAACTTGTATGCGAACCAAAACTGTGACATGTGTGTTGAGTTTTTTTGACGTGGTGAAATTATTTAAGGCTATGGGCTCCATCGAATTCTGTTTTTCTTCTAAATCAGATTCCGAGCATGATATTTTCAATAACATTCAGTGCACAGCTCAATGTGGGTATTCGTAATCAGGAGCCACATTTTGTTGAGAGCAATGATGCCTTAAATCTGGACGCAAAAATCATATGGTGCAATTCGCTGTTGAAGGAAAAATTTGATGGCTCTAGTGGGAATCAGTGGAAGCCGATAACAGGAATAAACAGGTGCTGGACGGTGTATGATTTCATGATCGTACTTTTGCGCACGCTAAATTGATGTGGCAAAGAAATTATTTGGAGGCTGAGCTATATTCTCAAAGGAGGATGCAGTGATTGAAAATCAAGGGTTGATGTCTCAGAAATTGCACTAGCGGAGCAATTCTCCAGATTTGGGAAAATAGAAAATATCACTGTGTATTCTGCCCATAGCTATGCCTTCATAATCTTCAGGAAAGATGAGGATACATTCTCTGTCCAATATTGACACCCCATTTGAAGATCAATTCCTGTAGCAGTAAGACCACATTTCTCTGAGGGTTTGAGTGCCATTGATCCACGAATTTTTCAGGAGATGGAGTTTTATAGGAAAGAGGGTAGAGACCCTAAGAATGAGACATATACCTGTGATGTAAGCCGCAGTTTTTGAGTATCTTGCATATAGGCCCTGTATATTATTCATCAGAAGGAGACGATGCTTGGAGCATATTTGAGGAAGTTGTTTTTGAGATATTCTAAGCCCTAGGTAGGCCTCCTTCCAAGCATACACAACTCTGTCCTAGAATTTGATATATTCTCTGTGATAGGGTCACAGAGCCTTAATAAAATTGCACTTTAACTCAGTGGTATTGTCTGATTCAAGGAAAGGCAGATTCCTTTAACTCAATTGTTTTGGGAAAGTCTGTCCTTGAATGTCGAACAGGACAAAGTGATCACTGTGTTGAAGCCCTTGTTCGAACCTCGTGATCAGTGATGTTGAAATAACTCTATTTTTTTGAAGGCAGAATTGCTGAGATGATATTTTACAGTGCTTTGAAAAACTAATATAAGAAGGCAGACAAAAGAAGAGAGTCTATATGAACCTGATCTATGGTATCTTCAAAGGCATACATATGACCATGAAGCTTGAAATCTTCAGTACTATTAATGATGAAGAAGACAGTGATGACAGTTCAGAAGGTATCTCTGTAACTGCAAATTTGAGGAGCTAAATCTGTGAATCTATGTCATTGACATTATGACAGTGACATAGACAAACACCCATGTTTACGAGATTCATAATAGTAGTAAGCTTCTGACAGTATTAGTCTTACATTACAGCGTAATGATAAACTTGAAGTGTGAACTGGGAAGTTTTTGCAGCCCTCAGTGACGTTGTTGGAGTCCTGAACCTTGATCAACAAAGCCTGGTTGGATAGCTTTGACCGTGGGAGAATAAGACCCCTTTTCCAAGTTGATGTCTGGGATGCCCTCATTTAAAATAGATGTCTTCACTCTCGAGAGACGCTGGCATTAAGAGGGAGAATACATTTGTATATGTTCCTGAGCGGATTCCATTACTGAACGAAAGAAGATCCTCATGGCTCAACGATATATGGCTTCAGAGGGGGAAATTACGGAAGAAAAACAAGAAGCCATATAAATACCTGGGGTATCTAGCAAGCCATGAGTACAATATGAGCCTGGAACATTTGAAGAAACTGGAAAGTATCTAAATCTGCAAGGATACGAGGGTGATATATGGGATATGTTTCCTAGACCACATATCAAAGCTGTTGTCACCTCGCTTCAAAATCAAGCATGGATTTGATGGAAGTGCTGAAAAGTTCAGGCAAGATTCGTTGCCCATGAGGAAGGCATAGACTATGATGTCACACCTGCACCTGTGACCCGATATACCACCATTCGATCAATAATAGCCCTTGCTGCTACGCAAGGATGGAGTCTTCATCAGATAGATGTAAAGACCGCATTTCTGCATGTTGCATTAAAGGAAGAAGGTGTATGTTGAGCAACCTCTGGGGTTCGAAGTCCAGGTTAGGGACACCCATGTTTGCAGGTTGAAGAAAAGCCCTCTATGGGCTGAAACAAAGCACCCAGAGCTTGGTACGAGAGGATAGATAGCTACCTGGTGAAGCTGGGCTTCACTCGTAGTAAGGTTGATCTGAACTTTTACTTCAAGGTTGATAGAGAAAAGCCTCTCATTCTAGCTTTGTATGAGGACGACCTCTTCCTGGCAGGTGCTGACCCTCTCATTCATCAATGCAAGAGGGAGCTCGTTGCTGAGTTCGAGATAAAGGACCTAGGATTGATGCACTATTTCCTAGGCCTGGAGGTCTGGTAGAGACCTGGCGAGATTTTCCTTTCTTAAGGAAAATACATTGTGAAACTTCTGGAAAGATTTGGTATGGTGGACTGCAAGTTCGTGTCAACACTAATGGACCTCAACTTCAAGAAGTTGAGTGGCAGCATTGCTGGGCCCGTATTGTCAAATCCTACTGAGTATCGTCAACTTGTAGGGGCCCTGATGTTCTTAGTGAACACCCGTCCAGATATATGTTTTGCAATGAACACTTTGAGTCAACAAATGGTTGAGCCTCATCACTTTCACTGGGTTGGTGCTAAGAATCTTCTGAGATATCTTCGGGGCACGATAAACCATGGGCTGAGACACACTACCGGGAGCGTGACACTCCTTGGATATACTGATGCCGATTAAGTCAAAATGTGGTGGATCGAAAGCACATCGGATGCATCAATCTTGGTTCCTCGCTCGATCTCATGGATGACAGTAGCTTAAGCCTGGCTTTGAGCACCGCCGAGGCCGAATACATTGTAGTTCCCTTTCTGCTACCGTAACCCCACCTCTATCCTTCTCCTGTGACCGACTCCAAGAGACACTCGCACCGCTTTGCGTGATTCTCTCAGTAACGCGCTAAGACTGCAACCCCTCGTTACCG
>JAXQQM020061089.1:0-47628 GCA_034641835.2 Pinus albicaulis
TTCTCACGCAGTATTTATAGGAATCTCTACTAAGTGTTGGATGCAAACCATGCATCACTTATAGTCACACTTGCCCTTTCTCCTATCTCTGCATTGGTCTCCACTGAAACTGTCCATGCACTGAAGTTAATTGATGTATTATTTAGTTGATTAATGATTTTATAATTAGTTAATTAATTAATAATTAATTCACACCACTGTCACTGATTGTATCAATTAGTTAAACTAGATACAAATAGCTCAACTATGTTTAGATTAGTTAAACTGAACACAACTCCATTAACTTCCTCAATCAACTCCACCAAAATTTGTCACATGAGTTCTAACTGAAGTATCCATGCAATAGCTCCACTTAACCCTCGGGAATAGCGTAATTCCTTCTGTCAACTCCTGTGCCACATCTGTGCACTTAACTAAAGTGCTCCAAGAGAATAAGATAATGTTGAGAGTCCAAATATTATTAAGAGCTAATAATATTCGACATATCTATTTTTAGACTGGAAATCTAAAAATAGATTCCGCCCAATATGTCTAAAAATAGAAATCCATCTATTTTTCCAACTTGACCAACCATCCATAAATAGCATCCCGTAACTTATAGAATATGCTCCATATGTCTAAAAATAGACTTTGCGACAAAAATCACCTGTGTGGGCCCCACCTAGTTTTGGTGATCACTTTCCAACTAGGATCAAGAATGATGTTTCAGGATGCCTCCTTCACTGTTTCTTGTTGCAATCTTCAATAGACTTCATCAAAATCATAGGGCTCAACATTATTATATTTTCACATACCCAAGCCTTAAGTCACCTTTTATCAATTTCAATACCTTTCAAAGTCAAATTTCATGAATTTCACCTTTTATCATGTTGTTGGCCTTTTATATATCACACTTAATAAAAATCAGGGCTTGGTGCATTTATCTCCATATTTACACACACATAACCTTACCCTACCAAGCCCATTGGAGTAGGCTAAATGATGCACCTACTACACTATAAGGCATTTGTCAACAAATATATAGACCTTGCGAGGTTCAAAACTTGGTTTACCTGTCTAGCAAGGCTTATGGGTAATTGCACCAAGCTCAGGGGTATACTGGCAGTCCCACTATCTCGATTCCATGTCTCCTTAGTGGCAAGTGGCATGTCTACTAATTCCCTAATTAAAAAAGAAGGAAACTCTTCATCAAAACCTTCACTATCATAATTTAACTCTTCGTCAAAAATATTAGGGCTCCCCATTATTATATTCTCACTTATCGAAATCCCTATGTCACCTTTTATCACTTTGAATACCTTTCAAAGTAAAAATTAATGAATTTCACCTTTCATCCTGTTGTTGGATTTTATATCTCACACTTAATAAAATTTAAGGATTGGTGCATTTATCTCCATATTTATACACATATAACCTTACCCTATCAAGCATATTGGGTTGGGTTAAACGGTGGACATCACACACTTGAAGAAATTTGTCAACTAATATAGGGGCCCTACCCAAGTTCGAAACTTGGTTTACCTATCTAGTGAGGCTTGTGGAAATCACACTGACTTGATCCCATGTCACCTCGATGACAGGTAGCAAGTCTACTAATTCTCTTGATTAAAAAGAAAACTTATCGTACCACATCATCAACTATGTCTCAATCTCAAATCAAACCAGAAATGTTAATGTCCAAGCCAAGTCCATTTGGAGGAACCAATACCAAGCTACAAGTTCACTATGCATTGAAATGCATGGGATCCAATCTCCCATATTAACACTTCATAGTAAATATATTTGAAGAATGTGGGGCATGGGCTTGTGGAGAAATCAAAGGGTGTTAAATTCCATGAAAAACTAGTTAGAACCTCCATTTTAGGAAAGAGATAGAAGGATTGAGTGCATGTCATTAATGATAGATTAGTAGAGCTCAATAAAAAATCCCCTAGGAACAATGTTTATTTTCTCACCAATTTACTACTGGAAGTGTTGGTCACAAAGTTTAACTAAAGAAGAGACATTATGGAGATCATCATGAGAGTGTCATTATTAATCATATTGTGGTAAAATTGATTTAAGAATAAAAACCACATGATTTTATTCAATAATGAAATGAACTCCAATCAACATTAATTCAACTTGGAGTGAGTTCATACACTTGAAGGTGCTAGCAAATGTGGTTTGAGTGCATTTGATCTTAAAATTTGTAATTGTAATAGTATTGACAGAATTCAGAATAGGGGATCTCAACATTACCTTTGGTATTAGAGAATAACTTCAATGATAAGTGTGATTTGTCATCCTTGCATGAACCAATCCAAAGCATTGTACATGATGGCTTTATAGACTTAAGAAATGGAAATCACATGACCTACTATCCGAGAGGATTCAGTGCAATATATCATGTCCAAGTCCCTTTCCCCTACAAAGGTTCTATAAAGGAGCTCATAAGCAACAACATCATATCAAATTCTAGGAAAACTAGTGGTTGAAGATATACCCAAAGGAACCATAGATTAGGTTTGTATGCTTTGCAAGAAATTAGACCCAAGCTTATTCTAGGAACAATATATATCCTTTTATTATTTTGTTCCATCTTTTTAATAGTCCATTTTTCAAACAAAGGATTGGTAGCAACCAAGTATTGCAGTAGTTTTTTGTATCAATAGAACTTTTGGGGACTATATTCTTCCAAGGAAGAGATATCTTTCTTCTTTCAACACTTGAATTGTTTTTATTAAATGGGAACTATTCTAGTTGAGTTTGTTGGGATATTTATCAATCAAACTCTTCATAGTCTTATTATATTATAAATATTAAGATGCACACTTATTAAAACTCTATTTGATGTAGCATGTGATTGAATCCCCCTTAAAATAGAATGATGTAAGAGATAAGAATTTTAAATTAGTAGCTAGATAATACCTTTGATGAGGATAAATTTCCTTGTATGCTCAAAATCTCTTGGCTATACTTTTGGATCTACAATTTCTCAATATATCTTTGAGGCCCAACCCTTAACTTAGTTTGGGAAATATATCATAGTTAATATTATGATACAAGATTCATAAGGTCTTTGTTTTTAGGTTTAATATTCAAGCCTCTAATAATGTTGCTCAGTATGAAGCCCTAGTCCCCAATCCTTCACTCCCCTCAACCTTGGCCTTTTTTAATGAAGGAATTCTTCAATTTAAAATAACATCACAACTCTTCAAATTTCTTCATGAAGAGTAGTCCAATTATGTATAGCTAAGTTGTACATATCAACAAATAGGAATATAATGATGTGCACATTCCTTAATTTATAGTTCACATGTATTATTTCATTAAATTTCTTATATTTTCTTAAATCAGTAGAGTAATCTGAGTTAATCCAGAGTTAGATAGGGTTCAAGTTAGGGTTTTCTATAAATCACCTATTAGTTTCATAATTTAATTGGCCTTTTCCTAGGTGCCTTTAACTACCATCCTACACAACAAAACACGAGAGGAAATAAAGAGAGGGAAGGGAGAGAGGTATACTAAGAGATTCAGTGATTTCTTTGATTTTCATTTAATTTATTTCTCTAGGAGTTAACAACAATTGTTGATAGCGAAATCTCTTCCAAGGGTGTAATAAATGTGAGGGATTGATATTTCTTTTTGATATGAAGGTATAAATTGTTTTTTTTATAGTTATTTGTTAACCATTAGTTTTTACCCTCCAACTAATGTCAAAATTCACTCCAAAAATAATAAATTTACTTAGGTAACTTAGGGAATTCCATTTACCCACAAAATTCTCTCAACCTTGGAGGGAAGGACCACCTAAGTGTTATAATAAATTCAAGGGTTTTGAAACATAATGATGATACATTGTTACACTTCTAAAACTAAAAACAACACGAAACCTTTGTTGGGATTTTAGTGGATGCCATTAATAAACAACCAAAAGCCAAAGGTGAGATCAAAAGAGACCAATTAAGGCCAACACAAATTGGTTAAGAATTGTAATAATTGTAATTGGTTTAATGGTGATTAGAAATATGGGAAGGTAAGCATGCGTCCCAAGCCTCCTCCTTCCACTCATTTAAGAAGTATGCAAAAATAATAATTAGATTTTTTTTTTTGTGAATTCCGTAGGACCTGACTTTTTCTATTATGTAGAGCAAGTTGTTAAATAGATACAACAAAAATTTTGCGCCTCAACCTGCCCGAAGGAAACCAGGTCTATTGGCCATCTTAGAAAGTTAAAAGCTAACCAAAATCTATATTGTTTTAGTCTATCAGTAGCAGCAAGTACTACTCGGCTATGTCCATAATATTTACATATAAAGCAACAGCTATAAGTTCGATTGATAAAAAACATACAAAAACTAGAAAACCAAACAGTGCCTATCCATCCGAAGAATCCACTAGTGTTGGGTCTTTAGCTGAGGACCCAGGCATCTCCACCCACTGCGTCGCTCGCAACTGCTCCTCAATTCATCCAATTCTGGCATTTTGCTGCATTTGAGTATTTTTCATTGAGCTCATGTCCTACTTTATGTGATGAAGGTCAAAGAGGATGGAAGTATGAGCTTCCTGTTCCTTCATGCTCATCAGGGCTTTAGCAAGAACACACTTAAACTTCCAATACATCTTGACAGATTGCTGAAAAAGAGAGTTCCTGCCCCTAGTACTACTAGGGTCAGTGAGGAAATCCATCATATCTTGTTGTTGTTGAACCTCTACCTCATCATCAGAACTCTGCTTCTCCCATCCCTGTATCTTTTGTTGAATATGCGGAGGGGTATTAACTGTGTAGGTGTGGGCCAAACATTCAATAACCTGTGCATTAGTTTTCTAGCCTCTCCTGCTAGGGCGTGGGGAGACATTGGATGGAGCTGCCGACGCACTCTTCTTGGGCTTGAAGTTCTAGGCTTTGTCATGCTTACACCAAAGAATCCTGCTAAAGATAAATAAAGAAACAGAGTAGATCGGTGAGGAAGGGAAACAAAAACATGGGCCACAGTAGGAGCGGCCAGCTGCATGTTGGCAGAGCGCAATAATCCAACTCATTGAGAGAATAAGGCAAAGAGCCCAGCGAAAACCAGAGATAGAGGCAGAATTGATTGAATACCATTGTGCATACCCAACAGATAAGAACAACAAGTTGCATAATCATTTTGAGGCATATGTAAACCAACAGAACCAGTATGACAGAAAACAAACCCCATGCTTTGAAACTGGAGACAATTATGATGAGAAGCACAAACAGAGGGTTGAGGCCAAAAACAGAGAAAACCCTGCCGCCAATTTTATATTTGAAAGGTAAAATAATAAGAATAATAATATTAAGCATATTAAAATAATAATTAGATATGATATTAGAAAACTAGTATAATATACATAATTATATTTTGGCTGACTAATATAAGTTGATAAGGTCTTCACCATAAAGAATAAGTCTTTGTTACTAAATAAATTTTGAAGTGACAACTAATGAAATAAGGATATGCTTAACCAACGAGTACTAATGAGTATGAAATTAATAGTCATACACTCCATCACATTAGTAAACACCGAAATGTGAAAGGAAATGAGATGAAAAATAATTAAATTATGTAGTTTACCACTTTTATCAAGAAGGTGGTGTTGAGATTCAACAAGATGATGATCCTAGTGAAAATTAAGCACCTTCACTAGGTGGGGCCCGCAGGATATTTTTAGGTGTATGTCTATTTTTAGAATGGTGAGCATATTCTAAAATTAGTAGGATGCTGATTCTAGATGGTTTAGAAAATTATATCTTTAGATGAGTTTCTATTTTTAGAATATGGGCGAAGTCTATTTATAGATTGCTAATCTAAAAATAGAATGCATGTCGATTATTATTAGCCCTTAATGATAATCAGACAATAAATAATAATTTATTCTCTTGGAGCACTTGATTTCAGTTAACTGATGTGGAAAACCAGTTAGCTGAAGGAATGATGAGTTGCAAGGTTGGTTGGTGACTCATGCATGATGGACTTCGTTGTAACTGAGTGTGACACAATTGTAACAAAGTTGGAAGAGTAGTTATGGGAGTTGTTATTTAGTTTAACTCAGTTAAGTGAGTTAAACTTAGTTGTTCTAGTTGTAACTAAGGATACACTAGTGAAATATGAGTGAATTAATTATTTAATTAATTCACAAGTAGTGTCTTACTTGCAATTGAAGAAATACAATAATTAACTACTTGCATGTCAGATCCAGTGGGTACCCAGTGGAGAGATAGGTGAAAGGGTGTGTTTGACAATCAGTTGTGACTATAGTGATGCATTCAATGCATATACACACACATTGGAGTTTCCAATGAGGATTGCATAGTCAAGGCAGGGCAAGATCGAATTCATTCAGGATTCTTCTTCAGCAAGGATTGCGCAGTGGAAGCAGGCTGTCAGGAGGCAAGAAATTGGTGCATAGATATGCAAATTTATGCATGATAGTGTGAGACAATTGTATATTGTATTGAGAGCTCTATGAGCAGAGCTTTGTATGAGATTGTTTCATGCTTCCATGATATACATAATATATGATATTTTGGGTTTTTAGCTTTAAGATTTCCCAGTAAAACATCTTGTTATGTGCGCTTGATTTTTCTTCATGTGTTTTGCAATTGGCGATTTAATTTCTGCAAAGAATTGAGTAGAAGGATTCTGTATTTAACAGTGGATTTAATTGTTAGATCAGGGGAGTCCAGTAATATACATGTTATTGTATTAAATTTCTACATGTGGAAAACAAGTTTCAATGTCACAATAAGTGAGTATTCCACTCCATTTTTCCGAACTTTCTTGGATGCTAAATTTGGTGATATGATGTTTTATTTACCACTTTCCCAACTTCCTTGGAGAGTAAGAATTTGGATGGTAAATAATTGGTGAAATGAAAAAGTCTCACACTCCACTTTTTAGCAATTGGCTGAGTAAAACACCTTCTCACACAATGGTCGATAAATAATTAAAAGCACAGAAAGGCTATTAGGCTTCTATACTCTACCTTGTACACAGATCTATGTTTTTATCTATTCTTTCTTCTAATGGATGTAAGTTCTTTGTTTTCATTGTATCCTAAACAAAATAATTCACTAGAAACGACAATATTAATATGTTTAATAACCAACAAGGCTTAAAAAATACCATAAATCTGCTAACCTTCATAAATTTCCAAATAAATATTGCAAATATTGGGTCACTAATTCAATTGAAGTGTTGGTTGCAAAGTTTAACTAATGAAGGGACATGATCTAGATCAAGACAAGAGTGCCACTATTAATGACACTATAATAAATTTAATTCAATAAATAAAGATCTTTGGTTCTATTCAACATTGTGATGATCTCCAATTAACATTAATTTGATCTGGAGTGAGTTTAGGAACTCAAAGGTGATGTGAAAGGTTACGTTTAAGGATGTATGATCCTAAAGTTCTCGAAATTGTAATAATATGGACACAATATTCACAAGAGGAGATATTAATGGTGCCCTCAAACTAGAGAATAGCTTTGATGATAAGTGTGGTTCATTATCCTCAAATGAAACAACCCAAATCATTATACATGGTGGCTCTATAAGCTCCATGAATGGAAATCAAATGACTTACTATTAAAGATGATTTAGGGCAATTCATCATGTTGAAGTCCCTTCCCCCTCTTCTAGTTGAATTAAGGTATTCAAAAGCGATGAGATTCCCATAAAGAGCAATACATCAATTTCCAAGAAAACCATAGGTTAATGATACAACCAAAGGAATCAAATATTGGGTGTAGTTTTCCTTGCAAAAACCCAAACCTAGGCTCAATGTAGAAATAACGTCAATCACTTCCCTATTGTTTTCATCTTCTTAATAGTCTAGTCTTCACACAAAAGATTGCTAGTAGCCAACTGTTACAATAGCTCTCTCTAGACATAGAATTTTTGGGGATTCTATCCTTGTTGGGGATAGATGACTTTCTTCTCTACACACTTGAATTGGTTGAGCAAGAAGTGACAATTCTACTTGAATTATTAAGGATGTTTATAAATCAAAACTTTCCTAACTTTGGTGTCTTGTGTAGATGAAGGCACACTCTTCTTAAAACTCTTAAATCGATACATGGATAATACCTTCAATGAGTCTCAAGTTACTTGTATTCTCAAAACCTTTTGGTTATACTTTCTAGTATGAAATAAATTAGTATTTTAGACATTCTTCAACTTAAAATAGTGTCACATCTCTTCAAATTTCTTCTTGAAGGTTTGTCCATTGATGCAAAAGTGGTTGTACATATAGACAAAAAAAGAAAGAATAATGATGTGCTTGGGCCTTAGTTTATAATGTACAAGTCTTATTTCATTAAAGTTATTATATTTTCTTATGTTAGTTGAGTAGACAAAAAGGAAAGCATAATGATGTGCTTGGGCCTTAGCTTATAATTTACAAGTCTTATTTCATTAAAGTTATTATATTTTCTTATGTTAGTGGAGTAGCTTGAGCTGATCTAGAATTAGTTAGGGTTGGGATTAAGGTTTTCTAGAAAACATTTGTAAAATTCATAACTAAATTAATCTTCACCTAAATCATTTTAATTATTAATTTATAAAATAAAAATAAAAAGAAAAAAAATAATCAAAAGAAAAAAAAAAAAATTTAAAAACTAAAAGTAAGTTTAGTCACTACTTTTATTTTCATTCAATATTTTAATGATCTTTATAAAATTGTAAACTTCAGCCTATTATATCATCTAAATTTCTATATAATTTATCCCAAAAAAATATTATCATCGCATAATATAACTTTTTAAACAAATTTCAAAATATTCATAAATAATACCAACCCGAAGAATCATCCCATCCTTAATTCTCAAAGATTCCATTAATAAGCACCTAAAAGTGAGATGGAAAAAATTCACTAAAGGTGGACACAAACCGGATAATTGCAATCATTTTCATGGTAAGTTGAAAGACGGGTAATTAAAAATGCATGTTGAAGCCTCTCATAATAATTAGCTATTATTTTGGAAAAATAATAGACATTTCTTCCAATCGATTGACTGGGGAAATTCCATCTACAATTGGAAGCTGCAATGAACTAAAATCATTGAATTTATCTCAAAATTCCTTCCAAGGCCCTATTCCAAATTCCCTTGAAAAATTACAAAGTCTCTTGAGCCTAGATCTCTCTTCCAACTCCTTATCAGGTACAATACCAATTACTCTTGAGAAGTTGAAAATGCTTCAATTTTTGAATTTGTCTTTCAACCACCTCAGAGGGGAGATTCCAAAAGGAGGGGTTTTTGCAAATCAAACAAGTTCCATCCTTTTAATTGGAAATCTTGGTCATTTTGGACCACGCATATTCAATTTATCTACATGCCCAACACTAAGAATTCATTTTCCATTTGTGAGAAGAATATTACTGCCAATCAATGGAGCTATTGTTTTTATACTATGTTGCCTACTTTTGGGATTCTTTTGGAAAAGGGGTATACATATGAAAAGCTTTGATTTCTCACAAGTTATTTTCCAAAATTTAGTGCAACAAAGGATCTCATATCAAGAGCTTCACATAGAAAGTAATGGGTTTCCCAATGCCAACTTGTTGGGAAAAGGAAACTATGGGTTAGTATATAAAGGAATTTTGAGTGAAGGTTCATATGTTGCTGTTAAGGTTCTCCAGTTGCAAAATGAACAAGTTGAAAAGAGTTTTAAAGCAGAATGTAGTGTCTTGCAAAAAGTTTGACATAAAAATCTGGTGAGTCATAACCTCATGTTCTAACCTCCAGTTCAAATCTTTGATGTTCAATTTTATGCCTAGAGGAAGTTTAGATAATCATTTGTATCCTGATAGAGATGACAACAATGATGAGAATTTGTGTGAATTGAGATTGCAAACAAGATTAGACATTGCCATAGATGTGGCCCATGCCATGGAATATCTTCCCCACGATTCTTTTGTGCAAGTAGTGCATTGTGACATAAAACCCAGCAATGTACTTTTGGATGAAGACATGTCAGGCCATGTGACAGATTTTGGTATTGCAAGACTAATTGGTGAAACCTCAAGTAATTCACTTGCATCATCACTTGCTTTGAAAGGATTACTGGGCTACATTGCCCCAGGTATGTCTTTTAAGACAATACTTTCACTTGTCTTTTTTCAGTAATAGTTTTGTATTATATGGATTGGTTAAGTAAAATTTGATGATTTTTTTATTATTATTAACGCAGAGTATGGATTGGCAGTGGAAATTTCCACAAAAGGAGATGTTTATAGCTTTGGAATTTTGTTATTATAAATGCTTACTAGAAAGCGACCAACTAGTGACATGTTTGTTGGAGAGTTAATTTTGCACAAGTGGGTGACCCTTGCATTTCCAAATAGAGTGAAGGAGGTAATTTATGATATTTTTTTTGAAGCAATGGATGAATATGAATTTTAAGAAAATAATATATACACTTGCATCCTTTCTTTGCTATATATTAGTTTCAGTTGTTCAAAAGATTCACTTGAAGAACGATCAACCATGAGAGAAGTGGCAATGTTATTGGAGAGTATAAAAAAGGATTTGATGGGAACTTTAGTTGATTCTCAAAGATTCAGAAAAAGCATATCTAATTTGCTTAGAAATACAAATGAAGCAAGAAATGTTGCAATTGCCTCAAATTATCAAATTTCTTCTACAACATAGTTTGTGCAAAACACAATAGCCAATGATTTGAGTCTTGTTAGTCTGCTTATAATAACAAGAATATTTTGATTTGTAATTATTCTTGACATGAAATTTATATGCCTTTACAATAATACATTATGGAGATTGTAGATCTACATTTTGTTTCATTTATTTTCCATCCATAAGTCCAATATCATATCCATGAAGTAAGATCCCCAATAATAGTTACTACCAAGAAATTATTGCATGTTTTTTATACCTATATATGAAAATATTGTTATTTAAATTTAACATAACATATAAACACAATTTCTAACCTAATGAAATGTTTGTCTGTATTTTTTAGATTCTAACTTATTGTTTTACACTGTTTACTAAATGTTATAAGTCGAATTTCTAGTTTAGTTATGAATTTGAATTGCTTGTACTCTTCAAAGTATACCATACTGGTCTTCAACAAATGAAACATAAAGATAAATGTTGTGAAGCTATAACCTACTAAGCAATGTCTAATCATATTTAACCTCTTGCATATTTTTCCATGTTAAAGAGATGTCCCAATCCTTTCAACCTTCTTATGTCCGTAATGAATACTTGTAAACCATACAGGTACTTGCTAGAGCTCTATACATTTTTGAATAATCATTCTATCATAAATCATAAATCCCAATGAACATTTGGATTTGTTATTACTATTATTGTCAAAGGGAGCCATTTTATGAAAATTGAGGTTTTAGGCTAAGTGTCCCTACTAGCATCAAATAGGCACAAGTTTTTCTTAATATTGTATAAAGTTATGATTATTTCAAAATAAGAAGTCACAATGAAGCTATTTTCCATTCCTCATATTTCTTAATGCCATGTTTGTTTCCCATGTTAATGGTACTGCAATATTAATTTGACAAAAATGATTCACATACATGGATACTTTGGATCTTAAGATTTCTATGTCAAATATAATTTTACATAGATATTTGATCTTAACATGGATTTGGTTGACATCCTTATTTTTTCCAAAGAAAAGTTAAAGGACAAAATTTCTCCATTGAGTGCAATTTTGGATGTTTAAAAAATATGTTCGCATGTTTATATTTACAATTTAGGCATTATAATATAATGAATTTTCATATGAATAATGCTTATCCAATACATATAATGAAGGGAAAAATTCATGCAATATTTTCTACTCAATTGTCTGCAATTGCAATAGTCATTTACCTTGAAAATTTTGACAATGTACAATTCTTAAATATGCATAGTAGTTTTAGAAGATTCATTCCTCCTACATATTTCTAGATACCTTACAATTACAACCTATAATGCGTTCATGGATGGCTACATTTTTATTTGCATAGTCTGTGCAAAGAAGACTATTCCTTAGAGTATATTTTACTATTGGTTTTGGCTCTTTGATGGTTATAAGAGGATTTTTAATAATATGAAGTGATACTCCATGCAAAGATAATGTCCACTCACCTTGGGAGGATATGAAAAAATTAATACACATCTTTCATTTCCTCTACCATTCTTTAGTTTTTAGCTAGTAGTCTAATTTATTGTGAATAATTGACTCTTAAATTTTCCCCTGGTCCTTTCATTGAATGATGCCTAAGCACTGTTTTCTAATGCAGTTATGCTTTTGGATTACTAAGACATGATGAGTTGAACTCAACAATTTTCATTCTTGTTTTGCACAATGGGGGGGAATCTGTACATGGCATGTCATTATCTCTACTCGAAAGTATTGACATCCTCAGGTATGGCATTAGAATGCCACTATTAGATGATAGACATTTTTTGTAACCCGTGGATCTCTTTGTTGTTCCTGTTTTTTGCTGTCAAAGAGGTTGATGTATTGTTAAACACTAAGTCATTTTGTATATTTGGATTTTGAATAAGATATGTCTCTTATTTTTCATCACCATTGCTCCAATAATCCTTATCACTATTTTCCTTTTTCAAACCCCTGCATCTACTAGATTGTTCATCCACGTGGCTAGAAATTTTAGTCGCTCCAAATCATCTTCTCCTTGTCTAAAGTCCTTATGTTGGAGCAGAGGAAATTCTACCAAGGCAACCTAATGATGATATACTTGTGCTATATTGATATATTTCATGGTCATCTAATCCCATGGTTAAATATTTAGGAGTTTCCTTAGTCACTAATTTGTTCAGGCTGTCACCTTTTAAAACATATTTTTATGTATTTACTACTTCTATTCCACTTGACTATCTATTTGATATGGGAACACATAATTACATTTTTAATAAAGGGATATAAACTTGCTACATGCATCTCTATGTTGAACACATTCCTATTACTATGAATAGTTTTGCACAAATATAACATGACTGAGTATTATTATGGATATGAATTTTTGCTTTATTCCTTTTATCATTGGGGCACAAGTGGGAGGCTTACTTTAAATGATTTTCTCTAATTATTCTAGAAACAAAATATGACCACCCGTGTCTTCTATTGGAAAACCAACAACAAAATCCTAAGGAAAAGCCATGCTTGATTCTTGTTGTAATGCAATGAGCTACACATATACGGTTGTTAACCACTCTCTATTGAGAAAGGAGAACATAATTATAAATAATAAGACTTAAGCATAACCCACTTAAAAAAATTGAAAAGGGACACAATCCACATAATGTTGTGGCATTTATTCCTTGGAAAATATATTATTTTATGTATTTGCTACTTCTATTCCACTTGACTATCTAATTGATATGTAATTTATAATGGATTAGTTAATGATATAATTCCAAAAAACAAATATATATTTGGATGAAAGAATGCATATTATCTTTTTGATAGAGCATTATTATCATTAAAATGGATGGATGTTTACTTCTTTAACATTAATATAACATAGTATAGATTTGTAACACACCCAACCCCTAAAGTTACCTTGAGGAGGTGTAGTTATAAATTTTTTTCTTACTTTACTAAATTCAAACCCCATTTCTAAGGAAACCATTATCTTCTACTCATCAATAGATTTCAATGATGTATATTCCATCTATTAAGTCTTATGGTAGTGGCATGTTGGCAACGTGGTGCGCTGGTGTGGTGGAGGTCGCGAGGTCGAGCCCCGACTTCCACCCTTCCTATCGGTTTAAAATTTTGAACCAAAAAATTATAATAAGGTTTAAACCTTATATATATTGAAAGAATTCAGACCATGGTTAATAATAATTCAACCTTTGAATTATAATATGAATTCGTACCTTTTTTATGTGGATAATTCAGACCTCCGGCCTTTGATATGTGGGTAACCATAGTATAAAATTTGCAATTCGACCTTGGCATACATGAAAATTCAAACTTTACCCCAAAGTTAGAAGTTTGACCTTGGATGGGGGCATGTGGCGGCCTTCGGGCTAGCCACGTGTCCTCATGCCACTAGTTCTTCTACAGGCCTCCAATAAAATTGAAACAAGTCACCCTCTTCAAAAACCAACCAGAGATTAACACTTGGCACAGTGTCATTGGGCGAAATGGAGAAAAACCCAAATTTTTGGCCTTTGACCCTATTTGACCTTTTTTTTTTAATTCTTCTATTTGACACGGTGATTAGTGGGCTCTAACTTCCTCATATGGACTATGTTTTGAGTGAAACGAATTGCACCATATTCTTGGCGACTGGCCCAATCCAGTTGTTTTGGTTTGGTGTGATTTTGAGTACTTTGAATTTTTGGCAAATTTTTGCCCCCAATCTAGATTTTTTTCAACTTACCAGTCTCACCACTCCACCCCCTGCCATTTGTCTCTTAAGAGTTTCCTTGGTCAGTTTGGTTGTCTCTATTCTTCCAATGATTTGAGAGCTAAGGATGATTTCTAGATTTTTTTTTTTTTTGTGGAAAGCACTACTTAATGTCCATGAATTTGTGCAAGGTGGAATTTCAATCTCTATACTCACCCTATCATATGTTTCCCACATAACTTGCAATTCAAATTTGATCGGTCAAAACCCTCATCAGGTTCACCAGATTACCACATAGCATTCAATTTTCTTGGCATGTTTGTAACTTTGCTAAAGTTTTGAGTCTTAATGTAAGATTGAAGGTTGAACCTAGGGCATAAGAAGAATTTCAAGTTAAACAAATGAAATTAACATACAACATTTTGAATTTTTGACCAAAAAGAAACATCCACTCAATTGCTCCAGATTTATGCAGGAACACAATAAATTACAAAAATAAACATAAACACAGAGATGCAACAAAAATAAAACTTCATTTCAATAATATCAAATAACTGAAATAAGCTTATAGACGGAATGGAAATAAACTAGCTCGAGCGATGGTAGCTTATCTTTGAGAAGAGATATGGAAACTATATGCCTCTAAACTGTGTTACAACGAGGCTCAAAGGCCTATTTATTCTTGAGAAATAATGAAAAACCCTAAACATCCAAAAACCTAACCCTAGGAGAGGAAGCACCAAAACTATCGGCACCGTTTGGGTAAATTGGTACATCAACTTCCTGGGGTTGTAACTTTGGCATACGATCTTTGTTTGACACGCACAATAGCTCGTTAGAAATATCTATCTAAGAAATACAAATTTTGAGCAACCAACATTGGTAAAACACATATTTTAATCTAAAATTTCCCCAAAAACCATCGTTTATGGCCTCAAAACGGCTGCCGAAGTTCCGAACCTGAAATTGCCAAAATAGTAAATTGTGCTACAATTAAGGAAACTAAAAAAATGAAAGAAACAATGATGGGGGTCCAAGTGGAATAGGTGGGAGGCCACCAATGTACACATGGATCAATCCTCCCCCTTTAGGAAGCAATGGTCCCCATTGCGTTGAGTTCCTCTATGAGATGAGGAAAATGCTACTGAACTTGGTCCTTGGTGAGCCACTTGCCTTGCTGTAGGAGTTGTCTAATTTTGAAAACCATATATAGTTGGATCTTCTGCGTGCATGTGTTCTTGATATGCATGTCCATGATCCGATCAGTTGTGGCATGTTCCATGTAGTCAAGGTTTAACTCTATTGCTGTGAGTTGTTCTGCAATGTCTGATGTGTTCAGTAATGGTGGAAAGTAGGGTCGAAGGAAGTCCAGATTGAAAATTGTGTGAAAACCAAGGAATGGTGGAATATTGAGCTCGAAGGAATTTTCCCCGATAGCCTTGGTGATGGTGTATGGCCCATATCGGAGCGAGCGAAGCTTGCGGTGGGGTCCAGTGAGGCGCTCCTTCTACAAATGTAGCCAAAATTTGTTGCTCAATTGGAACTTGTGTGGAACCCGATGTTGATCACGTCGGTGCTTGTACTTAGCATTGGCTCTATCCAATATTTCATAAACTTGATGGAGGATGTGCTAAATGCGCTCAATGAAGTTGTTCCCTTGTCAGCTTCATAATGGACATGAGCTAAATCTGCCTGAGTAGCTGCAAATGGTATGACCACATCAATGGGACATAATGGTTGGAATCCCAAGCCCACCTGAAAGGGGTTGTGGCCAGTTGAGCTGTGGAGAGACTAATTATAACTATGTTGGACATAGGGGAGGCTTTCATCCAACGTGCATGGATTCTTTGATTTATACATGCGTGAAATGTGTACAATAATCTTGTTGACGACCTATGTCTGGTCATCAGTTTGGGGGTGGAAATTTGTGGACTTAGTGAGCTTGGTGTCCAACAACGACTAGAGACTTGACCGATATGTACTAAGGAACCTATTGTCTTGATTTGAGATAATGGACTGTGGAATCCCAAAGTGTACCCACACTCATTCAAAGAAGAGTTTAGCAGTGGCTTCTGTTGTGATATTATTCTTGGAGGTCGCCATAATGGCCATCTTAGAGAATAAGTCGACGACCACAAAAACACAGTCATTTCCATGCTTAGTAGAAGGGAGGCCTGGCATGTAATCCATAGAGATGGGCTTCCAAGGTCGACTAGGGGTAGGCAGTAGAGTATATAGGTCTTGATTCTTGATGGTCGGTTTGGAAATGGCGCAGGAAGTGCAATATCTAAGGTACTTCCCGACATCATGTCGAAGGTTCGACCAATAGAAATACTTCTACATTACTTCCATTGTTTTCTCGACCCCAAAATTTCCAACGGCCTAACTGTAGTGTGCTTCCGAAATCATATTGGCACACTCGCTTTAAGGAACACAACGGTGTCCCAGGTGGCATAACAGTGCATCCTGGAGGTGAAAATTTGGAACTTCATTACCCTCCAGGAGCTCTGGTATGTGTTGCCAAAATCCAAATCACTTTTGTAGAGATGTGGCAAACCCGAAGTCTCGTGCCCACAAGAGTCGAGCACAATGGTAAACGCCACAATCGGTGATCAACTTAGGTAATCTGCAACATTATTAGTTTTTCCCTTCTTATACTTGATGTTCAAATGGAATTTTTTCAAGTATGTGGACCATTTCGGATGGCGACTGTTTTGCAACTTCCTTTGTGTCTGCATGAATTGTAAGGGTCAGTGATCTATGTGGAAGACTATTTCCTTCCCAAAAATGTAATGCTTCCATTTTCAGAAGGTCTACACAATGGAATACATTTCTTTGTCATAGGTGGGATACTTTCAGATTGTGTCTGAAAGTGTCTCACTGTGATATGCCACTGGATGCCCCTTCTGAGTAAGTACTGCCCCAATAGCATAGTCAGAGGCATCTGTCTTGATCTCAAATGGTTGTTGCAAGTCTGGTAATGTGAGCACTGGTGTAGAGCAGAGGCAACAGTTCAACTCCACGAGTGTATTTTTTTGAGATTTAGGCCAAAATAGTTTTTCTTTCACTCCTCCTTTGGTGACTTGACTCAAAGGCCAAGTGATATGAGAGAACCCCAACATGAACATGTGGTAGAAATTGGCAAGACCCTGAAAGATGTAGAGATCTATTAGAGTGGTTGGGGCTGGCCAATCTCGAATGACTTGGATCTTAGCTTGGGCCCACATGGACCCCGATCATTAATAACTTATCCCATATATTGAACCTAGGTCATGCCAAAATTTCGTTTCTCCAAATTGGCACACAACTTGTGTTGTTGCAGTGTTTGTAGGACTTGTCAAATGTGGTGGAGGTTCTCTTCCTAACTCTGGCTGAAGATCAAAATGTCATATAAATACACCACCACGAATGAGTTGGTGAATGGTCGCAAGAAGTTTTCCATCAACCTCATGAAGGTTGTGGGAGCATTCGTCAAACTGAAAGGCATGGACGACCATTCAAAAAGGCCCTCCTTTGATTTGAAGGTACTCTTCCACACATCGGAGGGTTCGATTGGTACCTGATGATACCCATACCTCAAGTCAATCTTGCAGAAATATTTGGCTCCCTTGAGTTGGTCCAGAAGGTCAACCATTTGTGGGATCGAATACCTATTCCGGACAGTGATCTTGTACAACACGCGATAGTCAATACAAAGTATCGAAGTCCCATCCTTCTTCTGCACCAACATGATTAAACTCCCACAGGGTGATAAACTCGGTCGGATGTGACCTTTTTGCAGCAACTCCTGAATATTCCTCTTGATTTCTTCATTCTCCATGACAAAGCACTGATATATTGGTCCATTGAGTAGTGGCCCACCTGGGGTTGGATCGATGGAGTGCTTGACGTGACAGTGCAGAGGCATCCCTGCAGGTGAGGCAGAGATGTCCCCATACTCCTCCATGACATTTTCAAGATATTTTTGTCATGTGGAGGAGCCCTGTCTGGACATCGTGGTAACGTTATTATTCTTTCCCTAAGGGCAGATCATAACGAAAACAAATTTCCCCATTTGGGAAATTAATGAGCTTACTGCATTGCTTCACAGTGATAAAAAATATGGAGTTAGGTGGTGCTACCTCTGCTATCCTATACAACTTATTAACCAAAGTAATAATAACAGTGCAAGGTCGAGACTCATACACATCATGTCGCTTCCACAAGTATGTTTGTCCTAATAACACATCACAAAATTCAAGATGAGAAACATCACATAATACCTCATCCGTGAAGGAATTGATGATGTAGGGGGTGACATTATTGCCTGATGCAGAGATCTCGTCTTTGGTGAAGCCACCCAATGGTGTAAGGTTGTGACTGTGCTATGGTCGACATGCCTAGTCAGTTCACAAGCTCTACTGAAATGAGGTTCTTTTTGGCTCTTGCTGTCAAAAATGAACTGCGGCGGGGAACCATTCACCCACATCTGGGAATGGAAGAGGCACTCCCCCTCCTATGGATATTTGGGTTCTTCCTTCTAGATCTTGGTGGTGGAAACAGTGGCACCAAGATCCACATCGATAATCTGCTTCCCTCTATCATTCCCCTTATCGGTTTTAATTCAGAGTCGAAACATGCATTTGATTCGGAAGCCTTCAGCTTGACCACCAATGAATTCTTGGCCTGACACTCACTTGTATTGTGAGTGGATCTCTTATGGAACTCACACCATTTTCATGTGTCCTTTGGCTTCGTGGTGTTTTTATTCACTTGCGGCTTTGATGGGTTGTCCTTAGCCACCCCGTCTTGGCCTTGTCCTTTGTTCTATGGTTTGGGGGTGCATTTCCCTTGTTTCAAATTCACAGATCCAAAGTCTCGCTTCTTCTATATGAATTTATGCTCAATCTTAGCAGCATACCTGTATGCTACACAAAGCGAGGAGATGTCTAGGAACTCCATTTCCTCCTAGATGTATTTGTGCAGATAACTATGGTACGTAAGCACAAATGTTTCTTTGTGATGTAGGGGCATTAGGCTCAAGACAATATTTGTACATAAAAAAACATAAGGGGGGTCTCATGTTTTTGTTTCCCCTATGAAATTATCCATAGTTGAGTTATTTTTAGTTAAATTGTGGAGGAAAATGTAACTGCCCGAATGATTAGTGGGCATAGGAAGAGATAGTCCATTTCATTCTGTCAGAGAGTTGGGCTAAAATTAGGACTGTAGGAATTGCAGAGTTTTATTTAACATTGAGGGAAGATGAACCAATTACTGTTAATTGTTTAAATAAGTCTCTGTGGCAGAGACCTGGGGGGGACCTGCATCAAGCGGCATAGAATTAGGGAGCCGGAGGCCATCAGATTAAAGATCTGGCCTGCTAGAAGACTGTAAGTAAATTCACTGTATGAAGGAAGAAATTGTTTCAGTGTTATCTGTGCATAGATTGAATTAATTTCCGTGCGAGAAGGGTTGAATTCCCGTGACTCCTATATGAATGGATTTGATTTAACTTCTTGTAAGAATGCCATGAATCTTCATGAACTGGTTAAGAGCAAGACTTTGTCATCTGTCTTAACAGTTTGTCTGTGTATTTAATGAAGGAAGCATATGATGATTTATGACAAAACCTCGTATTAAGAGTAGTGTCAATATGTTGATTTGGTTCAAGAAGAAATACGAGCCTATGTATAAGGGTTTAAAATGGTAATACTGTCCATAACTGAGTTAATGATGGTTCTGCGCACATTGATGAATTATGAAAGGCTGAGGGTCATTTTGTTAACACTGGTCATTAGGCATGGCCTGTATCAATGTGCTTGAATAGCTACGACCTTGAATTTGATATTTAATCTAAGAGAAATGAAGCAAGAAGAATGTTCTACTATGATGTGTATATGCAGGGCAAGTCATAATTGCTGATTCATGTCCAGCTCGCGATTACATACATAGTGGAAGTGCGCCAATGTGAATTTGGGCCTGTGTGGCCATTTTCATAACAGCCAGAGGATATCTATTGTGCCAGGAAGAAGCTTTATAATAAGAGCTCTGAGACTCTGCACTCAATAGTCGACTTGAATTTGTACTATTGGCATTATGGTTTGGTTAGATGCGTTAGAGTGGTTTAGCCTTACGTTGGTCCAAATCGAATGAAACGAAGTTATAATGGCACTTTGTTTGTTGATTTGGTTTGATATCGTGGAGTCCAAAGCCACAGCCTCATAACAGCGGAGAAGGGTTTAAAGAGAATGCACAGTGAATAATTTTGTATTGAATCGGGATTGTAAACGAAAGAGGCGAAAGTACACATAATGGAGGAGGCGGAACCTTGAGCCAGAGAAGAACCGGAACCACGTACTCTGAAAAGTAACGACGGTTCAGTTAGATACCAATGGTATTGTGTGGTCAAAAGGGAGGTAAGTGGTATTTGAGAAAGGAACGCGATCTCATAAACTCATTGACACGTGTCCTTGAGTGGTTTAGAAAAACCACTCTCATCGCGTGATTTTGGAGGATTAAAAGGTGTGCATCTAATTTACGCAACATTCGTTGATAGCTGTCGGATCAGTTGGTTGGGCGCGATGAGATAGTAACCATCGGATGTAAAGGTATGGTATGTATGTTGTGGGTCCAAATGTTTTGTTGTTGGCATTAGCTTAAGTCAAGTTGGGTTTATGTATGTGTGAATGTGTTGGAAATATGATGCAGAGTGTTGTCCTTGATGGCAACCCACTAAATGAAGATGAAGACATTTGACTGTTGACATGTGTTGTCCTTGATGGCAATCCACCTGATGAAGTTATGCTGGACTTGATGGACTTAGTAAATGACTTGGTGGTATCCTTGATGTGATATGATGTTTGTTGTCTTTGAAAGGCAACCCACTTGATGAAGATGATGACAACTTACTTGATGAAGTTGTGCTTGAGAGAATATGTTCCTGATGAAGAAAATATGATGTTTCTACAGTGTGTACAGAAGGAAATGAAGAAAGGAATTCAGAATGTGCTCAAAATATGATGAAAAGAGTATGTCTCTTTGTATACGCGGATTGGCCTAGGGGAAGTCGCGTATGCACGCGGAAAATAACGTGCCAAGTCGCGTATGGGCTAAAGCGCTCAAAAAGTGCAAAACCAAGGGTAACCATCATGGTATTGACCCATTGTATTGGGTAATGATCCGCCTAATTGACCCCGTCCAGGTTGTTTTGGGCTCATGGTATTGTTGTGGCCCATGGTATTGAAAAAGGGGGCTCATGGTATTGAAAAAGGATAAACATATATAAGGAGAAGAATTTCATTGTGAAAATGATGAGTGTGGGTGCAAGATGTCTGAGCTTGAATGAATACTTCTCTCAGAAGTATATCTGAATGGAAAGGGTTACACTTGAATGATAAATCTGAATGTATGATGCACCAATGATGAAGAAGGGGATCTAGATCTGAATTGCTCTTGTATTTGCTAGATATGATTATGGAAGGCTTAGATCTGTGATGAGGCGAGCATCTAGGCGAACATCTCTCTGAAGCAAAAGGGTAGATCTGAACTGAATATCTGATCTGATGAAGTATGCTGGTCTGTAATGATTGAAGATCTATACGCTACTTCGCCGTGGAGGAAGCGCGTATATACGCGGCTTCAGCGAAGAGAAAGCGCGTATGCGCAATAAAATATACACTGAGGTATACGCTGGTTTGTGTGGACGGAAGCACATATATACGCGACATCAGTGAAGTAAAAGCGCGTATGCAAACTAGGGTTTGCTGAAGCAAGGGTATGAAACATCTGATCCGTTCTTATTAATGCTATCCGATCCGGGTTGTTCGAATTTGATATGTATCTCGTTGATGAAGATTGGTTGTACTTAAAAGTATGGAAAGGGTTCACTGAAATATGATGAATTGTGGCCTCGCAAGTTGTGTTCTATTGAAGTGGTTGATCCAAGTGAATATTGATGAAACGTGGTCCATAGAGGTGCCGAGGGTTGTAGCCTTCTGGGCCAGGGGTTGTAGCCTCTTCCAGGTGAGGCCGTAAACGAGAGCATGTGGGTTTGTAGCTCCCTTCCAGGAGAGGCTGGTAAACGAGATCAGGGGGTCGTAGCTCCCTTCCAGGAGAGGCTGGTAAACGAGTCAGGGGGTTGGAGCTCCCTTCCAGGAGAGGTCGGTAAACGAGCGCAGGTGGGTGCCTGCGTGCTGGTAGGAGTCTGCACCAGCACATATGTTGTAAGATGTTTTCTCTATAATAAAATATTGAAGGCTGAGCAACTGCAGCGGTGGTTTTCTCCCGACTTGGGTTTCCACCTAAAATCCTCGTGTTCATAAAACATGCTTCTGTATTGGTTTATTCTGTCCACCTACACAAGCCATCTTGGTATAACAAAATATTACAGGTGGCTAACATGCTCTTTCTCCGCATCTTTGTGTGATCTCGGGAAATCAGAAATAGTTAAAAAAAAGGTTAATTGACGATAAGGCTAACCGAAAATCTAACATTCTGCCGTAAGGATTTGCATTGCATTTTATATTTTTTGCCTCGGTTTTTGTGTTTTTTTTGTGTGTAGGAAAAGGCATGCACACCGAAGAGTTCGAAAAAAAAAAAAAAAAAAAACCCTTTCCTCCTTTCAAACAATAACAGAATCCTTTTACTATCTCACTTTGTGAGGGGTTAGTTTATGTGAATAGAGGTCTTGGGTTCAAGTCTCCTTCTCAAGCTTCTTTTGTTAAAAAAATTTGTTGAAAGGGGCGGATTTTTTTAAAAAAATCCACACTTCATCCTATTCCCGTAACTATTCGGCATCTACAACTCAGATTTTTCAAAAGGCATAACTTCTTCATTCGGAAGCCTTTTTTCGAGCCGTTTTTTTTTAAACGGCCTAATTTTTTGAGAAATTTCCAATGGAGCAGTTAGTTTCAGCTTTTTGCAGCTTCAGTTTTAAAAATAAAAATAAAATGGAAAGTGCATGTCGGGTTATTCTTAACAGCACCAATTATTTCCAATGGCTACCTCACATGGTAGATATACTTAGAAGTAAATGGCTTTATATAACAACCAGAGGACAAGGAACTAAACCTTCTGATGATGATAAAGCTGCTAAATGGGAAAATAAACAAGATCAAGCATGAGGATTGATAGGAATGTCCATTTCTCAAGATCTTCGATTTCATATCCTTGACATTGACACTCCTGATGAAGCCCTGGAAAAGATAAAAATTGTTTTTGGCATTCAAAATCAAATCAGGGCCCACCAGCTTGAAAATGAGTTGCTTACTTTGGACCCCAATAACTTCTCCTCCATTGAAGATTTTTTTTCCAAATTCAAGACCATTCGAATTCTTTTAGAAGGTTATAAGGTCAAAAAGGAAGATGGTAGCCTCATTTACTGCATTCTTGATAAGCTTGGCACTGCATACTCTATATTTGTTTCTGCCTTCCATTCCACTAGAGAAGCCATCATTTCTTTAGGAACTACCTAGAAGAACCCCTCTTTTGATGCCTTTTGCAATTCTTTGATAAGAGAACAATAAAAACTCTTACATCTTGGTCTTATCACTTCTGGAAATTATTCTAAGAAAGCCTTAGGAGCCCAACAACAATCATATCAAAAGAATCCCAAGAAGCAGTATCCTAAAAATTATGGTCCAAAACCAAACAAGGGTCCTAAGAAATTTCAGCCACAAACTAAAAAAGAGACTCACCAAAATGATCAGGCATATAAAAACAAAGGAAAGAGACAGATAGACATTGCAACTTTTTCAATTATGATGGCCATTTAGAGTCCAAATGTTTTAAGAAGATGGAAACCTTAGAAGGAGCAATGAAGAAGCACAACATCAATTTGGAGCACTCTTCACCTTCATCTTCAAGAATGGCACTTTCTTCTTCTGGTTTTGAAGCATCAAGATCTGGTTATACATTAAATGTATCTTCCTCTTTTCATTCTCATGAGTAGCTCATTGATTCTAGAGCTTTGTATCACATGGCAAAAAATAAAGCCATGTCTTCTTCTTTAAATGATTGTAACACCAAACATATTTATTTTGGTGATGATAGATCTCTTAGAGTTGTAGGATCTAGAACCATTCATCTAGATGATGGTCAGTTTAATGATGTACTATGTGTTCCTACCTTGTCATGCAACCTTATCTCTGTTTATCAGATAACTCATTCGGGTGAAGGGAAAATAGTAGAATTCTCACCTAATGATGTTGTAATCAAGGACCTAAAATATCCTCAAAATATTTTAACTATTGGAATTGTTGATGATTCCAAAAGTTTCTATAAGTTTGACAACTTTGTGTCATCATGTCTTCCCTCCGTTTTTGTTGCTCATAATGATGATGTGAGAAAACTTTGGCATGAGCGAGTTGGTCACTTAAACTATCACTCTCTTCAAACTCTATGTAAGGAAAATATGGTGACGGGCCTTCCTATTGTATCTTGCTAAGATGGTGTTTGCTCCAAATGTGTACTTGAAAAACATCATCAGGATAGTTTTGACAAACGTGCCTCTTAGCACACTTCAACCCCTTTGCAGCTTGTGCATAGTGATTTATGTGGTCCACTTCCTGCTGTTTCTTTCTCTGGTTGCAAGTACTTCTTAAATTTCATTGATGATTCTTCCAGACACATTTCAGTATAATTCTTAAAACTCAAGAGTGAAGTTTTTAACATGTTATTGACCTTTAATGCCTTTGTTGAGAAACAATATGGACATAAAATTATTAATTTAAGATCAGACAATGGAGGATAATATGTTAACAACAAATTTATGAACTTCTGCATTGAGCATGGCATTAAATTTCAACATACTATTCCATATCTCCACAACAAAGGAAGAATCACACCTTAAAAGAAATGGCTAATTGTATGCTTCAATCTAAAGGACTTGGTCTCAAATTTTGGGAAGAAGCCATTAATTGTGCAAATTACATAGTAAATCACACTCCTATCAATGTTTCAAAGAACATAACTCTAGAAGAAGCTTTGAGCTCAATCAAACCCGATGTCAGTCACTTTGGTGTTTTTAGAAGTGATTCTTGGGCCCATATTCCGGATGCGAAACATAAAGCCTTAGAACCTATGAGTGAAAAAAATGCATTTTTTTTGGATATTCGAAGATGTCAAAGGATATAGACTTCTTCAACCAAAATCCAAAAATATTATCATTAGAAGAGATGTAAAATTTGATGAAATATATCCATTTTGTTGTCGTAGCGGCAAGTGTGTGTTGGAAAATGTTGTCGATGGCAAATAAGGCAAGAAAAAGTGCATACGTGCAAGGATGCGAGCAGAAGACGCATAACATTTACAGAGAGCAGTGGAGGCAGAGGTCGAGCAGTAGAGGCAGATGCACATCAAAGAAGTAGCAGAGGCAGAAGAGAAGCAGACAAGAAACAGAGGCAACAAAGAGAGTAGCAGAGATAGCAAAGAAGCAGAGATAAGCAAGCAACGCAAAGGAGACAGGCGGAAGAAGACTGTTGAAATGTAACAGTCAAACAACAGGGTTGCAGCAGAGCAGAAGCAACAACAGAGACAGAGAAAGGAGCACAAAGAAACTAAGGCAGTAGAGATAGAAGAAAGGAAGAGACAAAGAAGTAGCAGAGGCAGCAAAGAAGCGAACAAAGGAAGCAAAGGAGCAGAATCAGACAAGGAAAGGAGGTATCCTAGGTAGCAGATGAAACAATTGCCGTGGGCCTGGGACATCTCTTTTAACCTATGGGCATTTGTAATTGTGGAATGCTTGAATATTATGGGCCGTGAAATTTCATTTCAAAGATGATTGAATACGATGGTGAAATACATTTATAATGATACACTCAATACATAGTATACATTAATACAACATGGAAAAAGGTGGGCCCAAAGACTCCTTTATAATGGTTCTTAAAGTTTGTTGAAATTGGCTATAATGTATTGATATATATATATATATATAAAGTCGAACCCTATATAATGAAGTTGGTATGTGGATATATATATAAGGTGGATGATTGAAAACCTAATGTAAGTGCTTGCATATAAACCAAAGTTAATACGCAAGTGGGACCCCACATAAAATTCCGAGAATCACAACCCAAGATGGAGGATACATTAGGACTGAAGCAGAAGCTTATATATATGCAGCGTGTTACATATATTGTGCTTTATATACAAAGGACCAAAGCATGCATGCACATATATATATATATATATATATATATATAGCGCGAGATCTAAAGAACCAAAGGTTCTATCAAAAGAAAAGTACCACATGGTGGGACCCTCATCAATCGCATCGGAAAAAGGTTGGCAACGGATCATATGAACAGAAAGTTGCGATTTTGATTGAAGCCCGGACCCGATGGGCGTATAAACTGTGATTAATATGTGTTTGAATTCCAGCCTAAATCGCATCGGAGAATTGGAGCATAGGAATATCGGAACATGCAACTAAAAGTTGCGATTGCGACACCTAATCTGATAACGATCGCATCTATCTGAGTATCGTGGAGTATAAGAATATCGAACATGCAAATGCAAATTGGCATTGCGATTGAGTTCGGACCCGGATGGGTGTATAAACTCGATTTTATAGGTTTGAGGTCCTACTTCTAATCGATCTAACATTTAAATGAACAATATCAATCGCCTTTATAAAAAATCAGTATACTTCCAACATATTATCGAGAGTTGCGATTGCGATTAATCACATCGGAACTATCACAATCGAAAAGTATTCGTGGTTTATCATCGACGGAATAAGAAAATTTCGGCAAGTGGGCCTGAGGTTTATAAGTTTAATGGGTGTTGATGAAGTCTAAGGCTTACCGACTGTTTCGTAAACATTCGAACGGAGAACGTAATGTATGTTGATATATATATTATGATTGGAATGTATTGGTCAAAGTTCATTGAGCGGAGTATAGATGGCATGTGGGGTCCATCCAAAAGATGAGACTAAGAATAGGTTTGCTCCAGGTTAATTAATCCAAAGTTTAAGAGGAAAGGAAAGCACCACAACACATATATGTATACACAAAATGATACATGCACATTTCCAATATGTGGACAGTAATGTATCACATTGGAAGATTGAACAAGTTAAAACGTTCGATTATTTTTATAATGCCGAGAATCAAATAGCATGATATAAAAAGCCCAGTTACATATGTATGGCATATGGTTGTTATCCTATGACAGTGAACAAGGAAACAAACAGAGCCGAAAGGTACAAAGACACAGTCAAAGAAAAGAGAAATGCGCAGTGAGCCAAGAGGCTGAATGAGTGAGCTGGATTTTTCATTGTAATTGAATGTAAATGATTTTGATTTTTATTGTTTGTGATGCATTGGCAAGTCTCCGGAAGAAAAACAAATCCCACTTTAATATTAAAATTAGCACATAGAGTTATATCTTTGAGTGAGCTGGAAAAGAAATGAGAAGGCAGAAGACTAAGGGGTATAGCCATATATTTCAAAATTCCCTGAGGAATACATACATTCATAAGAAAATATCTATAATTAATATCATCCTTATATGCATAGAGAGGTTAGAGAGAGTGAGAAAAGAGAACGCATAATTTGGAAAATTGAGGCACAAAAGGTAGGGAAGAGAGGAGCAGAAAGAGATGCTACAGAACAGAGCTGATATCTGAGGTAAATCAACAAAAATTTCTTCTGAGAAATTGAGGAAGTTGGAGCTTCCCTATCAAGTTGAAGCTTGATAGATGTCAGTTGTAGCTGACTGAGGTTGGAGCCTCCTGTAGGTTGGTGCCTAAAGAAAACTGAAGAGAGTTGGAGCTTCCTTGCAAGTTGTAGGTTGCAGAATTGAGGTCGGAGCCTCCTGTAGGTTGGTGCCTGCAGAAAAATAGTGGTGAGAGGGATTTGGAACTTGCCTTTGCATCATAACAATAATAAGATGTGGTTTTCTCCCTTTATGGGTTTCCACTTATATCTGTGGTCTCTATTTGTGTTGCCTGTGTGCTGAGATGATTTACCAAATCTGCTTAATGTTTGATGCTCTCATAACAAGTTTGATGTCACATTAATTTAATATTTGCTACAACTTATTAGGCCTATTCATATATTAAGTTTGGTTATAAAATTAAGTTGTAAATAAGCTGATGAAAATTAAAAAAAAAATCATGTATGTGTTAAACTGATTAACCCCCCCCCCCCCTCTCATTTTAACTAAGAATTCAACAATTGGTATCAGAGCAGGTTCCTTTGTACCAATTTAACAACTGAAAGGAGATCCTAGGTTCTCAGGATGGCTAGTAAAGAAGGATGCTCAACCAATAAAGCCCCCCCTTTCTTTACGGGTGCAAATTATGCTTTCTGGAAAATCAGAATGAGGACATACATAATGTCTCTAGGAATAGAAGTCTGGGCTGTTGTGGAATTAGGATATGCCCGAAAGGAAACTGACTCAGAGAAAGAAACCAAAAAAGATTTTGTAGCTAATGAAAATGCCATGAATGCCATCTTAAATGGATTTTGTGAAGCAGAGTTTATCAAAGTAATGCACAAAGACACTGCCAAAGAAATGTGGGATACACTGGAGAACATCCATGAGGGAGACAAGAAGGTAAAGACTACCAAACTTTAAGTCTATAGAGCCTATTTTGAGAACTTAGAAATGAATGATGATGAAGACATTGCTAGCTTCTTTCTAAGGGCTGCAGAAATAGTAAATAACATGAAGGCTCTAGGTGAAACCATAAATGAAGTTGTAATTGTACAAAAGATTCTAAGATATATTCCACCTAGGTTTAATCCCAAGGTGTCTGTAATAGAAGAAACAGCTGATTGGGAGACCTTGAACATGAACGAGCTACTTGGAAATCTAACAGCATATGAAATGAGGCTCCCATAGAAGAAGCCAGGTACAAGGGAGGCAACCTTTAAAACATAAAAGAAGAAAGAAGAAGAGGAAGACATATGCTCTTGCTTGAATGAGGAAGAGGCAAAATTTGTCAAGAAATTGGATAGAGGCTCAAGTAAATACAAAGGTAAACTTCCTTTCAAATGCTTTAGCTTTGGAAGAGTTGGACACTATGCTGCTAAGTGTCCTCACAAGAAATTAAGGAATCAGGCTCAAGAGTCAGAGAAAAATACATCAAAGAACTGGCAGAAGGAAAGAAATTCAAGAGAAAATCCTTCTATGCTCAACAAGACAAAGAAGATATCCGAAGACTCAAGAAACTCTCAAGGAAAAGGAACCTCTCAATTTTTATTGATGGCCATAGAAGAACTTGAAGGACTCTCGCTAGAAGATGAAGAAGAAGGCGAGGTCGACCTTGAGGGGAGCTAAGAAGGTTATGGAGAGACTGGACAGATCTAAACCTAAGGGTAAAAAACAAAAGACATTCTCAAGTATGTAAGAGAAGAGAAGAACTCGGAAGCCTTCATACCGGCGGTAGAGCTTGAAGAAGCCAAGAAGATAGAAGACATGTTACTTCAAGCAAATCAAGGATAAAACCCAAGAACAAGAGAAGCCGAAGAAGAAGTTATAAGGTCTAAGGAAATAATTAGAAAATGCTCGTAGGAAAATATCTACAAATTCCTCTCAAACAAAAAGCTCTGGTAAGTTGAACGAAATTTTGGATGCTCAAAGATCTCCTATGATAAAAACTGGAATAGGCTATGAAGGAGAATCAAGTAAAAGCAAAGAAAAAGAAAACAAAGAGATTATTTTTGTAAAAGCAAAGAAGGATGATGAAGCAGCTCAAATAATTCCTACAAAAGAAGAAACAAGTAAGGAGAGAGATAGAACCCAAAACAATCCTCTAATAACAAAGAATGAAATAAATACTCAGACAACAGAAAAAGATTCATATACCACTGAGTATGTCAAATTTGGAAGCCATCAAAGGATATTTTTCCCTCCTATGAAAAATTCCACCTGTTATGTCTACCAAAAGCTGGGACACATTGCTGCATACTGTCATGCAAAGAGGAGTAATTCAAACCAGCAAAATATGCAGATAGTGAAGCGACTGTCTCAAGCAAATAAATGGAGAAGACAACCTTACATCAGGTATGCAAATAGTTTCTATGGTTACTGTTTTAATTGTAAGGAATTTGGCCATAAAATCATTGAGTGTAGAAAATATGGACAAAGATTGATGTTCAACACCTTATGAATCAAAGAAATTTTTTTCATACTCACAATTCTGCAAAAATTATGATCAAATGCTATGTATGCAATAAAATTGGACATATGCCTTCCAAATTTCCTCTGAGAGGATGTGATTCATCATCTCACAAAATATACCAAACAAAAGGATGCTTCCAATGGAAAAAGAAGGTGAATGAATGTGACCTGGCTCTAACTACTCAAGACCTGAAAATCCAGTGGTATTTAGACAGTGGCTGCTCAAAACACATGACTGGAGACATAAGCAAGTTTATAACTTTTGATGAAAAGAAATCTGGCAATGTTAATTTTGGCAATGATAAATCAGGAAAAATAAAAGGAAAAGGCTCAGTCAGCCTATATAATGGTAGAGGAAAGGCCCAAGATGTACTATTTGTAGATGGGCTGAAAGAAAATTTGCTGAGTGTCAGTCAAATGTGTGATAAAGGTTGTGAAGTTATTTTTAGAGCACAAGATTGTGAAGTCAGATCAAGCACGACAGGTAGGACTCTGCTCAAAGGAGTTCGAACAGAGAGTAATGTTTACATTATGAAAGAGGAAGATGAAGCATGTCATCTTAGCAAACTTGAGGAGTCATTTTTATGGCATAAAAGGTTGGGACATCTCAGCTTCGATCACATCATCAAACTGAGCCTTCTAATACCATATGCAAATATTGTCAATTGGGAAAACAGACCCGCACATAATTTAAGGCCAAAGATGAGTTATCAAAAAGAAGAGCACTCCAGCTTGTGCACATGGACCTATGTGGACCTGCGAGAACTAAAACACCAAGTGGAGAATCCTACTTCATGCTGATAATAGATGATTTCTCTAGAATGACTTGGGTTGCATTTCTCAAGAATAAATCAGAAGCTTTGGAAAAATTCAAAATATTCAAAGCTTTAGCAAAAAATCAGACATGATGCAAGCTAAAATGCATCAGATTAGATAGAGGAGGTGAATTCATAGATTATGACTTTGCAGACCTATGCAATGAACATGGCATAAAGCAAAAATTTACTATTGCAGGGACACCTTAGCAAAATGGAGTAGCAGAGAGAAAAAATAGATCTATACAACAAATTTCCAGAGCCATGATGCAAGAGAGTAATATTCCTCAAACCTTCTGGGCAGAAGCAGTACACACAACCATGCATATCCTTAACAAAGCTCACTTAAGGCCAAGCAGTGACAAGACTCCCTATGAACTATGGCATGGAAAGCCGCCTTCAATCAAACATTTCAGAATCTTTGGAAGCAAGTGTTACATAAAGAATAATGATAAAAGTCTTGGGAAATTTGATGCAAGAGCAGATGAAGGGATTTTTCTAGGATATGATTCCAAAAGTAAAGGGTACAGGTGCTACAAAAAGACTCTTCGAAAAATAGTAGAAAGTATTGATGTGAGATTTGATGAAGAACTTCCAAACAATACAAGAGATACAGACTACTGTATCCCATCAGACAACCATGAAGAAGAAAACCAAAATGATGATGAAACAAGCAAGACAACAGAAGATGCAGAGCTGAGCTCGAAAGCCCCCTCAAGATACACTTAGAAGAATCATCCTAAAGATCAGATCATTGGAGAGGGCAGGGGTCCAAACAAGAAGGCAACTAACTGAACAGACAGAAGAGGTATACATAGCCATGTTATCACAAATAGAGCCCAAGAGATTTGAGGAAGCCAACAAGGAAAATTATTGGGTGAATGCTATGAATGAAGAATTAGACCAAATTGAGAAAAAAAATACCTAGGAACTAGTTCCTAGACCCACTGGGAAAAATGTCATAGGCTCAAAATGCGTATTCAAAAATAAAATGAATGAGGAAGGACAGGTAATCAGGAATAAAGCCAGACTTGTCTGCAAAGGATATTCACAAATCGAAGGACTTGATTTCGATGAAACATTTGCCCTTGTAGCCGGAATGGAAGCCATCAGAATGTTTCTAGCATTTGCATGCTATCAAGACTTCAAGGTATATCAAATGGATGTAAAATCTGCTTTTCTGAATGGAGATCTAGAAGAAGAAGTCTACATGGAACAATCAGAAGGTTTCTCTTTAACAGACAAAGAAGACTATGTGTGCAGGCTGAAAAAGGCTCTATATGGACTGAAATAGGCTCCTCGTGCTTGGTACTCAAGACTGGATAAATATTTTCAAAAACAAGGCTTTAAGAGAGGTGGAGTAGACAAAAATCTATACACAAAAGCCCATGAAAATGACCTTCTGATTGTTGTAGTATATGTTGATGACATTATGTTTGGAAGCAACAGAGATGAACTAGAAAAAGGGTTTTCTAAGAAGATGAAATCAGAGTTTGAGATGTCCATGATTAGAGAACTCAGTTTCTACTTTGGACTTCAAATTCAGCAAAAGAACACAGGCACATTCATCTCACAGGAAAAACACTTAAAAGAAATGTTGAAAAAGTTCAAAATGGAGGACTGCAAACTTGTGTCAACTCCCATGATCACGGGATGCAAGTTGTGTGCTGATGATGGGTCTGCTAATATAGATAAAAAACTCTACAGATCCATGATAGAAAGTCTGTTGTATCTGACAGCATCAAGACCAGACATCATGCTAGCAGTAGGACTAGTGGCTAGATATCAAGCAGCACCTAAACAAAACCATCTTCTGGCAGTCAAAAGAATATTTAGATATCTACAAGGAACAACACAATATGGACTTTGGTATCCTAAAGGCAAAAAATTCACTTTGACAGCATACACAGATGCAGATTGGGCCAGCTATGTGGATGACAGGAAAAACACAAGTGGAGGTGCATTCTATTTAGGAGAAAGTCTGGTGGCATGGTTAAGAAAGAAACAAACATCTATCTCTCTGTCTACAGCAGAAGCAAAATATATAGCAGCAGCAGCATGCTGTACACAAGTCATGTGGATGAAGCAAACCCTCCAAGACATGAAGGTAAGCATTGATGAACCTATCTCAATCAAATGTGATAATATAAGTGCTATAAGTATATCTAAAAATCCTGTGCTTTACTCAAAAACCAAACATATCCCAATCAAGTATCATTTTCTCCGAGAACAAGTGGCTCAGAAGATAGTAACACTGGAGTATGTACCAACAAAAGAACAGACAGCAGATATATTTACCAAACCTCTTGCTAGAGAACCATTTGAATATTTGAGAGATAGACTAGGGGTAGTATCTGTAAATGCTACTCTCTAATATGAAGAGAAAGCACAGTTTCAAGGGGAGAACAGAAACGAAAATATCATTCCAAGGGGGAGATCAACGAGCAAAGGAAGCATGAAACAGGTCCTCAGGATCAAAGGATTATGGCAAGAATACATCCAGCATAAAAGAGTCAATGAAAAGGCTAAAGGGTTAGTATTTTACATTTAGTCTAAAGTCTGGAGCAGCAGGGTAAAAAGTCAGAAGATCTCAGAGAGAGGAAATGCAAGAAATGCTGAAAAAGGATAAAATCAAAGGATCAAAGCACAGAATCTACACTAAGAGATGTGCAACCCCTTGCCATTGATGTCAAAGGGGGAGGAAGAGCAAGAAACAGGAGAAAGGATCCTAAAAGGAAAACAGAGAAAGTGTATTACCACAGAGAAAGTGTATTGCCATCAATGCCAAAGGGGGAGACTGTTGGAAATGTTGTCATTGATGGCAAAGAAGGCAACAGATGCAGAGACAGGAAAAGGACAGCAGCAGAAGACAGCAGGTAACATTTACAGAGAGCATTGGAGGTAGAGGTCGAGCAGTAGAGGCAGAGGCACAACAAAGAAGTAGCAGAGGCAGAAGAGAAGCAGACAAGAAGAAGAGGCAGCAAAGAGAGTAGCAGAGATAGCAAAGAAGCAGAGAGAAGAAAGCAGCGCAAAGGAGACAGGCGGAAGAAGACTGTTGAAATGTAACAGTCAAACAGCAGGGTTGTAGCAGAGTGGAAGCAACGGCAGAGACAAAGAAAGGAGCACAAAGAAACTAAGGCAGCAGAGATAGCAGAAAGGAAGAGACAAAGAAGTAGCAGAGGCAGCAAAGAAGCGAACAAAGGAAGCAAAGGAGCAGCATCAGACAAGGAAAGGAGTTAGCCTAGGCAGCAGATGAAACAATTGTCGTGGGCCCGGGACATCTCTTTTAACCTATGGGCATTTGTAATTGTGGAACGCTTGAATATTGTGGGCCGTGAAATTTCATTTCAAAGATGATTGAATACGATGGTGAAATAAAGTTATAATGATACACTCAAGACATAGTATACATTAATACAGCATGGACGAAGGTGGGCCCAAAGACTCCGTTATAATGGTTCTTAACATTTGTTGAAATCGGCTATAATGTATTGATATATATATATATAAAGCCGAACCCTATATAATGAAGCTGGTATGTGGATATATATATAAGGTGGATGACTGAAAACCTAATGTAAGTGCTTGCATATAAACCAAAGTTAATACACAAGTGGGACCCCACATAAAATTCCGAGAATCACAACCCAAGCTCAAGGATACATTAGAACTGAAGCGGAAGCTTATATATATGCAGTGCGTTACATATATTGTGCTTTATATACAAAGGACCAAAGCATATATATATATATATAGCGTGAGATCTAAAGAACCAAAGGTTCTATCAAAAGAAAAGTACCACATGGTGGGACCCTTATCAATCGGATCGGAAAAAAGGTTGGAAGCGGATCATATGAACAGAAAGTTGCGATTGTGATTGAAACCCGGACCCGATGGGCGTATAAACTGTGATTAATATGTGTTTGAATTCCGGCCTAATCGCATCGGAGAATCGAAGCATAGGAATATCGGAACATGCAACTAAAAGTTGCGATTGCGATTAATCGCAATCGGAGTAATCGCATCGCATCGCATCGAAGTGATCACATCGGAGCATCGGAGCATAAGAATATCGGAATATGCAAATGAAAATTGCGATTGCGATTGAGTTCCGGACCCGATGGGCGTATAAACTGTTATTTTATAGGTTTGAGTTATGGCCTAATCGCATCGGCACATTTAAATGAACAGTGTTCAATCGCTTCGGAGTAAAATCAAGACATCGGAACATACTACTGAGAGTTGTGATTGCGATTAATCGCATCGGAACTATCACAATCGGAAGTATTCAGAAGCGATTCATCGCATCGGGAATAAGAAAATTTCGGCAAGTGGGCCCGAGGTTTATAATTCTAATGGGTGTTGATGAAGTCTAAGGCTTACCGACTGTTTCGTAAACATTCAAACGGAGAATGTAATTTATGTTCATATATATATTATGATTGGAATGTATTGGTCAAAGTTCATTGAGCAGAGTATAGCTGGGATGTGGGGTCCATCCAAAATATGAGACTAAGAACAGGTTTTCTCCAAGTTAATTAATCTAAAGTTTAAGAGGAAAGGAAAGCACCGCGACACATATATGTATATACAAAACGATACATGCACATTTCCAATATGTGGACAGTAATGCATCGCATCGGAATATGGAACAACTTAAAACATTTGATTATTTGTATAATGTAGAGAATCAATTAGCATGATATAAAAAGCACAGTTACATATGTATGGCATATGGTCGTTACCCTGCGACAGTGAACAAGGAAACAAACAAAGCCGAAAGGGACAAAGACACAGTCAAAGAAAAGACAAATGCGCAGCGAGCCAAGAGGCTGAATGAGTGAGTTGGAGTTTTCATCGTAATTGAATGTAAATGATTTTGATTTTTATTGTTTGTGATGCATTGGCAAGTCTCCAAAAGAAAACAAAATCCCACTGTAATATTAAAATTAGCACATACAATTATATTTTTGAGTGAGCTAGAAAAGAAATGAGAAGGCAGAAGACTAAGGGGTATGGCCATCTATTTCAAAATTCCCTGAGGAATACAGACAGTCATAAGAAAATATCTATAAGTAATATCATATTGATATGCATAGAGAGGTTAGAGAGAGTAAGGATAGAGAATGAAAAGTATAGAAGATTAAGGCAGAGAAGATAAGGAAGAGAGGAGCAGAAAGAGATGCTACAGGAACATAGCTGATACCTGAGGTAAATCAACAAACATTTATTTTGATAATTTGAGGAAGTTGGAGCTTCCCTATCAAGTTGAAGCTTGATAGCTGTCAGTTGTAGCTGACTGAGGTTGGAGCCTCCTGTAGGTTGGTGCCTGCAGAAAATTGAAGGGAGTTGGAGCTTCCCTGCAAGTTGTAGCTTGCAGAATTGAGGTTGGAGCCTCCTGTAGGTTGGTGCCTGCAAAAAAACAGTGGTGAAGAGGAGTTGGAGCTTGCCTTTGCATCACAACAATAATAAGATGTGGTTTTCTCCCTTTATGGGTTTCCACTTATATCTGTTGTATCTATCTGTGTTGCCTATGTACTGAGATGATTTACCAAATCTGCTTAATGTTTGCTACTCTCATAATAAGTTTGATGTCACATTAATTTAATACTTGCTGCAACATATTAAGACTATTCATATACTAAGGTTGATTATAAAATTAAGTTGTAAATAAGCTGATGAAAAATTTAAAAAGCTAATGCATGTGTTAAACTGATTCACACCCCCCCCCCTCTCAGTTTAACTAAGAATTCAACAGTGTGCCACCTTTGGCCTGCGAGCTTGATTCGGCATATGTGCCACCTCTCTCTCTCTCTTCTATTTTTAATAGCATTCCTTCTAGTTTAGATGATGACATTGAGGATGACAATCCTCCTCCACCTCTTGAAATTGTTCCTTATATTGCACCGCTTCTAAGATGGGTCCGCTCTACTCGGGATGCAGCAGGTTCTCTTGCAGGTCACCCTGCCGATCGACGACGTACACGTTCTCAATTCGAAAGAGCCTCTTCCTTATTGGCTGAAGTTCCAAAAAAACTTGATGCATAAACCTTTGAAGAAGCCTCCCGTCATCCAAATTGGGATGAAGCTATGAATGAAGAATATCGCTTCTTATTGGAGAATGATACTTGGGATCTTGTTCCTCTTCCAAAAGGAATAAAACTTGTCAGATGCAGATGGGTTTACAAAACAAAGTTTGGACCAGATGGAAAAGTGGATAGACATAAAACTCATCTTGTTGCTAAAGGATTTTCACAAGTTGAAGGCATTGACTATACTAAAACCTTCTCCCCTATTGCCAAAATGAATTATATCTGCCTTGTTCTTTCCCTTGTTGCCTCCTTTAAATGGGAAGTCCATCAGATGGATGTTAAATCCGCCTTCTTACATGGAGATTTGCATTAAGAAATCTACATGGAACAACCCCCTCGATTTATCCAAAAAGACTCCAGCCTTGTTTGTCGCCTTAGGAAGTCTCTCTATGGTCTCAAACAAGCTCCTCGGGCTTGGTATGCCAAAATGGATATATTTCTCTTAGATAATGGCTTTTCTAGGTGTCACTCTGACAACACTATCTACACCAAGAAAGTGGGTAAGTCCTTCACCATCCTTGTTCTTTATATTGATGATCTTATCCTTACTGGTAGTGATCCAAACCATATAAACCATGTGAAGTCTAGCCTCAAAAAGAAGTTTGAAATGACAGACTTAGGACACTTGCATTATTTCCTTGGTCTTCAAGTCTTGCAATCCAAGGAAGGCATTACCCTCTCTCAGTCCAAGTATGCTTGTGATCTTCTACACCACTTTCACATGGAACACTGTAAGCCAGCCCCTTCTCCCTTTTAGTCTGGATTCAAGCTTTCAGTCAATTGTACTACCCCTGAAGTTGATGCTACCTTATATCATCAACTTGTTGGTAAAATTTTGTACCTAACCCATACCCGTCCTGACCTTTCCTTTGTCGTTGGTCTTGTCGCTCGGTTTATGCACCAACCTCATGAAAGTCACTAGAAAGTAGCCACAAGAATACTTCGATATATTTGAGGTACAGTTAAGTTCGAGATTCATTACAGTGCAGGAGCATCTCCATTGTTGATTGGTTTCACTGATTCTGATTGGGCTGGTGACCCTGATGATCGAAAGTCTACTGCAAGGTATGTATTCACTCTCGGTTCAGGACTTATTACTTGGTCTTGTAAGAAACAAAGTGCCATCTCTCTTTATTCCGCAGAAGTAGAGTATCGTGGTGCAGTTGAACCCAGCAAGGAAGCCACGTGGCTTCGTCAAATCCTGTCTGAATTTGGTCTCCATCAACAACATCCAACTACACTTTGGTGTGATAATCAGAGTGCCATTCAGCTATGTAAAGATCCAGTTCAGCATCAGCGTATGAAACACATTAAACTCCACATACACTTGATCAGAAGGCTCATTCATGATCGTGTTCTTGAAGTGCAGTATTTTCCAAAAAATGATTAGGTAGCCGATATCTTTACAAAGGCTCTCACAAAAGTGAAGTTTACCAAACGTCGATCCATGCTTACAATTCAGGAAAGTTGTCATTAAGGGGGGATGGGCTCTAATGCCTCCTTCCTTCTCTTATTGTGTCACTTTTGTAAATCCTTCAATCCTATCCCAATTTTTTCTTAAGGGAGGATGTTAGGATATTTTGACACATAGGAAATAGGCTCCTTTTGTGTCACCTTTGTAAATCCTTCAATCCCATCCCAAGTTGTTCTTAAGGGGGAATGTTAGGATATTCCGACACATAGGAAATAGTTAAGAATAACTTAATCTAGTGTAGAGTTAGGTAAAGTGTGTTTCTTTACCATGTACATTTGTAACTTATAATCTGACGGTCACGATTTGTAGTGATCTGACGGTTATCTCTCACCTCAGTATTAACGACACTTGATCTGTGGCTTAACACCCGATTGGTCCATGATCTCTATTTAAAGAGAATGGAGGGTCATTTGTCCTGTAATCGTTTATGAGAGAAACATATGTTACTTTTCTTTTATATTAATAAATTTCCTGAAGTGGTCGCGTTGGCTCAGGTCGTGGACTGTTTCCCTCTTTGAGGGTTTTAACCACGTGATTATACTGGTGTACTGATTTGTGATCTGTTTGTGAGTGGTGACCTTTGGTTCTTGATCTATGGAACTTACCCTGTAAATTCCTACAACCATGGGGACATATACATTGACTAATCACTTCTTTGTGGTTGACATACCTCACAACAATGTGATTTTGGGTGTGCATGTTGATTGCTTTGGGGAAGGTCACCACAGATTGGGAGACTTTGCAGATGGAATGGGTGGATAGAAAGAGTGGAAAAAATCAAATGATTAAAGGCATGCACACATATCCATCACATAACACTTCCACACAGAAAACATAGATGGATTTGCGCAGTGGAGGCAAGGACCTAATAGTCCCATCTATTATGCACATGAATTTGGCCCATGAGACATTATTGTTTTGTGGCAAACCACCTGGGAGGCCACCTGATCCAGATTTGGTGAGACATGTATCACATCATGATGCACCATTCATAGATCCAGGAGGAATGGGGGCATTGGGAGGTCATGGTACAACGTCGAGAGTCTTGGGTAGACTCAAGGAGGAGGAAGGCATTCTCCCAACATCATCATTACCCACTCTCATTTTAGATTTTGCGTTGAGGAAGGAGCAGCATAGGAAGGATAACAGCCTTCCAATATGTACCTTTGGCATGGGAGATGTCAAAGAGAAGGACAATCATATGACAAATGTTCTTTGTGATAGATCATCAACGTTGTCACTATGGAGGATAGATCCCTATTGGAAATCCCAGCAGTTGGTGGATTATTCCAAGGATCTTTTCACATGGATGATACTTGATGACCAGCTACATGAAGAGCGTTATTCAATCCAAGATGAGGTCATCTATTATCATGGTAGGATCTTCTTTTCTAGAGATTCCAAGCACAAGGAGAAGTTACTACAAAGAGCCCATGAGGATTTTCTCTTCAGCCATACTTATTCTATGAGAGCATACCACACCATCATGGAGGGTTATACTTGGGAAGGCTTTGAAGAGGAGATATATCAGCATTTAAAAAGATGCATGGACCATGTGGAGATGGGAGAGATACATAACTCTATGGAGGAGTTATCACAACCACCTCTTTCCTATTTTGGAATGAGAGGGGATTTATCTATGGACCACTATTATGAATCTAATTCATAACTAAAGTAATAAATATAGTTATTAATAGAATAAATTAGAATAAATGTAATTACTAACTAATCAGTTAGGATTATGTTAAATAGTCATTAGGTTAATGAAAAGGCATGTCTAAAAGACATGCCCATTCGTGAAAAGGTACCTGCATGGGTATAAAAGCGGGACCTCATTGTAATCATTCAATCATGTCATATCTTATCAATAAAATATTATTATTATAAATACCTCTTGTGTATTTTTATAATTAAAGCTATTTCTGCTATCAAGTCAACAAGCGTACAAGTCTTACTGCGACAGTATTCAAATCTACGAATTTCGTTGTTACAGTGGTATCGGAGCCATATTGAGGACAGGTTGAAGGAATGGCACACAACGTCGTTCTACAAGCCTACGAACGTAGTTTACAAGCTCGAGCACATTATTTACCATATAATGTGCCATTACGTCAAGATCCCAAAAGAATTGAAATAATTGGAAAAATGCTAGAAAAGCTTGAGAAGTTACTTGCAAAATATCCTGCAGTAGACCATAATAAAAAAGATGAAAAATGCAGTAATAATAATAAAGCAGTTAGTTTTTCTAAAGGGAAATCAAGTAAAAAATCCATGGAAAAGTCAACCAAATACATTCCCCCACCAAGGCGTAATAAAAGTAAAAAGGTAGAGAATTGTTGGAAGTGTGGAGACAAATATTTCACAGGACATAAGTGTGCAATTCAAAAACTTTATAACTGTGAAGCAGATTATAATGATGATGTAAATGTTAAATGTAAAAAAGATTCTGCTAGCCGGAAAACTATTGAAGAAGCTGAAAAAAGTGATGAACAACAGAATGTTTCATCTTCTGTTTTGAAAGAACAATATAGTGATAGTGAGAAAGAAGACATTGTTGATGATAATGAGAAAACTGACGAAGAGGATGATGGTAAGTCTGTTGTTGATAGCAGCAAACCCTATAAAGATAAAGATGTTATGACAATGGTACATTATGACAAGGATGTAGGTGTTAAAGATAAAGATAGTTTTCTACGTCAAATGTCTCTAAATACTGCAATCCTTAATGGTGATTGTGACAGCATTGGAGATACTGGTTATAAAGTAGATGAAAAATCAGTTTCACTTGCTGAAAAGATTAGTTCAGGTTCTACCCAAATTCTTGAAAATGAGTCTATGTTAGATGCTACAGATAGAAGGACAATGATTGGTTGTCAAATGCTAGTGGAAAGGCCTCCAATAATTCAAGGAAGCAACATGGATATCGACACTAGACAGAAAAAACGTTTTGAAATCATCGGGGGGAATCCAATAGCCATCTGGTCCTATTCAGAAATGGTTGGAACCAGAAATATTTTAGAGGCTGACTGGTCTGGAACAGAATCAGATAACGATGACCATGTTGGAATGGAGCCTGCGGTTTCAGCTGCTTTCGATTTCAAAGCTATGCTTGATGCTGCACTTCGTAGTCCATACCTACCTTATGATGATATTTTGTCTAATTCCAAGATCATTTCTGGTTATGACAACGACATTGGCATAGACGCTGCTGCTTCACGGGTATCGGGATTTCCCACTTTCCAGTGCATTGTTGGTAATCAGGAAACTTCAGCCACCCCTGTACATGCAAGCATAACTAGCAAAGGAATGGAAGCTACTGCACACCAGGTTATTTCAAGTAGTTTTAACAGAAAACTTCACCCAGAAATGGTTGCGGGAGGTCTCTTTGATAGTGAAGCTGCGCTGTCTACCTCTATAATAAATGAATACCTTAGGTTGCGCTCACAACCTGTGGATGGTGGTTTCCACAATGTCAAAGGTGGTGGTTTCGATGAAAAATTTGAAGAAACGGACATTAGGCTGGTTTCTTAACTGGAGACCAAGATGTTGTTTAGAAAGATTTGTCTGTTAAAAAATATGAAAGCATTGAAGATTATTGAAGACTGGATAAAGATTGCTATGTAATCGATTACTTGATTCAGAAAAATCTAGGACAAAGGTAGGGAATGTGTAAAATGTTGATTGAATGGCACACTAATAAAAAGTAATCTGAACGTTGTCACCTCCACCAATCAGATACTGCGCTAACCAATTTTATGGACTTAAAAATGCAGAAGTTGTATAGATCTTGTGGGCAGAATTGCTAATCGTGGTGCTGAGTTTGTTCCTACCAGAGAATGGATGAGAACATGTTTTGAGCTTTTGGAGATATTGAAAGCCCATAAGAAGGGAATACGAAGGGCATCTGTGAACACATTTGGATACACGGCAAGGGAAATTGGGCCTCAGGATGTTCTTGCAACTGTACTAAACAACTTGAAAGTTCAGGAACGTCAGAACCTTGTTTGTACAACTGTAGCTATTGCTATTGTTGCGGAGACTCGTTTCCCCTTCACGGTGCTGCCAGCTCTTATGAATGAATATCGGGGACCGGAGCTGAATGTTCAAAACAGTGTTCTCAAGTTCCTCTCATCTCTTTTTGAATATATAGGTGAGATGGGCAAGGACTACATATATGCAGTGGCACCATTACTTGAAGATGCACTTATGGATCGAGATCTTGTGCACAGGCAAACGACAGTTTCAGCAGTGAAACACATGGTTAGCATCGATCTGGACTTCTGTGTCGTAGATGATGGCCAAGCACATGGGAAAATTGTTTCGATATCCATCGATTCGGAGACTCCCAAATCGTCTTCAGGGATTAAGAAGGTCGTGGTTCCTCTATTGGACAATACTTCTGTAGCCATCAAAATTCAGTCGTTTTTTCGATGGTTTTGAGCCAGGATGGGTGCACCGCTAAAGAATTTTGAGGTGAGCAGTGATGTGAAGGCAAGGGCCGAAGATATACGGCGGCGTTTTGCTGATCGTAAAATTATGGAGTCGATCCTCCAGAATGAAAAGGAACGGTTGAAGATCACCGAGGGTAGACGTATAGTCTTCCAGTCCATTCTAAATGGATTAGAGAGTTGGCCATCGGTATACTGTATGCTCCCCCCACTTCCGGCCCATTTGTTGCCAAAATATGTAATAAAATTTGTGTGCAACGGTGAACGCGTATATGCGATGATTCCACGTTTCCAAACAAAAGAACAAGTGGTGCAGCGTGAGGTGCTACGTGGAAATACAATGATCAATCGATACGTTATGCCATACATTGTGTCCATAGTATGGAAGTCTCTGGCGAATTATTAAATTATATAAAATTTATATAGTTTATAATTATATATTATATATAGTTTATAATTATATATTTTATATAATTAATAAAAAGAAAATTAATTAAATTTAAAAAAAATATATATTTATTATTATTAAAAAAAAAAAAAGCACTGCCGTGAACGTATGTATTGGAAATCTCTTCAGTGAGCAAAAGTGGAATAAACATTTCAGATCATCAGTCTCACTTTTCTTTATACATCGCAGTTGGAGGCATGTCGTTCTCGCACAGATTTTGAGAGCTTCGGGATAATATATGGCAGTTAAATGTTTTGTATTTTCAGTGGAGATAGCGGCTTATCCTGAGACAATAATAGTAAGCACGTCAGCATAACACTCAATTTCAGCAAAACATTCAAATTTCAGCAAAACATTGGCGGAATGAGTAATGCACCGAAACCGATCTTCGTAAACAGTATGATTCTTAATGTCGTAAATTGGGAATTGATTCTTGAATACCACAGTATGCCATCTCAATTAAAAAGACACATATCTAAGAGAAATCTGAGAGTTATGAAGAATTCCATGTACCCACAAAAGGACAGACGTCTTGAGATTATCTAGCTTGCATATTTCTTGAATATAATGGTGCCTAATTAAGAGTTGGTAAAGAATATTCTATATGTTGAAAGTGATTGACCCCAAGATTATCCGTTTTATGAATTATTGGAATTGTAGCTTCTATGTATTGAACTGATTCCAAGCGATAAAGTCAACCTATGAAATTATTTGCATTGTAGAATATTTAAATATGAGTCGAGTACCATTGTTTATATTAATATTATCTTTTAGTAAAATTTGTGATCAGCAAAGAGTGAAGAAAATTGTTCGGGATTAAGATGAGACGTCAAGTGTCAAATTACATAAGTCAAAGGTTAAGCTTTGAGGACAAAGCTTTCGAAGAACAAGAAGAGTAATGTTGTGAATCAATTCATAACTAAAGTAATAAATATAGTCATTAATGGAATAAATACAAATAAATGTAATTACTCGCTAATCAATTAAGATTATGTTAAATAGTCATTAGGTTAATGAAAAGGCATGTCTAAAAGACATGCCCATTCGTGAAAAGGTACCTGCATAGGTATAAAAGCAGGACCTCGTTGTAATCATTCAGTCATCATATATCATATCAATAAAATATTTATTATTATAAATACCTCTTGTGTATTTTTATAATTAAAGTTGCTTTTGCTATTAAGTCTACAAATCTACAAGTCTTACTGCTACGGTATTCAAATCTATCACTTCCATTTGTTACAACCCTCCATTTGCATGAGCAGAAATTATGGTAAGGAACATGTTTATGTGCATGATGTTTTGCTTGATGATTATTTGCACTTCTTTACCATGTATATGTAGGCCATTGCTCCAAGGAGGAGCATTCTTCCATATAAACTTCATGGCCAACTTTGGGCCATAAACATTTCTGAACATGGCCACTCCCTAGGAGGATGTAGGGAGATGATTTACCACTCTAGGTGCAATTCGAAGGCACCAAACATTTCTCACCTTTCCAGCACTTGTGAGAAAACTTGGGCAGCAAGTGGTGGGGAAACCACTTACCATATCATTATCTGATGCAGTCAGGAGACATACTGCGCTGGTTCCACATGTGGGACTACGACCCACCTCCATTTTTGCATAATTTTGTTTGTATGTACTTGGTTTTGATCCAATATATTGATGATGTTCTTATTCTTTTTATGGGAATGATTGGAGGGAGGATGGGAGGACTGAATGTGCCCTTCAGGAGAGAGATTATCCATATTCATTATGCTACATGTTTCAGGGAGGACACTGGGAAAACCATGGTTGTTTCATTGGATCTATTGCTTCCTTGTGGGATGAGTCATTTGCATCTCATGAGAACTTGGGAGGAGCATGTCATGGAGGGATGGATTGGGAGACACTTGTCTTATGAGGGAAACTTATCACATGGAGGTGTCACCAATGGAGGAGAAGAGTTGCAACACTCACCTTTACAGTTGCTTGAGGACAATCAACATTTGGGAGGAGAGCACTGTAATATTCCCAATTAGCCATGAGCTAGTTGGAATATTTTTTTTTTTTTCTTGTTTAATGAATAAGAGGATATGGAGATCCATAAATCTCCTTAATATGAATAAAACCAATGCCAATGTGAAAGGAAGACATCTTGGTAGCTTAATTGAGCACCCTTGTGTGTGAAAAGGGGCTGGAACACCTTGACTGGGTCAACTTTGACCAAATCAACAACAATGTCATGGAGTAATGGCATTCAATGAGGGACAATGCAGTTTTAGATGGGAACTCTTTGCATGGAAGTAGGGTCATAAATGAATGGGGCTTAGGGTTAGAAAGCTCATTTCTGATATAAGGAAGAGGATGGCAGCCATATTTGATTATGTATGTTGATATATGTTTATGTTTGATATATGGTTTGTTTAGACATATTGCTTTCTTCAGTTGTTTAACTAAGATAGCAGTGTTGTTTAGCACAGGGTGTTCTTGATCGAGAATCCCACCTCTATCCTTGAGAGACCTCAAAGGAAGAGTTTTCACTACATTCCACTATCAGGCATTTGGCCAAGGCTTCGGTCTTAATGTACAGCGCAATTCCTGTTGATGATTTTGTGTTGTGTTGCAGGGCAGAAGCTGTGGAGGTTTGATTTGGGAGATTTATGAGCTAGATCTCATTGGAGGGAGGTTCCTTTCTCTTTGGAGGCTAGTAAAGAAGGCCCTATAGCATCATTGATACATTTGGCATCAGGCCATAGTGTTTTTATCCCCTACAGCGCAGTATCAGTCTAGATCTGTGTTATTTTAGGGGGGAGTTGCAGGGGTGTTTGCAGTAGGTGATTTGGGGAGCGATTTCTTCAGTGAAGGGGCCAAAATTTCATCCGGAGGATCCTTTAGAGGAGAACATATTCATTTTATTATTATCTTAGCCATTTTTCTTCAATCATTTGTTGCAGCATACTTTTTAGCCCTAGGGCTGTAGCTCATATTGTATTATTGGGTGTTTTTCTCGGAGACCCTTTCGGGTTCTTTTCTGGAGGTTGTATAGAGCCTAGATCTACATTTTTTGTATCTTTTGAGGCATATATAAGCCCTTATCTTTTGTGTACTCATTTTCTATAGCAGTGCATCCATGACTGCATTGTAGCAGTGTCTCGGGCATTTTGATATAGTAGCAGCACCTCAATATTGAGGATTTTCTTCATTGGAGGCTTATTGTATCTTGTTTTATGCTTTGTGGCCCATTTATTATACATATTTCATTGTTATGATGATTAGAAGGTCTCCATATTGGCCTCTTGCTTTTATATCATGATTTACAATGTTATTTCCATGGTTTTGCACTATATTCCTGCTTTTCCCATCTAGGAATATTACAGATCTTTTGGCTCCTAAGGGAGTGATTATCATATAAGCACTAAGATTCACCAATTCCTTTGGTAAGGTGGAAAACACAATGAGAAAAATATTCATTTACTCCAGTGGATTGTGGTTCGGTTCCCAAAAAATTTTGGAAGGTTGGCCATCAAAGATCCCCATTTAATGAATTTAGCTCTCAGAGTGTAGGAATTTACAGGGTAACTTCCTTAGATCAAAAAGCAAAGGTCACACCACTCACAAATAGATCACAAATCAGTACACCAATATTATCACGTGGTTAAAACCCTCGAAGAGGGAAACAGTCCACGGCCTGAGCCAACGTGGCCACTTCAGGCAATTTATTAATATAAAAGAAAGATTACATATGTTTCTCTCATAAACGGTTACCAGACAAATGACCCTCCATGCTCTTTAAATAGAGATCATGGACCAATCGGGTGTTAAGCCACGGCAGATCAAATTAATGGTCGCTCTAGAGGAGAAAGTGAACCGTCGGATCACTACAAATCGTGACCGTC
>JAXQQM020071712.1:0-22341 GCA_034641835.2 Pinus albicaulis
TGGGGGATATATAATGAGAAAAAAAATGACATAATATATTGGGGGATATATAGGGGATAAAGGGTTTTAATATTAGCATGTATAAAAAATGGAGCTCAAAGTTAATTAAAATATATAAAGCGGTATAAAAAATGTTAATCAAAAAATGGATACTTACAATATATAGTGAATGTAGGGGTAGTTTAAATTGGGAAAGTGTATTGGGTTTATATTGGTAGGGGCTTAAATAATGTGATTTTTAAGAGTATTTTCCAATATGTACTCAAATTAAGGGTATTGTTCAATATTCTATGATCGCACGTGATATGTTAGAGGTTTATTGAGTGAAGCCCCCATGGTACCTACGTACAAAACAACTATGAAAATAAATAAACGATGAGGCTTGCTCATAGATGAGGTTCCTCCTACTTGTTTTTATCATTTGTCTTGTTTCTTTCACTGCAAGTGTGTGACTATGAAAATAAAAAAAGATGATGATTTCTCATAGATGAGGTTCCTCCTACTTATTTTGATCATTTGTTGCGTTGCTTTCACTGCAAGTGCATGGACCTTGCAGTTATTGAGAGCACCCAATTATATGAGCTTATCTTGCTCTTATATGATTTATTTAATGAATGCATCCATAGGAAGCATTTTCCAATATATTCACATTGTAAGCTTTGAATTATGAAAGGAAGAAACAATCATCGAGTACTCAAGACCAACCTTGAGAGAATATAGAAGATTAGCTACTTCTATTTCCTATATATCCCACATGTCTTGATTTATAGGAGCAAAGATTTGAACTTTGTGAATAAGTCTTGTAGGGTATCAAAAATGTGTAGCCTCAATGAGTTGATCTTGTTCTCTAACTAATGTCCTTGTAGTTCATCTTGTTTCATGAGCAAACCCTTTAATGTTGTCTAGACTTCGCTTGTTATGGAAGAAGATTCTATGAGAATAATACATATGAAGATATCGACAAGTGTAACAACCTAATGCTTTGTTGATCCTATTAAAATAGTTGTCTTTATTAACTATGGAATTATAATCTAATTCAATTCCCATAATGATCTATAGAGTCCTTTGCATTTGAGTAAAAGGAGAATATTTGGTTTCCATTCAAAATAACTGAAAAATGCTAGGATCAATGATGGGGGGTTATCCATTCTCTACAAGTAATACAATAATTTTTCAATATGTGCTTCTTCTTATAAGTTTCTCTTGTTCTCTAATACCATGTAAAATTTTTGAATAACTTGCAAACGAAAATCTAGTTGCAAAGAAGAAACCACAATTGCAAGTGTGTGACCAAAGAGATTGAATGAATTTGGATTGTTTCAAAGAATGAATGAATTACATATAAATATTATTATTAGCAAGAGGGCTAATGCATACTATGTTGGCAGTCTAGTACATGCACATAGGTAATCACTAATAAAAAATTATCTTAATCACAGTCCACTGGACATGCAATGCAATTAGTCCTCAATTAACTAGTCACGCACAAGTGAAGAACTCATGCATGCATACTAAAGCCTTAGTTAACTAGTAATACACAAGTGAAGAAGTCATGCATGCGTAACCATGCACATGAGGGGAAATGATGCACTAGTGGTGCATGCAAAACTGGATTCCACTTCAGTAACTAAGGTGTCAGTGATGCATACTTGTTTAAGAAAATAATATTCTCACCCAAGGAAACATATTTAGGACCAAGTGTGCTATGAACTATATGATTCAATTAAATATGAGCTAGATAAATATGCATGTTCGCTAATATTTCCATAAAGAAGTCTTTGAATGGTGACATGGAATTAATAAATAGGTTCCTTCCAAAACCTCACAAATGTGTGAACATGCAAGCTTATTAGCAAAAACCTATGGCTTTCTTAAAAAAACTTGTATTTCAAAATTTGGGTTAATTGTTTTTTAAAAGGTGGTCAAACGAGTAGTGGGGACAACCATCACCAAATGTTATCTAAAAATGCAAGTTGGCTCTTCATCATTATTCAAGGAAAACCACTCCAAGTGAAATAATCAATTGGTAGTCTATAAGGGATGAAATTTTCATTACTACCATATGCCTTTAGGCCTTAGGTTGCGATGTCCAATGAAGACAAACTCTTTACCAATTAAAAATAGTTTTAAGTCATGCTCCTAGACCATTACTATAATATTTTTATTTCTTATAAATATTATAATATTTTGGTTTTTTTAGTAGTTATTACAGAAACTTTTCTTTCGTTGTAGTCTAAAAAACCCACAAAATAACCTAGAAATTCTAGTAAGAATATGAAAAATTTCGGCAAAAATCTTTGAAAATCCGGATTATAGTTGTCAAATTTCAGGATTTTGGGTGCCCTAGGGGTTTTTGATGGTGCCGGATCTATTTCCACCATAAAAATAAATATTAAAACACTCCAACTATCTAATTTTTTGAAGAAAAAATTATCGGATTCCAGCAAAAACTTGTCGTTCGGGCTATTCTGTGGTGTCGGTAGAAAACTCCTTTTCTTTCTTTTTCCTTTTTCTCTTGTTAAACCTTCGTAAGGAAGATTAACCCTAATGGTAGATAAAATAATGATCTACCCACACACTTCGATGCCAAGTAAAACAATTTTTATCTCCACAAGTGACTTCTCCCCTCCACCCATCTCCTTGAAATTTGAACCAATAAGTGACAAGAATTATTACCTAAACCTATTTTACTATAAAAAATTTAGTAAATCATAATTTCATATATATATATATATATATATATATATATTCAAACACCTTTAAAAAAAAATATTATATATAAAATATATTAATATGTATGATTTCAATAAAATTCTTATAAATTTTAAAAAATAATAATAAAAATAAAACCTATTTAGAATTCTTTGTTAATAGTCACATGAAATAGGTGAGAGATCATATCAAAACATTGAGTTTAAATAGATGTAAAAATGACTAAACTGGTCGATACTTGATGAAACTAGCCCTTAGGGTAAATTAAATTAACGAGTTTGACTATGAAAATTAAATTCAATTATTAATGGCTAGTTTTTATTATATTTTTAGATTACAAAATTTATTAATAATTAAATATTTCTAAATATTTTATTTTATTTATTATATATATATATATATATATATATATATATATATATATATTTATTATTATTATTATTTTTAGGGACAAGGAAAAATGAAAGCGACCATAAAAGCCATTAGAATTACAAAAATTTAAGGCAAAAGAAGAAGGGAAGAAATAAAAGACACTTAAGAATATAAGGTAGGGATCCAACAACTATTGATATTCCAACCATCATCTCTATTGGGATTGACGGGTATTTTTTCAATCTCTAAGGCCTGCCTTAACTTACGATGATGGAAATGGTCAATCCTAGCAATGACCTTAGCTTCTTCGATGAAAAGATGATGGTTAGTATTTTTTTCATGCTCAACTAAGACGAAGGAACGAGATCTTCCATGTTTAATGTAGAAAGCATGTTTCACAAAATGTTTGATTTATAGGCAGGTGGGATAGAGAATATAAGGTGTCCCACATGAATTAGGAATAATGTAGACACCTTTCTGATCCCTAGGGTCGGATCTTTAACCAATTTGAGAGAGTTGTGAATCGTGTTAAGGGGCTTGAAAGACAAAGAAACCCTATGTTTCTTAAGGATCCTAGCAATTCTATCAGTGGTTCCTTAAATGAAAGAAAGGCGCACAATACAGGACCATTCACTAAGCTCTTTTTTATTTTTAACTAAAGAACCTTTTTCTACTTTAAAGAAAGCTTTAAGACCCGACAACTTACTATAATCAATTTTACAAAAGACATTCTCAAATCAAATCACAAAAACCAAAATTCTAAAAAAACATAAAACCTATTTAACTTTTTTAAATTAGACTTTTACAAATGATCCCTAAATAGGTAGGGAGTACACTCCCTTAATCTGGATTAGAATATTCAAATTACGCTTTTGTAAGTGGTTGCTAAATGGGCAGTATATTTTCAGTATATCCTAATTAGGTATAATACAAAAATTTCCTACCTTCACAGTGACCCATGCTCCGCTCTTAACAATAAACCAATGATCAGTCGTTCATTACCTCATTTCACGTGCAGAGTCAAAGGAGGGGATTTTGTATGTTTATGGGGGCAGATTTTGCTGTCGGAAAAGTCGGGTACACCTTTAGTTTGTGGTGAATGCCACTCAACTTCAATGTGACCACGTCCCCCACCCCCGCTCTTATCGGAAAGTGAGCGATCGTGAGTACATCAGCTTTTCCACTTCTACAATTCGAGAATATAAACTTTACATTAATATAAGATTATAAATTTTATCGTGAAAACATTTCACAGTTTTAATGGAGATAGAACTAATAAAATTAACCATTTATAAATTTTGCATATTATAAAATTGTTGGTTAATCATTTTCTTCAACTAATTACACTTTATGAACCAAGTCTTCTTTTCACCATTTAGCTTGAAAAGGTAAATGGATGGAACAATTTATGGTAATAAAATTAACCATTTATCGATTTTACATACTATAAAATTATTTATTAATCATTTTATTTATATAAATGTACTTTATAAACCGTTCTTTTAATAATTTATGTAAAAAGAAATTAAGTGTATATATAATAATTTTGTAAATGGATGATCATGTTAATATAAAACACTTTGTTATAGTGATTAAATCAGTCCATGGACAAAAACACATAATGGTATGGAAATTAGAAAAATGAATATATATATATATATATATATATATATATATATATATATATTTTGCATTTTTAAATTTATAAATAGATTTAAATTTTGAATTTTTTAATTCATAAATCCATTTAATGTTTTAAAAATTTATTTTGTTATTTGAATTGTGTTGATTATATAATTTAAATTTGTATTTTTATCAAATTTTTGTTAAATTTTACACAAAATTGATTGGAAAAAAAATACCATAAAATAAACTAAAATGTAATTACTTTATATAATATATACATAGTTTTTTATTTTTTTAATCACATATGTATAATTGACATTCAAATATTTTGCTTAACATAGATATTGAAATGTTTTGCCCATTAAATTATTTTGTTATTAATATATTTTGAAATATAAGTCAATATTATTTAACAAGGTACATATCTCCTTCTTATTAAAAAGTAATTGATTTGTTTTACATCCAATTACTATTTCTTTTTGCACATTAAAATATTTTATTATGATTAACATCAATATTTAGATAGTTTATTTAATTACTATATTGAAATATTTTTAAAATGCATAAAATAGAAAATATAGGATTTTTTTTTACTTTTAATTACTTTATCTTTCTTTAAAGTTGAATATAAAATTGTGTTATTTAATATATACATTAAAATATTTTATTTATGACTGATAGTGAAAATGAAATATTTTAAAGCATATGAATAACTAACAAAGCGAATGGAGGACATTAGGGAGAAGGATGGAGTGCAGAAGGCTTAGGGTTTGCAGATCAAGGGGATATGGCGGTGCGGTGGAGGTTGTTCACGGGAGTGCTTCAGGCAGGACCAACGGATTGACCCTCACTGCGTCGGCCCCAAGAAGAAGACTGAGACAGATAAGGGGCCAATCGCTGGCACATGGAAAGACCAGGAAATGGATTGTCTTGGCAAAAGACCAGGACTCCTGTCCCTCCCCTGCATATTATGGATTTGATGCAGGAATCAAACCATGTTTCTGGTTTTCTCCTTTGTGAAACAGGTATACCTACGCAATGACAGATCAGAGCTGTGAGAGTCTGCCTCAAGACGAAGGAGGAGAGGTAAGGGGAGAAAATCCCTGTAGGCGTGCAGATGAGAGTGGTCGCGTCACATCACGGGATCGGAGATGGAAATGCAGCAAAGGTCTAGCGATGGGCGATCCTGCCCACAATCTTTATTCTGAAGCAATCAATAGGCACAGTTGGGACTCAGAGCGACACCTGTGGGTAATACCTCCTCCCAGAGTTTTATGTCTCTCTTGTTGCTTTGTTTTTATTGTCTACAGAAGATTAAAAATCGAATGGGGTTGTCGACTTGTAAAAAGGGTAGTGCAGGGGTTCACGACCCACTGCTCACCTCTGCAGCACAGAACAGGAGAAGGGTGTGAGGTTGCCCCCGTATGTGGGTACCCAATGTACTCAGCCCCTTTAGATCCGAGACAAAGCAGACAATTGGATGATGGAGCCGGAGCAGAAAACCTAATTCCAATAAGAGAAGAAGGGGAGAACGGATTCTAGATTTTCATGAAAATTTTTAATGGGAAAACAAAAACCCTGTGGGTACAAGAGGAGGACATGGTCACAGATCTGAAATATAAGATCCAAGTGGCAACAGGTATCTTGGCCTCGCAACAAATCCTGATCTATAGAAGGAAGGTACTGCAGGAAGAAGCCCATTTAAAAGAATATCACATTCAAAGGAACTCTTCCATTGTGTTGAACCTAAGACTTAAAGGTGGAACCCCTGGAACAAAAAAATAAGCAAGAACTGATCAGAACAGAACTACGGGACCAATGAGGGGTGCCAATATTGCCAAAGCTGACACCTCAAGTGGACCCTCATACAAGAACATTCTGCATGGGAAAAACACAATACCAGCAACTTTAGATCCAATGGAAAACACCCCCAAACCATATATTGTGGAGCAACTAAATTGTGTGCCAAAACTGAATATTAATGCAACAGAGATCGAAAAATATCAATCCACATTTGAAACAAAGGCAGTAATATGTAGGTTTAACTGTTTTTGGCCCAAACCAATGGAGCATTTCCACTGGATTTTCACCAATTGGACTATGGATTGTGATATCCATCTGTGTTCCAAGGGGTATTTTATTGTCAAGTTCACCTCTACAGAAGCCAAAGATATAATACTCAGGGCAGGACCATGGTTCTGGGGATCAACCAGTCTCTTTATCACAGCTTGGTTTCGTGATTTTGACTCAAACAAGATGAATATTACCATAATGTTAGTATGGGTCCAGTTGTATAATCTCCCGCTTCATTTATGGAATGAACTTGTACTAGAAGGCATTGGAAACACTATTGGGAGATATATTAAACTAGACATCCAAAGGCTGGAGGAGAGAATTTTTACCTTTGCACAAATCTGCATTGAAGTGGATCTCAGCAAAGGTTTACCATAAAGTATACAATTGATTCATAATCAACAAAAATGGAAGCAACACCTTGATTATGAAAACACAAAATTTAGGTGCAGGGTATATATATAGGAAAACCGGCCATCTACAAAACACATGCCCGGATGGAAAAAGAGAGAACAGGAAGAAGAAGAAGACAGGGAAAGCAACCAAAGGCTAGCAATTCCCCTCAGGTGGACCAGAGCAAGAAACATAAGATGAAGGGGACATTCCCATTCAAAATGAAAGCACATAGGTTGCCACCAATCCAGGGGCACCAGACCAAGAAGAACAAGATCCAATGGTGTCTAACACGACGCCTCAGATGATGCAAACCATAGAGGTTATAAAGGCCATGGGGGATGTTTCTGCTATAAGCTCAGGAGTGAATAAAATATCACATGTGTTAGAAAGTTCGAACTCCAAGAAAGAAAATTCCATGAGGAACAATGAGCTTTCCCTGGATCTTTCTTCCCTAAATTCAGGGACTTGGCAGGTAGTGCAAAAGAGAAAGGGCAAGCGTGAAAAGCCCAGCCCTGCTAGAAAATTATAAAATTCTTTGGTAGCCTCGCTACATTGACTAGTGGGCTTGAGCACACGAGCCCTTTGGGCATCTCGAAATGCTTAAATGCATCTACAAAATGTAACTTTCATTAATATTAATAGAAAGTTGCTGATTTTTTCTTGGAAAAAAAAACTAACCAAGGGAACATAGAGATAGTGGACTTATTGATTGTTTATAATGGTTTTAATTAAAACTAACCATCATTTTTGCTTTTTATTATGGTCAACATTATTTTTAATCAGAAAATGTTTTGTCTTTTATTATAGCCTACATCATTTGTCTTCTATTATAGCCTACATAGTTTTTTATTTAAATGATTTTTTATATTAATTTTAAAAGGTTCCCCTTATACTAGGCTTAAACTAGCATAGATTCATATTAACCACAAATCTACCAAGCACTTAGAGGAACCAACTCGCAAACTTTTTTTTAGAGTGGCTAAGAATTTTTTTTTAATTGCTTTATATAATATTGATATTGAGATATTTTGCATTTACATTTATCAATTATAAACCACATTTTCAATATTAAAATATTATTCTTTTATTAATATATTTTTAAATACATTTTGAAGCATAGTGAAATATTTTATTTCTGATCTATATTGAATAACGTATTAATCCCGCTCATGCTAACGATAATTTTTTTTATTTTTTATCTTGACGAGTGTTAATAATAAAATGAATATTGCAAAGATAAAAACTAATTCTCATGATCTTCAGAGTGAAACTAGACTCTGGTCTATTCACAAAACACCTTTGGATGAAATAATATGCCCCATTCACAATACTAAGAGAGTTCGGGATGAAAAACACTTTCTCTTGGATTTCCCGACACTTACTCACATTAGTTCTCATTTTCAAAAGATTTTCTGCACTATCAACCTTCTTGACTTATTGAGTTAGCAAAACTATAGTGGTCTTTGAAGGCTTCTCTCCCTTCTTTTTTATCATAGAAATCAACCATTAAAAAGCCTCACTTGATCACTTTCTTTCTCAAGGTCCAATAGACCATATTGGCCTTTGTGGATATTAACCATCAACATCATCAATATTTTTTTTAATCTCACATATCATTTTATATTAAAAATTAAACGAATTACAAATCTTCTTATTAGGAAACAAAGTGAATTATTTTACCTTTAAATATTTATTCTTTATTGTTAGACACAAATTGGAAACCAACTCAACTGTATATTAAAAATGATCTCAAAGAATGATGTATATAGTGTACATATTAATATAATAGGTAAATTGTTGATTCAGTTTCCTAAGTTTCTTGGACTCCAGTAACTACTCACCATAACACACAATAACCCAAACTACAATCCTAAGGATTAGGTGTCTAAAATCCCCCCCTTAATCTGAAGGGTGTATCAAAGTCCAAGAATGAGAGATAAAACTAAAAAAATGCATCTCAGCCAAGAGTTGAATGTCTATCATAAATGGTTTTCAAGGATGACCACAAAACAAGGATGGTGGATTTTAAGAGAAAACCACAAACGATAAAAAATATGGGAGATCTCAAAGTATCGACCAGTGATGGTTTAAGGATGACCATCAACTCTAGAACTATCATAGCAGTTCCTCAAACAGATCAACTTTGGAACAATTCCTAATCTGACATCTTCTGCAAGTGCAAGTGCTATGATAGATCAACAACTTAAAAATTATCCACTTTGAGGGGGAAACCTCCTTTACATTACATAAATGAGCAATTCTTGGATGATTCAAATGAAAAAACCTACTTTCTATATATAGGAGTTTAAGGGGTCTTAATACAATCAGAGCCTACATAAAAATAATAATTAAGGGCACAACAATAACAACAATGGGCTTCTATGGGGCACAATAATAACAATTTGGGGCCTACATGGGCAAAAAAATAACAATAAGGGCGCTACACTAACAATAACAATAAGGGGATACACTAGTATTATAGGGACTTAACATGCCCCTCTCCTTTAAAAAAAGTATTGTCCTCAATGCTTGAGTAGTTCTGGATTCTTTTGTATAAAATTATCATCCTCCCATGTGGAATCTTCAGCGGCTAAGTTCTTCCACTTGATGAGATACTCTAAAATTTATTGATTTCATAGCTGTTGAGTTCTTGTTTCCGTGACTGCTTTAGGTTCCAATATGATTTTTCCTTCCTCATCAAGTTCTGGCAATATTGTTTGAATTGGGAGTTTGTCACCTATAAACTTTTTTAAGTATGAAACATGGAAAACTGGATGCACTCGGGAAGATGTAGGAAGCTCCAATTTGTATGTCATAGTACCAATATTTTGCACCACCTTGTAAGGACCATAATACTTTGGAGATAATTTATTATCCTTCTTAGCTTGCTTGAGGGACATTTGTTTGTATGGTTGTAGCCATAAAAATACCAAGTCGTCTACACCAAAACTCGTTTCGTTGTGATGTTAATCTTGATGTTGTTTCATTCAACTCCACGCCAAAGTGAGGTTATCCTTTAACGGTTGGAGAAATCATTTTTGATGCTCGATGTGATCTTCCACTATTTGAACCTTAGAATTTTCTCTTCAAGATGATGTGATGGACGGTGGATGATATCCATAAAGTGTCATAAATGGGGTCATTTTTGTTGTAGTATGGAAGGAAGTGTTATACCACCATTCAACCATAGGTAACCATTTGACCCATTGTGTTTGTTTATCAGATACAAAGCAACAAATATATCCTTCCAAACATGTGTTCACTGTCTCAATTTTCCCATCAGATTGAGGAAGATAAGATGAACTATGAGCTAGTTGACTACCCAAACAAGAAAATAATTTCGTCCAAAAAATTTCAGTGAAAATGGGATCTCTGTCGCATACAATAATATTTGGGTTTCCATGTAGATTTTGAATCATTTCCATAAATGCAGTAGCAACTATACTGGCTTTAAATGGGTGAGATAATGCACAAAAGTATGCATGCTTGGCAAGTCTATCAATTACCACCATGATCACACTCTTTCTTTTGGACTTGGGTAAACCTGTGATAAAATCCATTGAAACCTCCTCCCAACGTTGACTTGGAATGGATAAAGGTTGTAGCATCCCTGGGGTCTTTATTGTCTCAACTTTGTTTTGTTGGCAAACCAAACATTCTGCCACAAACTTTTGAATATCAGATTTAAGCCCATCCAAAAAAAGTCTTTCTTGACCCTGTGATAAGTTTTAAAAAATCTCGAGTGTCCTCCTAAGGGAGAGGTCTGCAATTCCAAAAGAATCTTTTATTTAGTTGGGAATTCTTACAAATATATAAGTGATCTTTGTACCATAATGAATCATTTTTCCAGCTAAATGTATCATATGAACTGGGATCGTGCTGCAACTTTTGAATGAGTGTCCACACTTCTTCGGCATTCTTCCATTCCTCCCTTGCTTCAGATATCCAATCTGGTTGGATAATAGAAATGGCACAAAGAAAAGCTTCCACATCTTCATCCTTTCTTGAGAATGCATCTACAACCACACTTAGCTTCCCCTTTTTATAGATGATTTTAAATTCATAACCCAACATCTTTGTGACCCATTTTTGCTTCTCTTCTGAAGATTTTCTTTGTTCCAAAATTATTTAAGACTATCAAGACCTGTTTTTACATTGAAGTGTCTTCCCATTAGGTAAGGTCGTCATTTCTTTAGTGCATGTATTATTGCCAACATTTCCTTCTCATAAATAGGTTTATGTAAATACTTTCCTTTTAATGGGCGGCTTTCAAAAGCAATGGGTCTTCCTTCTTGCATTAAAACAATACCAATTCCATTTCCTGAGGCATCACATTCCACAATAAAGGTTTTGTGAAGTTTTGCGTAGCTAAGATGGTGCTTGGCACATTGCCTCTTTAAGATGTTCAAAGGCATTAGTTGCTTATGTAGTCCAAAAAAATGCATCTTTCTTCAGTAATGTTGTTAGAGGTGTTTCTATTCTCCCATAATTCTTAGCACACTTGTGATAATACCCTGTTAACCTGAGAAATCCTCACAGATGCCTTATGGCTATGGGGATTTTCCATTCCTTAATGGATTTAATTTTGTTAGGGTCTAGCTTAACACCCTCATGAGATACAATATGACCAAGATATTCCAACTCTTGTACTCCTAAGAAAAATTTGGAGGTTTTTGCATATAATTGTTTCTCCTCCAATAGTTTGAGCACCCTCTCAACATGTTGAACATGATCGTTCCAAGACTTGCTATAGATTAGTATATCATAAAAAAATACTAATACAATTTTTTTAAGGAAGGGTTTGAAAATAGAATTCACCAACCCTTGAAATGTAGAATGTGCAATGGTAAGGCCAAAAGGCATAACCAAAAATTCATAATTATCCTCATGAGTTCTAAATGTTGTTTTTAGAATGTCTTTAGTCTTCATTCTAATTTGATGATATCCTGAACAAAGATCCAACTTGGTGAAGAAAATTTCTCCATGTAATTCATCCAATAATTCATCAATAACAGGAATGGGAAATTTATCTTGAATAGTGAGCTTGCTGAAATCCCTATAATCCAAACACGTACGCCATGATCCATCCTTCTTGTGCACCAATACTACTGGAGCAAAGAAGAACTTTGACTAGGTTGAATTATACCAGTCTCTAGCATTTCTTCAATAATGCGTTCAATTTCACCCTTTTGGGCATAGGGATATCTCCAAGGCCTTATGTTTAGAGGAACACTTCCTGGAATCAAATCAATAGCATGACCATGATCATGAATAGGCAGGAGAAATTTGGGAGTCTCAAATACCTTGGAATGATTGTCCAAGACATTTTGGAGATATGGAGAAATAGATGATTTCGATGTTTGAAACTCTACTAAGAATAATTGTGCAATTACGACTTGTTGTTCTTTATTTAGAAGATTTGGCATGCCATTAGAGCATATTATATTTTTTGGTTTCCCTGTAATACCCCTTAATTCAACTTCCTTTCCTTCCCAAAAAAAATTCAAGAAAAGTTCTTGAAAATTAAAAGATATCGAACCCAAAGATTGAACCATTGAACTCCTAGTACCACATTAGCACCACCCATTGGAATGGAAAGAATTGGGAAATTCAATACATATTCCCTCATGGTTAGCTTAATATTATGGCACTTTCCAGAAAAAATTATAGTTCCTCCATTTACAACCATCACTTGACACTCTAGCATTGGATATAGGAATTAATTCAATTCCTTGGCTATCTTACAATGAATAAAATTATGGGTACTACCCGAATCAATCAACAATATTACCTTTTTCTTCTTGATATGTCCTTCTATCTTGAGAGTTTTAGGAGTGGTAATTCCTGCCAATGCATTACAAGATATGGTCGGATTCATATCTTCTTTCTCTAAGGTCTACTCCTAGTGTAAATCCTCCTCTTTTGAAGTTTCTTGTTCCTTTTATTCCTTCTTTTCACAATCTATGTAAAATAATTTCTTCTCAGTGCACTTATGACCTTTATTGTATTTTCTATCACAACTGTAACAAAGCCTTTTTCTCTTTTTTCTTCCAACTGTTGTGGTATCAACCTTGTAGTTGTGGAAGGCTAGGAGTAACAACTCTTCCATATTTATAGCTATGAGTGGTAGGATTCATTGTCGCCATAATTTTTCTTTCAATTTTTCTTGCCAACCTGAATGCCTTTTCCAATGTATCAGGTTCCCAAAGTCGAACCTCATGTTGGATGTTATCCTTTAAAGTCTCTATGAAGACATCAATCTTATGTTCCTGTGGAATATATTTTGCCCTTATATTCAATTTTTGGAAGTCCTCAATGTGCTCCATCATTGAACCCTTTTGTTTGAGATTTACAAATTGGATAAAGAAGGTGTTGATATTCGTATCCTCATAGTGTGGTATCATTTCCTCCGTAAAAATTGACCAGGTGACAAGTGGTTTACGAGAACAAAACCACTGATACCATACAAATTGATTTTTTTGTAAATATAAAGTTGCAATGTGTACCTTTTGTGTGGGTTGCACATTATGGAGCTCAAAGTATTACTCCATTTGTAGTATCCATGTTATTGGATCCTTGCCATCAAACTTCATCATGTCGATCTTTGGAATATGGTGGGTCTTCAATCCAATGCTAGAGGCTATGGAATCATGATTAACATTTTTTTTATTCTCATCGTGAGTTTCATCTAATACCTTTTCTCCATTAGGAAGCATTTCTAGTAGCAAATTTGTCAAATGTTCTTTTAAACCATTATTCAAATCTTCCATTTTTTCTTCTATACCATCCATATTAGCTTTCATGTCTTCTTTTAAACCATCTGTGTCATCTTTGGTTTCTCTTTGTGAGATCAAAATTTGTTGCACTTGGTCCTATAATTTTGATATATCACGTTGTAATTCTTCCTCTTCATGCATCATAATAGATTTTCTAAGGGCTTTATTGGTGTAGAATTATGTTTTGGATGCATTTTAGAACCCAATACACATATCTATGCTTCAATATTCCCTTGAAATCACTTCAAACTAATTTTTCAAACAAAAGTTATACAATTTTTTTTTAAATACACACTTTTTTCTTGATTTTAGGAGATCGATATTGAAACGGTTGTAACTATGTAATTTAGGATCTCCAATAAGGATATTAGGTCTTGTTGTAGCCCTCTGAGTTTTCTTTCCAATGCCACAGGTCAGACCTAATTTGGATTCTTCAAGGCAAAGTTATGTCCAATATCCCAGAATGACCTAATTAAGGGTTGGTTCATTAGAGCGAACTTGTACGACGTGCCATGTGTCACTTTTTCGACCTTCGGCTCTAAATCGATACAAAAGAAACTAAAGTCTATGCGATTTCGACAACTTTTTTAGAATTCCAATTTGATGCCTAAAACGAAAGTTATGATTATTTTCCTTTGGTAACATGTTTAAGATGAAATTATGGAGCTTGCAAAAACCCTAACTTCCGCAAATCATATCTCTGAAAATATTGCGAACCAAGGTCTCTAATATTTACACAAATTTCATCAAGATTTCAGCTCCACGTGGTAAAACTTTCAGCTTCTGAATCCTCGTAGAAACAAATTTATATAAAAAATGACCATTTTTTAGAAACGAAATCCTAGAATCCCAAGCTTTGAAACCAAATTTTATTCAAAATATCGCAAAATAGAAGAAAATATAGATCAATGACTTAAAAATTATCCACTTTGAGGGAGGATCTTGCTTTACATTACATAAATGTGTTGAGAATTAGGTAGCGCTTATTTTAATTCAAATTCTCTTCTTGATAATTAATTGTGAGCTTAATTCTTTTACTTATGTCTTCTCTTATTATCTTAATATGTTTTTCATCAAGTCAATTACCAAAACACAAGAGACACACATTTTAGGCTCTTCGAGCCAGGGCGAAAACCTCTCCCTCTTGGAGAGGAAAACCCACAATTAATTCTTCTTGTAGACTTTTAGATGACAAATACCATGACCATGACACAAACCCTTGACCTTTGTATGCCTCCAAGACCTTGTCATTGCTTCTTCCTTGACTCCTTAAGCATATCCTCCTTTTCTACACCGTCTTGCACCAATCTGCACCAACCTTAGAGAGCTCGATCTCTAGTCCTTAATATCTTCTTTCTTTCTTGATTCTACCTTATATTCTTCTGGGATTCTTCTTATCTTGAGATATTCTCAAGAAAATGGTACATACTTCTGCACCAATCCTTTAAATGCAGCCCTAGACTGAACTTATGAAAAGCCTTCTACACATTTTATAGATACCCATTTTATTACACTGTATACTTCATTGAAGATTCTATATCTTACTTCACACTTTACTGTAATTATGTCCCTCCTTCGCACTAAAGCACAATCCTGCAACTCTGCATTAAGACAATCATGTACCTTCTCTCTTAACACAGTCTCTTCTTCGACCTTGAACAAAGTCATGTTCTCGCATTTATTACAGCCCTTATCTCGCACTTATTACAACCATGTTCTCGCACTTAACTCGAATATATATCACCAAAGTTGAATTAGACTTGTACGAGTTGATCTTTCCAAATGAACCGCAAAGCTATCTTATATAGTGATATCCTTCCTGTGTTTTAGGCCGACCCTTCAATTTGTTTGTAGGTCGACTTGTTCATGGGTATGTAAGCCAACTTTTCCACTACTCATAGGCTGTCTAGAGGAGAAATTCAACGCTGATCTTGAGCATCATATTGAGCTATGTCTTCAGGCTTTATTGTCAAGGTATTGAGGCATACTTCATTGTCTTGACTCTTAATTAATACATTTATGACAAGATTAAAAATCCCTAAAAGACATCAAGAAGAATTCTTTTGACCTATAATAAAAACCTTGCTCATGAAACCCATGAAGCAAGCATAAAAAAATACATTTTATTATCTTTGTCTTCTTCATTACATAAATACATAAATACATTGTCAATATCAAGACCAAACCTAGTTACACTTTCCAACACTCCCTCTTAACTACGGAGGTATTCATACAGGTACATGGTCACTTTCAATCTGAAGAATCTCATAAGAATAATCAAATTGGTAATCGCATATGTATAGCATCATATCAACCAGCATTATCCTGGTGCAAGGCCTTGACTAACAAACCCATTTATTAAAGATACACTGGGCTACAATTTTTGTGAGACACATGACTTATAGACACCATATTCGTTGTCTCTCCAAGGTACATACTCCACCCGAGTGTTCCCAGAGTATCACCTTCTTGGACTATTATTCTCTTGGGTAGCCAACCCTCAAAGAATATTGGTCCCTGACTACTCTTATCTGTAATGCCCTATCTCATTCTCAAAGAGTATCAAATGCCATATGATTACCCAATCCTCCATTATGTCTTCCAAGTGAAGACCAGAATTATGTGTTTATCCATTCTCTCCTCATGGCCTTCACTAAGATTTACGACTGTTAGTCTTGGTCTAGTGCGTGACACATGAATTAGAGAATCATATACGTCACCCCCTCTTATATCAGTAAGGACATATGTGGATTTTGATAGAAGTATGATAAACAAGAATACCCTTGACAATATGTCCTTACTGATCAGAGTCCACATATCTTCACAGGAGATCTCCAAGTCACATCTTCTTGGCTTCAAATGATAACTGCCTCTTAACATGGTTACCTTTCATGATCTCTTCTTTTCTTTCTCCACACAGCTTCATTCCCAAGAACTTCTAGTATCTAGTTCCTTGTTTTCATACAACCACCTCATATTCCATATGAGGAAATATTTGATTTCATCTTTTAGTGGCAACCTATGCACTAGAAGAGATACTCCTTCCTTTTATCATACTTCTAAAGATAGAATTCCATCACCTGCAACCATATGACATGGCTTCACAGCATTGAGTGTCATCACATAGATATATGTACCTCATCATTTTCCTTCTGAGTCATCCTGCAAAAATTTTACTAGAATGAAGAACTTCATTCCCTTGACCTGCTTCATCAAAATTCCATCATGTTCTAATCCCTGAATTCTGCAAAATATAATTCTCGATGAAACCTTTTTCTTACCTTCTAGTCAGTGAATCGAGAGAGGACTCCATTAGAAAAATGTTAGCACCTGTTTCCATATTGATTATTGAATGATGACCCTTGATCCATATGACTATCTTTCAACAATGTTGTTATCAGTGAGGTTCCCACGAGCTACTTCTTCAAGTGCTCCTTCCATGCTTCTATCATGATGCTTTTAATATAATCTACTTCCTATCATACTATTTTACAACAAATAGAAATCACTTAAAGAGAAAGATGATCTCAATCATTATATAAATATTTCGCTTCTTATTTCTTAGATTTCATTGCATCAGGTTCTTCCCTTTCATCTGTGACATGGGATTCTTCCTTTTTCCTCTTCTCCTTCCTAGATTTATGATTATCCATTTTATAATGCCCAAGTTCATTACATCCAAAGCATCATACTTTGTCCATATTTCTTCTTTTATTCTGAGGACCAAATTTTTGGAATCTTCCTTTCTTCCTGGATGTGGCTGGAAAGGCTTGATTCCCTTCACTTGATCTTGTATTAGCTTTGAATTTCAATATTGTTTCCTCTATTTTACAAGGAGACCATAGATCCTGGAATGGTGTTGCTTATTTCTTCCTGTATAAGCTTGAAGGGAAGTTTCCCCATTCTTCCCAGTAGAGCATTCAGTACCACTGTAGTCATCTCACAATCAGACATTACTTCTCCCAATTCCTGGTCAAATCTATGGAGAATGATAGACAAAAAATTGAAAAAAGGTACCGCTTTTCATCCACAAACAGATGGACAAACCGAAGTGGTGAACAGAGTAGTTGTGCATCTATTGAGAGGATATTGTAGCAAGCATCCTAAGTTGTGGGATGAAAAACTGCATTAAATTCAACACACTTACAACCGATCAAATCACTCTTCAACACAAACCTCACCTTTTGAAGCATGCTTTGGGTATTTTCCAAAATCGCCATTAGACTTCATCTTTGGGAATGATGTTGCAATTGATGGCCATAGTGATATTGATAAGGCTCGAGATTTCATTGAGAAAATTTAGAGGATGCATCAACAAGTTCAAGAAAAGCTTAAGAAAAGTCAAAGAAAATAACAAAGAAAGGCATGACAAACACCAGGTTGATCATAAGTTTCAAGAGGGAGATGAGGTATGGTTGCACATTAGCAAAGAAAGGATGCAAGGGGAAGGTAAAAAACTCAAACCCATTCACTATTGTCCTTTCAATATCATAAAAAAAGTTAGTAGTAATGCATTCCAACTTGATTTTCCTTCATACATGAAAATGTATTCCATTGTTAATGTTGAAAACTTACGCTTGTATGAGCCTCCTTTGATCGATGATAAAGGAAGTGATGTTCAACTACCTTCTATTGAATATTTCTCGCCTGAATTTTTAGATGAGCTCAAAGAAGATATAATTCTTGACAGGAGGACAAGAGAATCAAAGAGGGGAAGTGTTAACTACCTTTGAGTTGGGTTCAAAGGCACCAAACCAAGCAAGGAAAAATGGATGGAGATTGAAAAGCTGAGGGAGTTGTACCCTCATCTACTAAATAGGTAATGAAGTCTTTTGGGGTCCAAAATCTTACCAATGGGGAGGAATGATCAGGAGTTCATAAATTATGCTTAAAATTCAATTTTACAGGATTGGATTGAAACCAGGATGGCTGTGTAGATCTCATCTTCCTGATTCCGACGTCATGAACGGTTCGAAAAACTGATGTCGTATGAGGAAGATAGTATGTTTTAATCTAAAATGGTAGGACATAGGTGTTATTGAATTTTGATTCTGTCAACAAAAATCAATGTGGGTGGAATGAACGGTGGAGATTAGATCACAGAAGCAGCAGTGCGAGATCAACGGTTGATGATGAATCATGATTTCGCATTTTGCAAATAATAGCGGATATCATTAAGAGTTTGCATTGTATGTTAAATAGGTTGCGATATGATGTGGTAAAGAATGCGATTTGAAAAGGTAAAGGTAAAAGGCTATGTGTGATCTGTTTAAAACATAAGCATTGTTTGATCGTGAACGTGTATGTTTAATGAAACTCCGATATTGTTTTCGCTAACGTCTAAGCCACATAATGGTTGGGGGTGTGCATGTGGCCACCACCCTAAATGTAACACTGAATGCATGGATTAATAGGTGAAGAGGATAAGGGTCAACCCTAATTTAACTCTAGTTAACTAGAGTTCTCCACATTTAGTGGATTTTTCCTAGGGGATATTGGGAAAAAGTGTAGGAGGCTCATTATTCGACCATTTTGAGTGAATGAAGAGTCATTCTTGACGGAGCATGCTGAAGCCATTGGTGTAGAGAAAAAAAATATTAGAGCACTATAACTACATGTAATAGCAAAATGCTGAGCATAATGAAAGATGGACAAGCCATTGGGAGTTGAACCAGAAGATGTAGCCCAGGAGGGGTGAATTGCTTCATCATGCCTGCTGTGTAAATTTCATGTGGTGACTTTTTTCTCTATTTTACACTATTGTTCAGTGTTATTTATGCTTCTAATTCACTAAAGTTCATCTATAATTCATGGAAAAACTCCTTAATCCTTATGCAAACTAATGAACCAATTATGCACATGTTTTTAAAACTGAAAGACCCTTAGCACAACAAAACTAATACAGTCATTTCATATCACAAAGGTAAGATTTCCCTTCACTGAAAACCACATCATAGCCTCTATCCTCCAACATTGCAACTAAAACTAAATTATTTTTCAATCCTGGTACATGCATTACATCTTTTAATAAGAAGGGTTTACCTAACTGTCTCTGGAAGGTAACTATACCAATCCCGGTAGCATTTTACCTCCCATCATCACACATTTTGATATGCATCTGGAGGTCCTTCTCCTCCAAGCTACTGAAAATTTCTTTGTCTCCCGTCATGTGGAAATATGCACCACTATCCAAGTACCACACTGATCCCATTGCACTTGACACCATGCATGCGATGAGCGAGAAGTCCAACTCAAATTGTGAGGCCAAAGCCTCACCAGATGTAGATCCTAAAGCCTTCTTGTTCTTCTTCTTTTGTGGACAATTAGTAGCATAATTTCCATGCTCGTGAGAGTGAAAACACTTCACTCTGGACATGTTGCGCTTCTTGCCTTCTTTGCCGGACTCAGATTTGGAATAGGATTTATTTCCTTTCCCCTTCTTCACCTTAGCATCCAAAGTGAAATTTTATTCATCATCTATCTTAGATGAAGATCCATCCCTAGTATTCTGCTTGAATTATTCTTGCACTAAATCTGACCAAAGTTGTTCCCAATTTGGAAGCTTCTCCCTCCTATTGACAAAGTCCTGATAACTATGCCAAATCTTGGGAAGGCCTAAAAGACCTAGGCTCACCAATTCATCATCCGCAATAGTAATTCTGACGCTCCCAAGCTCATCTCGACATTGGAAAAACTTGGCTAAATATTTCGGAATAGTGTCGTCTTTCTCCATTTTGATTTTCCTGAGCTTGTCCTTCAGTTCCAATTTTCTATGATCATTGTTGCTGTGAAACAGGTCTGTCAAAGCCTTCCACATTTCATATGGAGTCACTTTTCCATGGATACTTGAGACAATGTGGTCTCGTACTCCCTCTAGTAAGATCCTCCTAGCCTTTGCAACCTTCTTTTTCCAAGCATCAATATTTGCAGCATCTGCTACAATGGGTTTGGGAATGTCATTATCAATGAATTATTTTAACCGATTGTCCTCCAGTACTGCCTCCATCCTGCCTTTCCAGACAATGTAGTTAGAGCTTCCCTCGAGTGCATACTCCAATCTCAAGCCATTGAAAGCCATTTTGATCATGATTCGTCTGTTGAACCAAGAATAATTTTGAAAATTCGAATTCTATTCAGTCACAAACTCAATTTCTTCTCCACTATAGTGATTTCTTGTGCTTTGATACCATGTAGAAATTATACAAACATATGTATATCAATAGATTCAATATGATCAAGCAATGTACTAAAGCAAGATACTGAATCCTTCTACAATTAATTTGTGCAAAATAAACATGATCACCAAACACAACAAGTAAAGAAAGAAGAAAATCAAATCAAAACACAGATATTTTCTCAGGGAAAGCTTGCTGTGCAAAACCCCTCTATCTTCTATTGTATATTCACCATGGAATCCTGAAACAATTACAATGCACTCTTCTCACAAGAGTCTCCTGCACTCTCACAACTGTCTCACACTGACCCAGAAAAAATCGACCAACACTTAGCCAATTTCCTGCCTCTAATCAGCATGCCTTTCTTGTGCAATTCATGTGGAATGCAATCCCTATTCTTTAGGAATTTCAACCTTCCAAAACTGCGCAATGCTCATGGGCAATCCAATGGATGTCTTGTTGCATGCGGGCAGCCTACTAATGATACAATTGATAGTTAACATCCCTTTAACCTTTGTCTCAATTGGGTCTCCATTGGAACTGAGATGCATGCAGCTATTAATAGTAAATAATCAGTTGCATGGCAGATCATTGCATGTGAATTAAATCTGATTTAATTCACTTGATCTCTCTCTAGTGCAACAAATAGTTACAACTATTTCAACTGAATTTAACTCAATAAATTGAGTTAACTGATTTCTCATGCATTAAACTAATGCACTAACTACAACTCGAACTCCATAACTAATAGAATCACTCTGGATGCCTCACCGACCACCCTCAACTTGAAATTCATGAGCTAACTGAGCTTATCACACTCAGTTGACTATTACAAGTGATTATGAGATAAGATTACATTTTATTGTCCAAATTAATTAAGGGATAATTAAATTAGACACACATTTCTTGTTGACTTTTCAACAAGTTCAAGGAAAAGTGTGTCGCTTGTCTAGAAGGAGAATATTCTCACCCAAGGAAGAATATCTAGCACCAAGTGCACTATGAACTATAGCACTTATGACTTAGGATTTAGGAGAATATCTAGGGCTAAGTGCGTGAAGAACTAGGTAAATATGCATGTACACTAATACCTCCCTTGAAGCACAACTAAAATGTGTAAAATAAATGTGTCACGACAATATCTAGCCATAGTAGGTACCTACCATGGGGTCTTCACTATGGGAGAAATACCATAACACGTGGGTTCATAT